>SKCR01030632.1:0-554732 GCA_019454045.1 Zanthoxylum bungeanum
CATCATAAGACATGTGGATCCTCTTTTGAACTTGGATATTATACTGGCATCAGTAAGAGATCGTTCCGAATTCAAACGGGTTTAAGGTCGGACCTTGCTAGGGGTGTATTACGGCCTTAAATCATTCTCAGTGTCTTATACTGTGTGGCAACTCCTTTATTCTCCGGTTGATCCCCTTGTGGGCTATCTGTACTATTTATAGGCTGCAAGCCCAATAGTGTCGTGGTCGCCGACATCATAGACATAGCGATAAACCTTGTTTCGCTCCTACAAACACTCAATTTTTTTTCCAATTAAAAAGCAATGGAAGTGGGCAAAATTTAAATTCATTTTTATCCTTTTATCTCTTCCAAAATTTAAATTTCGGTAGCAAATTAGATAAAACTTGCTACTTGAAAATCACTCGCCACACCTTTGAGGTTTTTTCAAGGTAAGATTAGCCCAATCCAAATATATTCTTTAATTCCTTATCTCCACAAGACTCGAATTCCGAATGGAAAACTTTTATTAAGATACTTGAAAACAAACTCCACCACTACTCAGGACTTCAGATGAAACAAAATAGAGCTTGTACATACTTTGACTCACTTGTCAGTTCAAGTTAATCCTGCAATATCTCCGATCATATCTTTAGCAATGTTGATATATAAGAAGGAAACATGTGATTCACAAGAACATACAAAAATTAAGATTCATATTGAGATAGAGACTTTGCATGACAAAGCCTTGTCGGTCCATAGGAATAAGTCTAAAGATACGTTGAAATTTCACCTACACTTACATGAATGCATTCAAAGTTTTGTTTGTTAATATATTGATATAAAATCGTGGTCCCATGCATTAATTTCGTTATTTTAATTAATGAGTTTGATGGTGTCGTTGCATATGTATATTGATGTAGTCGTTTTTTTATAGAACATATATATTATTTATGTTATACGCAACTAACCATCAGCAGATTATCCTCAATTTTCTTAATTTATGTCATTTTAAATTTTAAATTTTCTTTCATATTTTAGGAATTTTTCTAAATTTTTATTACTTGTTTTATTTCGATAATAATTAAGATTTGCCTATTAGATTTAACATTTCTCTATCCCTAGCTGCGCAATTCGTAAAATTCAACAACCAGTTCTTTGGGCATTTTAATAAATCACTTTGCAATCCAAATTCATTTGTATTAGGAAATTTCTCAAATTCACAAATCTCATGAATTAATTGAAGTACGTGTAAGTTAAACCGGATACCCTGATTACTAAAAAAACCTCTCAAGCTCTCCATCTTCTAATAATTCACTTCCCACAAGAAAGATTTGAAAAAAAAAAGATTAAAATCTAAAAATAATTGTTATTTTTTATAATTCTTACTCCATTTTTGCAAACATAGATAATGCTATTGTATATTATATGACCTATAGATTTATAAACAAAGATATATATGTTGCCTATCTTGTATCCTCATTATTTCTTTGTTACCAACAACATATGCATACATATCCTTGTTCGTTGACCTGTCTATTTGTGAAGGCCATTATCATTTCAATTCATATTAATTAAAGCCTTTTGCTATAATTACATGCAAATTGATGGTGGTGACACATGAACGTTTACTTTAATTTGAAGTATATGGATGAAGATGAAGATTCTCTCCTGATATGAATTTTTTGTTAACAAAATATAAGCGTGTGATTAGTCATTAATATTATATTTTAACCGTATAATGTTATAAATACACACATGATATTGTATTTTTACATATTTAGATCTCTTTCTTACAGACAAGCATACATATTAAAGAATACTCATGAATCAATCATATGGGTTAGACCATGTCACGGTTCCGGTTCCATTTTAATTTAATTTGTAGTAAATAGATGAAGATGAAGATCTCTTTCTTACAGAGAAGCATACATATTAGAGAATACTCATGATTCAATCATATGAATAGTTACTTGTGAGGATAGTAAATGACAAAAGTTAATTATAAGTTACAAGTTACAACAAACGATCTATAAAATTAACCTAGCTAGTTGACCCAGTTGATAAACCAGAAAATAATTGACAGTTAGAATTGTTTATCAAGAAAAATCGGTGGTCCAATGTTAAGTAATTGATTAATTATATTAAGTGGTTAATTATTGTAGTTCCTTAACTGTTTTCTAAACTTTTAATACACTTGACTGTGACATTTTAGGCTACTAATTAAACTAAACCCTAATTTCAACTATAGTATATACTATACTAGTCGGCAAGAAATTCATGAGCCACATGGCTTTAATTAAATAACTTTAAACTCATAACGAAAGCAATTATGTTTTATATTAATTAATAATTAAGACTATCCTCACTAGTCAAATTCAAATGTTGCTTTCTTTTATTTCATTTCGTACATTTGAAACACAGCTGCATGCATGAACTTTTTCTGTATATAAATAATTGTTCTATGTTGGACACGTCCGAATCATCTTAATCGTGTTTCTCTCATTTTCTCCTCAACTGTTGATATGCATGCCACTTTCTTCCTAATTTAATAGAGAGATATAAACCAAAAAAAATATTTTTCTCATTGATGGGATCAATAACATAAATCTTTTGACTCGGTTGTGCTCTGTCCAAAATTATTATTTCATGAAGATCATTAAAATCTATATCTTTTATTATTTATATTCATGTAATTTTAGGTCGTTTCCAATCTCACTGGATATATAGAAATAATATTTGCTCTAATTTTCTCGTTGGAGCACTTAGAGGTCTCTGTTCAACATGCCCAAAATTATTTATCAAGAGATTTAAAGAGAATTTAATGGATTAAGCTTAAACTATGCGGAAATATATACCGGTTAACTCCAGTCTTTATTAATGTTATAGTGGTAATGAAAGCTCATTTCTCTTAGGACTCAGGAGGGAGCTCAAAACATTGTGAATTAAAGGGACATATTTATTCGCATCAATATTACTATCACTACAAGAAAATGACTTTTTAACATCACCAAAAGTCGATGCTAAAAGAGGAAAAAATCGACTTTAAAAGTTTTGGTGTCGAAATATGACGACGCATAAAATAGACGCTAAAAATTGATCACGAAAAGGTTTTAGAGTCGACAGCAAAAATATCACCGTTAAATGTTGAAATTTAGTGTCGCTGTGGGAACACAGGAAATCTGGGGCGACACATGTTGTTCCTAGGCTCGCAGCCTAGTTGGGAGTACGGAGTAGCCACGGGGGACTAAACCGGAGAGTAATGGAGTCGCCACCCGGTTGTGAACCGGGACAAAGATTTAAGGCCGCACTCACCCCTCGCAAGGGAAGACCTCAAACCGTTGGGTTCAGAATGGTCCCTTACTTATGTCACTTGTAATAAAAGGATTTATGTAATAATTTAACCAGGCTTAAATAACATTTATTTCCAAAAATATCATGCTTCTATATTCATGGGTACAAAATAACACTAATACATACATTTCGCATATATCTCATATATATCTAATAACACATGTCTAACAAAATACCTCAAAGTAACAATGAACATACAACTTCATTCAGCATATCATATTCATGAAAACACAAGCATACATAATATCCGCACAAGCATACATGTGAGCACTCTTCCAAGTGATACGTGGAGTTGTATCCCAAGTACAGACCGCATTACCGTCCATTCGGAATCGGCTACGGAATTTATGTCTGGGTTTCCATCCGATATATCACAAGAAATAATACTCCAAAGTCATCATGGCATAGGCATATGAATCGTGATGCGTTAAATCAAGACCAAGGCAAACGACGCAACCAATGGAATAAACATGCTTGAGTACTATCTCATGAACCTATTAACCAAATAACATGCTAACAGCCTAATCATGCTTGAATACAATCCTGAGAACACATAGAATGGATAAATGCAGGGATACAAATAATATGGTTGGCTATATAACACAAGAAAGATCAACCAAGAGGTAATTATGCATGAATATGATAAGACAGACTCAGTTCAGTGTGTTCACGTTCGTGTAGCGTTCGTAAACGCGTTCGAACGGAAATGAAACAGAATGCTCACGTTCGAGTAGCGTTCGTAAACGCGTTCGAACGGAAATGAAACAGAATGCTCACGTTCGAGTAGCGTTCGTAAAAGCGTTCGAACGGAAATGAAACAGAATGCTCACGTTCGTATGGCGTTTGTTAAAGCGTTCGAACGGAAATGAAACAGAATGCTCACGTTCGTATGGCGTTTGTTAACGCGTTCGAACGGAAATGAGACCTGATGCATGATAAGGCAAAATGTATGGCGTTCGAGTTGCGTTTGTGAACACGTTCGAACGGACACGGACCTGATGCATGAAATGAGATGCAATACATAAACAGAAAATAAAGGGGCGCGGCGAAGCACTGCCGTAAAGGTGGCCTTTTGGGGCTCTTGATCTCTCAAGAGAGGACCTTTAGACCAACGTACTAAACCCATGCGCGTCACGTTACACATACAAAAATAGAACCAATCCTATCAACCAAGTATGTCCGATTGAACACATCTTACATCCAATCTGAACACACATCAACGGCGCGGCAAAGCATCGTGGTAACGGGTTTGAACCCCTCCCCATAAGGGCTCTTTCATTCCACTTACTAAGCCCATGCGCTTGATTGATCCATGCATAAAAGATAAACTTAATAATATCAAACTAAGTATGCCCGATTGAACGTATCTTGCATCCAACCGAACACACATCAACCGGCGCAGCGAAGTAGTGTCACAAAGGTGGCCTTTCGGCTCTTGGTCTCCCAAATGGAGGACCTTTGGACTAACTCACTAAGCCCATGCGCTCGATTGAATCATACATAAATAAGCAACATATTGAATTCAAGTAAAGAAAACTAAATAAACAAAAAGCAACACAACGAAAAAGAGAGATGGTGCCGTTTCTCAAGCGGTACGTGGAGTTGTGGCCGAGTACAGATCATATTACCGTCCATTCGGAATCGGCTATGAAATTTATGTCCGGGTTTCCATCCGATATACCCGAGAGAGTTGACACATCTCTCATTCATCCAATACCCACAACATATTACATCTCATAATTCATGCATATTTATATACTCAAAGACCACAACACACATTTCAACATTACAATCATACAAGAAATACTTAATAAATAATGCGGAAAAGGAAAACAAGTGTGAAGATACCCTCAGGTCTAACCTTTTAAGCTGTCTCTCGGACTCGCGTTCCACGAATACGGAAAGGGGGTAAAGCTCCGCCACTTTTCTGGTTCACTGGTTCAACGTCCTAGCTCACTGCCTTGCTGTTTTGCTTACGGTTCGAACTCCGTTCTGCTCATACTCGGCCTTGGTCTTGCTGCTCACTGCACGGGCCACCTGTTTTAACGTTTTCAAAGAACTATTCCAAGTTTGTGTGGGTTCTTAGTGCAGTGGTATGTGATTATTTTTAAGATTATCTATGCAGTTTTTTTATGTTACTGTTTTTTAAGGATTTGGGCTGCTGTTTTAAGGTAATCTAGGAGGTGTTGTTTAGGCGTGTTTTAGGATTCGGCTAAGGGTGAGTTTGGTGTGTTCTGGATTCGGCTATGGTGGTTGTAGGTGCTTTGGATTCGGCTATGGAGGGTGGTTGTAGGTGCTTTGGATTCGACTATGGAGGGTGGTGGCTTGTGGTGGTTTCTTTGTTTTCTTTCTTGTGTATGTGTGAAGTGTTTTCTCTTTTTTTTTGTTTAGTCTTGGGTGTGTAGAGAGAGTCTAGAGAGATTTCGAGAGAGTTTTGGGTGTGAATTATCTATGTCCAATGAGAGGAATGGCTTTGGTTAGGGGTTGTTTATATAGAAGATGTCTAGGGTTTCACCTTATCTCACAAGGAAGAGATCTTGTTTCCAAATTAGGAGAGATGAGAAAGGTATACACAAGATTGAGGGGGGACAAAATATTTTATTTTAGGAAGTTGTAATATTTAATTTGTGTTGGTTTAGGAATACAAATATTTTATATTGGTAATTATCTTATTAGATTAGGAAGTCAAATATATGATTGGCTTTAATTGGTTAGGATTGATTTTAATTAGGCATATCTTCTTTTTAGTTTTGGTATAATATATTCAAATTATTTAAATTAGGCATGATTTTAGTTTAAGTTAGGTAAATATCTTATTTAATTGGTAAATGGTTTAAATATTTCATTTAATGTTTAATGTTTAAATTAATATTTATTTATTTATTTTGGGATGTGTTTTATGGGCTTTGGGGAGCTAAATGGGCTGGGTGTGAGGCTAGCAGCAAAACCAGAATTACCGACACCGTTCGAACGCTT
The DNA here is from genome assembly GCA_019454045.1 of Zanthoxylum bungeanum. Lineage (NCBI taxonomy): Eukaryota > Viridiplantae > Streptophyta > Magnoliopsida > Sapindales > Rutaceae > Zanthoxylum > Zanthoxylum bungeanum. The sequence goes on from SKCR01030632.1 coordinate 6,309, forward strand.
CCTCGAACGCGACACGAACACCCGCAATCTGTTTTCCGTTCGAACGAAGTAGCGAACGCAGCACTAACGAAGACAGTGAGCTTGTTTATTCTGAATTTCCCCTTCCGATATCCATTTCCCGCGGCTGTCGTGACTCAAAAGGTAGTGCCTCCAATGAGGCTCATCATCGGGTTTCACATGCGAAAATGCAATGCCTACAGTCGCCAATTGACATTTAGCATCGCCAACTCGACGACGCTAAATATATTCAAAATTATTAAAAAAAATATATATGATTAAAATATATATTTTGACGGCTGATTTTGGTCTCAGGGCAATATGAGAATATTACTCCCGAGACAATCCTCCCTCAATAGTGAATTTGTTCGGTTAAGGGGGAACCAAAAGCAAATTTAGCAAAAGATAGATAAATACACCAATCAATAAGGAGATTTAACGTGGTTCGGTGGATCAGATCTCACTACGTCCACGGGCACAAAACGAATGATACTTTTATTACTGAGATATGCTTCTCTGATATCTCTTGTGTTTACAAGTTTGATCGTAATGATCTTGATATTGATTTCCTTCCTCTTACGCACACTCTACCCTTCTATTTATAATAGTATAGGAATCAGATTCCTTCTCCTACAAGAATTTCCCTGTTGGAACAATTTCTTTTTCCCATAAGGATTCCTAGTCAGAAACTACCTTCACTTCCTTTATTCTACTAGGACACTGACTTATCAGTTTACCCCATGAAAATAGGACAACTTGTCATTTTATCCGTAAGAATAGGATATCTTATCTTTTGGAGCATGTCTCGTCATATGCTCGGTCTTTATGAGGTCGGTCATGATGGTCTTTTGAACTGAGAATGCTGCTGTCGATCTAATAATGCCCGATCATCCGATCTTAAGTGGTCGGGTTACCGATCTTAAGTGCTCGGCCCCCAACTCATGTGGTCGGGTCGGTATTAATGATCTCGATCAACAAGTGAATTACCTTTTTACCCCTGCCGTACTGCTTAAATATCATAGGAACTGAAAATACCATCAACATATATAATTATCAATAATTACATTTAGCGTCGAATAAGCTTAGGCGACGCTAAATCTTTCAAACGAAAATTTTATTACTGTGTTTAAAAAATATATTATGAGACTCACCATAGAGCCCACCTAACCAACCATGTGTGGGCCCCACACCTAGACTTTAGTATCACCCAACGGTGGGCCTAAGCCCACATAATAATACACATTTATAATTCTATAAATTATTACATCAAGAGCAGAAGGTGTAGCATAGTTACCACTAGGTTATGATCAATTTATTGTTATAAGATGTAAAGAATAATATATGTGTGTGTGTGTGCGCGCACCCGCGCGCGTAATTCACATAAATATCATTAATTTTTTTAACAAATCATTATCATCATCATCATTGTCGTCGTCGTCGTCGTTGTTGTTGTTATTAAATGTTTTTTAGTGTCATCTATGCTTTTGGCGATTCTAAATGTAATAAATTTAGCATCGTCAAAAATAGGCGACGCTAATTAATAATAAATAATTATTATTATTATTATTGGAAGATTTTTAGCATCGTCAAAAATAGACAACGTTAAATATACATTTTAGCGTCGCCTATGGATTAATAATAATAATTATTATTACAGGTATTTTAACATTGACTACTAAAATTAACATACATCGTCACTAATAAGTTCAACGCAAGATATTGTTACTTTAGCATCGTTTATTTTTGGCGACGTTAAATGATACATTTTGGACGATTTTCGTGGCGACTCTAAATCTTTGGACGCTAAAGATCATTTTTCAATGGGCGTGGCTTGGTGGTGTAAGACTTATGATCTCACATTGAGATACTGTGTTCGAATCCAGGGAGTGTGTTTCTTGTAAGAGCCTTGGACAGCTGAAGGTTTTACATGCTCCGCTTAAGCTTGGAAGGGGTGGTTCGGCGGTGAGGTTTCCAACGATTCCAATATATATATAGAGAGAGAGTGAGTGTGTGTGTAGTATGAATATGCTTGTTTGTTTATACAAGTATATATATAGTTATTATATGTTATAAATAATTTAATTGAGATATCTCAAACAAAGTCTTTTCTTATTAGGTATAGTATGTTACATGAATCTTTTGACGACATTATACGTTGTTCGAAATTATTATTTCATTAAGCTCAATAAAATTTATATTTCTTTTTATTATTTCTATTCATGTCAATTTAATCTTCCCTTATCTCTCTTGACATATGGTTATATGATTTGTTCTAATTTTCTCACAGGGTACTTAGATGTCTTCGATAAACATGTCTGACTCATCTTATTCGTGTTTCTCACATCTTCTCTTAATAGGTGTTATACCTATTTTCTTTCTAATTTCTTCATTTTTAACTCTGTCAGTTCTCTAATTCATTCATACATCTAAATATTTTTATCTCACCTACCCTCTTTTTAGACATATTAATGTTTTATTACCCAATATTTTATTTCGTAAAATATTATAGGTATCACCACTGTCGTATAAATAATTTAAAAGAGGCAAGCAAGAATATATATGCATGGAAACCAAAACCTAATTCTTACTTGTAAATTGCTATACAAAAGCATTAAACAGTTTAAAATTTAAAGTTTATGTGTCGTTTCTACAGCTAAAGGGAATCTTTAAAATTGAAAAATGCACAAAATGGGGTCTCGATTTCTCCATCATTAAAATAGAGGGACATGTTGAAGAGACAAATGTCGTCATATTCATTGACTCCCAAGACATGAAAGATGCATATACACTCATGTTTCTCAACGGTTGGCAAACTAATTAGCTTGAAAAATTTTGCTGAAGGCTGTACCCATTTCTTGATGTTTTGGCCTATTTCTTTGCTTGTTTCCTTAATTTCACTTTATCAAAAACATTATATAAATATATTAGATTTATTTCGTATGAAATAAATATATAAAATTTGTTTCGCATGTTCGTATGAAATTTTCATGCGGACAGATGATACTTTTCGATACGCGTAATTTCTCGTTAGTCGACACGAAAATTAGTGCTGACATCTGTATGACAAAAGAATTTGTTTTATACACGTCATATAACCTAAACTTTTTGAAAACAAACACAGACAGTTGGCTCTATATATATATATAGGATATAGACAACATGTAACACTTGCCCCAGCATGATTGGATCTTTAACAAGATTGTTGTTGCCACAACAAAGTGCAATGCCTGGATAAGAATTTCGGCTAATCGGCTTGCTGATCCTAGCTAAGATTATCAATTTATCAGCCGTCATATACTCATATTTCCCTAAATTGGTGATTAATTTCCTATTGGTTTTACAATTAATGATTCTTTTGGGAACTTGCTTTACAATGAGTGAAGCAAAAAAAAAAAAGTCTCGTCTTCTGATTTTATATTTTTATCCATTTATATGTATATTGATTCTTAAGTTTTATGAAATTTGATGAATCAATAATCTTAAATAGAATATCATAACGTTAAAAAATTTATGTAGCCGATTCTATGTAATGGTGGTTATATATATTGATTATAATTTGTGTTAAAATTTCAAGATATTCTGTTCATTTTCTTTTCTCCTCAGCTAAACAATAGAAGAGAAAAATCAAAATCTCCTCTATATATGTTATTTCCCCCTTGATTTTCTTTCCCTCTTTTCTCTGAATTCAAACAAGTAGTATAAGAAAATAATAAAGAAATACAACTTCATGTAAGAACACGAAGAGAGAGAGATTATGGGTTTGATCTGCTTTAAGTGTATACATTTATAAATTGGATATTTGTTGTATGTACCTTTCAATCAATTAAATCAAAGTAAATATACAAGTGATAATAATTATATATACCATAATATTGAAATATTAATACTCGATAAATTGATTAGTTTTTATCTTAATCAACTTTGGTTTAACTGTCATTTTCCATTCAAATTCTTTTGAAATCGTTGGAAATTTCACCGCCAAACCACTTATTTCGGGCTTAAGCGGAACAGGTAAACCCCCAGCTGTCCCAAACTCTTATACGAAACTACTTCATGAATTCGAACTCAGCACCTCAAGGTGAGATCTTGAACTTTACATCACCAAGTCACGCTACTTTGGGACGTCGTGTTATTATTTGTATAATGTAGATAATAATTTGCGGTTGCATTTACCTTAACGCCTTGTCCAAATTAGGGGTGACAAAAAAGTTCAACCCCGACCTGGCGTGAGAGTTTTTTAAAGTCTCAGCCTTGGACCCGATTGAGAAAAAAAAAGCCTAAACCCTATTTGGACTTGATTTTTAGTAATAAAAATTATTTTAATTATATAAATTAATTTTTAATTCTAAATACATAGATTTATAATTATATTTTTAAGATTTAATAAAAAAAAACACTGAAAATATTAAAATTCTTAATTTTTTTCATTTTTAAGTATTATAAAAAATTTAAAAAATAATTATTTTTCAAAAATAAAATAAACCCGAGCCCGACTCGGCCCGACATCATCCAAGCCGGTCAGTTGCCCCTCCTAGTCGAAGTCGACATTTCAAGATCCATTGCATCTAAAATAATTATCCTTTATGGATTTGATTGTGACACTTCATTACTTTTCAAAATATTATTGTGATATTTCATTACTTTTCAAACTATTACCGTAAAATGATTGTTGATTATGCATCTTGAAAGGTTGTATGACTTCAAGGTAAATTCAAAGATAAAAACAAATCAACATAAATCTATATAAAATAAATAAATAAGTAAGTAAATCTATCAACGTTATATTTTTCAAAATAAAGAATGTCATAATAAATTAATAATCAATTAATATTCGCCATTTAATAAATTTGGTAAGTCAAAAATATTAATTTATTGAGGTTTTATTGTATTAACTTGATTTTCCAAAAAATTACTTACAATAATTTTTTTTTTTTTTTTTAAAAATCGTGGTAATAAGAATAGAAAATTGACTAATTTTTTTTCCAGAAATTTCTGTAATTAAATGATAAATTAAAGGAAAATTATGATTTTTCTATCTGAAGAATGGTTTATATATGGAATTATATGAAAAACTTTAAATAAGTTCAATTTTATACCCAAAATTTCAGTCAATGCATTAATTTATATTTTTTAGGTGTAAATTAATATACTAACTAAATTTTTTATGTATAAATTAGTACACTAACTAAATTTTTTTATATATATATAAACCTGAACCTAAAAAGTATAAATTAATAAATTGGTTGAAATTTAAGATATTAAAATTAAACTTTTTAAAAATTTAAGGTAATTCCATACATAAAACTAATTTTCGGGTGGAAAATGATATCATCCTAAATTAAATGATAAATTTTCCTAACTTAAGAAATTACTAATTTAATTATCTCGCCATGCAATAAATATCACTCAACTTGTGAAATTACTTATTTAATATCACTGAAATCGGGAGTATATACCATTAGCATCCAAGATGTTTCCGCTTGATACATAATTAGTGAAACAATTAGGGACTTTGTTGCAAATGTGGAAGATGCAAAAGTCAGATAAGGCCCTAGAGTATAGTTTGGTGGTATAAGATTTGAGATTTAGTTGCTCAAGTTATAGGTTCAAATTTATAGGTATATTTTTTGTAAGAACTTTAGATAACCGATAATTTTACATGTTATATTTAAGTACGAATCGGATGATTTGGCAGCGAGATTTTTAACATTTTCAAAAGAAAAAGACAAATAAGTCCTAACTAAGCGGACAAAGGACAAAGCCCCTCGCTGTCACGTGTTACATAAATAAATACGCAAACACACTTATTTCTTGTTGAGTAAAAAATTAGATCAAAGAAAATGAAAACGAGATTAAAATAGAAGTAAATGGGAATAATATTATCATTAAAATTATATCATTTTGATGTTAAATAAAAAATATTAAAAAATTAAGAGAACGTGATTTCAATAGTGATTTTATATTCTTTTAATCTTCCTTTAATTTATACGTCAATACTAACAAAAAGAGCCAAAAATCATTTTCAAAGACTTGAGCTGGGAAACGGAAACGTGGCATTTGATTCTTCCACTATGTGGGCCTTTCTTTATTTGTGGTAAGGGCGGTAATTTATTGGTTCGATTCGATTCGCTTTAAAAGGAATATATGATTATAAAAATGGATTCATTTAATAATTGTATCAATTCGATTCGATTCGTTTATTAAACAAATCGAGTACGAATTTAAACTCATTGATTCGTTTATTTATTTAGGATTCGTTTTATTATTTTCTTTTACTAGTTATTGTTATTTCTCAATTAAGATTCAAGAAATTATGGCTAATTACCATTAAAAAAATAATATTGTCGATATTTGGTGAGGTATTTTTAGTAAATATATTAATTACATATTTCATATGTATATTTTTATGAAAAATTAATGTAAATAAATTATGGTAAATTATGTTATTGAATAATATCATGATTAAACGACTATTCGTATTCGATTCGTTTAATAAACGAATCGAATACGAATTCTGATATTCAGATTCGTTTAATAAACGAATCGAATACGAATCCATCACATTTTGATTCGATTCGTTGAAGATTCGATACAAATTCGATTCGTTGATTCATTTTGTCACCCCTAATTCGTGGTCCGATCGTGTGCTTGGCTTCACTCGCTTATGCTCTTCAAATTTAACGGGAACAACCGGTAACTTTACTTGAAATCGGAGTATGGTTATCCTTAAACACCGTTAGAGATGACAACGAATAGAATATTTTTAATTTTTAATATATAGATAATTGAAATTTTATATCCGCTGCTTATATATATCAATTAAAATTTTCAAGATCGGTATCAGTATTTATATCTGTCCATCAATGCAAATATCCGAATCTATCGGAAATATTTGTAAAATCATAAAAACTTATAAATCTACTAGTAAATTTATTTGATATAATTGATTTATTTAATAAAAATCTAATAATCCATTATAAATTTGTTGAACAGAGTTTTGAATATTAATTTAATACAATTATCACATAAGATAATAATTAACACAAATCATCTATTAATTATTTGATACAATTTTGAAGTTCAATTTCAAAACAAATAAGTTATTTAAATCTCATATTTAGTTATTAGATGGATAACGGATATTCGATACTGATATTGTAATCGTCCAATATCCATTGAGAATAAGGATGACAACGAGTCGGATATGGTACGAGGATGCCAATACTCGTACATGTCTCGTTCAATCAACGAGTGTGAAAATTAGCCTCTTACATGTCCCTGATATACTGACTCATCCGGTCCCCGTTCACAAAGAAATTTTACCTTTACTTTAAGGATATTCCAATACCCGTACTCGACCCGCCAACCAATGAGTATGAAAAATTATGTCCTTATTATCCCTTAACGAATTGGGCCCTGCGGACCCCATCATCAGAGAGATTTTTGCCATCTGTAATTACAAATACCAATTTCATATCCGTAATTTATCAACTATGTGTTAAATTATGAATATTAAATATTTTTTGAACGGATATCAGTAGATATCCAAATTATCCGACCATTGTTTTTCGGCGATGATTTATTCTCAATTATTGAACACATAACCTAACAAAGTCGTCTAAATAGAGTTTCAAACAGATTTTATAAATATCCGTAATTAAAATATAATTTAAAAATTTTAGAGTTAATATTCATTCTCATAAAATTTTAGATGATTTTAATAAATTTTAGACAAATTTTTAATTAAATTCAAAAGCTCATAACAAATTTTTAATGAAACTCAAATCATATTTATCTGGCTAATAAAGTTATTGCTCGAGTGACAACAAATTTTTATTTGCTAAAGTGACTTAAAATTCTAAACATACTACCGGATTAAACTCGTTCTATTCTATAATTTAATGATTATTTGAAAATAAATTTATTATATATATATTTGATATAATTTTATACAAATTAAAATACCCTTATAGTAATCAAGCGAGTGTGTGGTTGCTCTTTGTCAGTGCGAGTGGTGAGTGGTGAGTGGTGACAGTATACATGTGAGACGAAGTATTTAGGTGGAGTGTATGCGTACAATCTTGATGATATGAGTGAGATCAGAGGGGAGCCAATCAATCAATCAATCAATCAATCAACCATCTTGTGCTAATGTTCAAAGTTTCAAGTGGGTCCCATGGCTTTTTATAACCTATACTATAAGCAAGCTATCTGGTTGGTGAAGATTGGTATACCCTAAAAACATTATTAGAACACGTGTCAAGTGTACCGTTGACTATATTTTGGAGCTATTATTGTCCCGAGATTCGGAACCAAAAAAAATCAATGCTTGGTAATTTTTTAAATCGAGATGATTGATTGTCAAACTAAATAATTTAGAATTTGAAATTTTAGGTTAATTTCAATATTTGGAATAAAAAACTATTATAAATTCTGGTACGATTTTTAATTTGAGACAAAAAAAAATCATTAAAATTTTGATCGGAATTTTTATTTAAGATTATTTTTTGTTTCGATTTGAGTTTTTTTTGCCAACCATAAAAGTAATACATGTACTTAAATCTTATTCGATTATATCCTCAAAGAATAGTTTAGTTGGATTAATTTTTATTTCTTCAGATATTCAAGTCGAAAGAGATACGTTTGATTTAAAATTTGAGTGAGATGAAGAGACAATATATAAGGAAAGGGACAAAAAAATTATATAATGATGGTCCTTATATGATCATCCAATTAATGAATGATATGTATTTTAGTTATTTTTCTCTCTATGTTTTGATTGAGCATTCTCAAAATTAGGGGTGTGCATTAATCGGTTTTAACCGATTAACCGAACCGTTCCGATCTGACCCATTTTTTTATAACGGTTCAGTTATTGTGATTAAATCGGTTTTTGCAGTTAAACTTTTTAACTTTTTCGGTTATTCGGTTCGGTTACGGTTATGAGATTCGTATAACCGAACTGACCGATTAACCGAAATATATATATATGCTTCAAACCCTAAATAAGTAAATAACAAAATTTCATAGACCGATTGTTAGATAAATTGTTAAAACCGAAAATTATTAAATTATTGGCTATTAATAAACCCAAAATTTCATAATATTGGGTTAAATATTAAATTTGATGAATATGAATTTATATTTATGTTAAATTGCTTTGTTGAATATTGAGTTGATGAATTTATATTTGTTGGACTGGTTAATAACCGAATTAACCAAAACCGACCGAAATATCATGGTTAAATTGGTTAATGGTATGTGTCATAATATGGTTAAATCGGTTACACATTTACTTAACCGAAAATTTTCGATTCGGTTAAAAAATCAAGGATTAACCGACCGAACCGACCGATGCACACCCTTACTCAAAATAACTGAAATGTATGTCATTCATTGATTGCAGGTCTTATAAGGACGATCTTATATAAATTTTTCCCAAGAAAGAGACTTATATATTCATTTAAAAGAAAAAATCTTAATCAATTAAACTTCCACTATTTAAGTTGTAAACAAATTTTTTTAAAAAAAAAAAACTTGATGCTACAAGTTTTACTTTCTAAGTTCCATGCTCAAGGACTCAGAAGTCATCAAGTGCTTGTATAGTAACTATAGTACTTCAAATAATGATGGTAATGGTATTATTATTTTAATAATGTTGACGGTAATGGTATTATTATTTATCGATTTTAAAAAATAATTGTAATTTCGATTTCCTTCCGTCACAAATGAGGTAATTTAAATAAAGTTTTGAGTTTAAAAAATGAATGATGGATTTGAGAGTTAGAAGATACAACTGTTTGTAATCTATTGACCATTTTAAATATAATTTGATGCGATTTATTAATCATATTGATTTTATATTGATGATCTAATGGTTCAAGTTATATAATGAGTGATACTATCACGTGTTGTTATTTAATTAATTGATACACGACTTAATTTTATTTTCCAAGCAACCAATTAATTTAATTTTAAATATATAATGAGGTTGCAGTGAGGACATCCATAAATTAATAAATTGAGGATTAAATTTGTTAGTTCCATTTTTATTGGTAATGTACGTAATAAAATAAGTACAATTGAGTTATAATGAGTCTTGAAGATCTCAGAGTAATTAAACTGGTATTTGACAGACTGTGCATGAAAATATCAGATATATGTTAGTGCTGCATTTGTGTTAGCGTTTGAACGAGTGGTGTTCGTGTCACGTTCGTGTTTGGATTCGAACGAAACTTGATAATAGGTGTAGGAAACGCTTTCCTCGCATAGCGGAAACGTCTTAGGCACTCGGATCAGACTTGAAAATTTTTTATGCCTTTCCTTTAAGTTGTCGAATGTGACCAGCAGTACCACTGAAATTTTACTACTGCCAAAACTGCCCCATATTTAATTGACCAAATCTTAGCCTTTGAACCACAAATTGACCCTATCATTTCCAAGATAAATTGGTCCGATAATGATCGTGGTAAGAAGCGTCGGATAAATCTGGATATTAACCTTTAATTTTCATTTTAGATGTAGAATTTCAGCTAACCAATTACTATCTTCTAAACTCATCTTCTACTTTTTAAGACATTGGGGACAATGTCTCATTTAGGTTTGGGGTTGGGGAATAGTTGACTAGTATATTGTTTTTATGTTGTTTTTATTTTCAGTCCAAAATTTTCGAAAAATTCAAAAAAAAATTGAAAAATTTTACAAAAATTCAAAAAAATATTTTGTGTTTTGTGTTTTTAATTTGATTAATCAGGTGAAATTGGCGTGAGATAGCTTGTAAGGAATTTCCACTCCTGAGACGTGTCTCTCAACCTATTTCGGAACAAGTTAATTTTTGTTTATTTCATTTTGAATTATTTAATTTGTGATTTCTCCATAATACTGACTATAATGAATCTTCATATGCTCAATTGACAGATATTATCAACATACATGGTAACATACAGACATGAGTTGTAATTGACGAGTTTGTAATATCAGTGCTCTAGTTTAATTGGATGAAGCATCTAAAAAAGCGATGGGATAAAAAAAAACGTCTGAGATCCGAGTTATTAAGTCTGTAGGGGTGTTTTAACACCATGTGCCCTAAAACCAACTGGTTTGAGAGTCACTGGCCCAAAGCTCGCTACATGGATCGAAGATGTTAGAAAAAATATATATCTGAAATCATAGTTATTAAGTCCGTAGGGGTGTCTTAACACCTGGTGCCCTAAAGCCAACTGGTTTGGGAGTCATTGGCCCAAAACTCGTTACATGGATGGAAGATATTGTAAATAAATAATAAAAAAAAATCAGAAAAATATTCCATTGCTAAAAAATGTGTGAAGTCTGATATAACTTTAGGACAAAAATATTACCCTCTTTTCAACTACACTTATGAATATTGTGGGAACAATGAATTGATTAATACCTTGTTAGATGTGTGTATGGAGAATGATAAAAATAATCGGAGAATTTACTTATTCGGTAATTTAGAAAGAAAGAAAACAACTCTTAACTTGGATAAGGAGTTTCACATATTTAGTCACTAACTTGTTTATTCTCTTTTCTCTTGTCTTTTTGCTTTTGTGTGCATTAGTTTTACATTGACGTTTGTGGGTATCGTTGTTGTAAGCTCTCACGAGACTACAACTCGTCCATTAGGGACACCTAGGGGTTTAAAGGCTTATTACATACGCTAAATGCAATCGTGATCCCTACGAAAGTGGCTTAGTTTTGACTTCGTAAATTAATAGCTTAGATATTAAGTCCTCGTAGGATCGATACTTTTTATACTACTTGAACGATACGTGCGCTTGTGTTATACGCGTGTGATTACACCGGTCAAGCGCTATAACCATTCAAGTACCGAATCAATCTTTAAGAAAGATACTCATATACTTCTCGCAAGAAGGGGTGAATTCTATTTCTATGTAAAACGTCCCCAGCTACACACCAGACCATGTCCCCAAGTACATAGCTATTGGTCGGGACTGCTACACCAACCTCACCTTTGTAAATTAAAGGACATAGCCTGCCATTCAGGAGTTCGTAGTACACTTAGGATTAAGATCAATCCATGTATGACCATCTACAATATCAAAATGATTTTCTTTGTTTAACGGATATTATAAGAAAGTCATTTCCATCTGGGTCCAGGTCTATATGATCACATCATACAAGGTGCCTCCATTCTCATGTCTCTACATGGACGATCTTGAGTCAAGGTCTCCATACAAATATAGAATGGACTGCAGCTATAGATAAACCACAAATAAAGTATCCGATTTGTTTGCTCTTTATGGACTATTTAAGATTATTAACTTCAGACTCAAATCCTCTTATGTATGACACGCATACACTAAGTCTGAAGGAACATAAGTAATCTAGGGTAATCAAGATAATTTATAATATTCAAAATTAAAACAAACACTTTGATAAATGAATAATGCATCATTTTATTTCAAAACATATAAAATCGTTTACATTACATGTAGCTCTAGGGCATACATCCCAACAATCTCTCACTTGCACTAGAGCAAATGAGACATGTTACGTAATCCTAGACCATCTAGGTGACCTTCAAACACTTTAGCCGACAAGGTCTTAGTAAACAGATCAGCCATGTTCTCTTCGGATGCAATCTTTGTGAGTTGTGACAATAACGTCTCATGTCTGCACTATCTCCCTTATGAGATGATATTTCCTCTCTATATGCTTTCCCCTCTTGTGGCTTCTTGGTTCTTTTGAATTCACCACTGCACCACTATTATCACAATAAAGTGTGAGTGGTTTATCCATATCTAGAACAACTTCCAGATCTCCCAAGAATTTACGGAGCCAGACTGCTTCCTTAGCTGCTTCACAAGCTGCTACATATTCAGCCTCTATGGTGGAGTCCGCAATGCAAGATTACTTTATTCTCCGCCATACTATAGCCCCACCATATAGGGTAAATACTGATCCAGATGTTGATTTCCTAGAAATCGACATCTGTCTGAAAATCAGAGTCTGTATATCCCATTAGGATCATATCCTCACCGTAATATACAAGCATATAATCTCTCGTTCTCTTAAGATTCTTGATAATGTGTTTCACAGCCACCCAGTGATCCAATCCTGGGTTCGACTGAAACCTACTGACTACTCCAACTGCAAAATAGATGTCCGGTCTCGTGCATAACATATCATACATGAGACTACCAACTGCCGAGGCATATGAGATATGTCTCATTTACTCAACATCTTGAGGTGTCTTAGGAGACTATTCATTTGACAAATGAATTCCATGCCGATAATACATATTGCCTTTCTTGGAATTCTGCATCCCAAATCGCACAAGGATCTTGTCGATATATGATGCCTGAGACATAACTAACAGTCGTTTCTTGCGATCCCGAAGTATCTGAATCCCAAGAATAAAACTGGCCTCTCCCAAATCTTTCATTTGGAATTGGTTAGCTAACTAGGTTTTCACGTCCGATAATATCTTTACATTATTCCTAATGAGTAAATATCATCGATGTATAAAATAAGAAAAATCACATTCCCGTCAATGACGCGCTTATATACACAAGACTCATCAACATTCTGCTCAAAATCATAAGACTTGATCGTGATATCAAATCTTATATTCCAAGATCGAGATGTATGCTTAAGTCCATGAATGGACCTTTGCAGCTTGCAAACCTTTTGCTCTTGACCTTGGGCTATGAACCCCTCTGGTTGTATCATATAGATACCGGCATCCAGATTTCCATTCAAGAATGCAGTCTTGACGTCCATTTGCCAAATTTCATAGTCATAATATGCGGCAATGGATAGAAGAGTGCGAATGGATTTTAGCATGGCTACTGGCGAGAAAGTTTCCTCATAGTCAACTCCCTCTTTCTGGGTATAACCATTGGCCACTAGCCTAGCCTTGAAGGTCTGTACCTTCCCATCTGCTCCTCTATTTCTCTTGTACATCCACTTACAACATATTGGTTTCACCATATCAGGTTGGTCTATGAGTTCCTAGACTGAGTTGGAGTACATAGACTCCATCTCTAGGTTCATGGCTTTGAGCCATTCCACTTTATCAAAATCATCCATTGCACTACGAAAGGTGAATGGATCATCTATACCATCGCTGAATGCGACAACTTGTGCCTCTCCAACCCTAAGGTAGTGATCAGGTTGTCATACAACCCTCCCAATGCGTCTAGGTGGTTGACCGATGCGTAATCACATGCGTATAACGCAAGCGCACGTATCGTTCAAGTAGTATAAAAAGTATCGATCCCACGAGGAATTAATACCTAATCTATTAATTTTATGAGGTTAAATGATTACTAGTATCTAACAGGTTGATTGATTGATTTGAAATGGTGATGATTTTGAATTTAAAAACAAGTAAATAAAATTACATGAAAGTAGGTTTAAGAAAATTCAATATTAGGAAACTATCTAGGGTTGTGAATCTTTCTAATATCTTTTAAAAGATGAAGTTATTATTTCATGTTTGTGTATTAAATCAGTTTACTAACCTGGAACACTAAATTATGTGAAAGCCTATGTCGATGGTCAGACGCAAATACCTAGTTTAACCCAATCGAATCATATGTCTATGTCAACCAAATTATCTGGATTCATTAAGTTTAAGTTCCAATTATGGCTATCCCCGCCCGACAGGTATATGTCTATCCTATAAGGAAATCTATTAAATGGTTATCTATCCTCAAGGAAGATCGTGAGCTATTAAGTCTAAGTCTGAAACCTAAAATTCATTTGTCAAGTTTATTTTAGATTTACGAGATCTATCTTATTAGTGACCAATTAACAAGACGCGTTAAGTTTAAGACTTAATAAGTAAACCTTTAAATTACTCAAACTATAAAATAACCCCTTATAAGCCGGTGATATTAGAATTCATCACAACCCCAGATAATTAACTTAGTTACGACACATAACTAGGGCTAGTAAAATAAAAGACATAAAGTAAAAATACTGAAAAGTAATTGCGGTAAAGTAAAAGCTGAAGAGTAAATTACAATAAAATAGAATACTAAGGTAAAATGATCAACTTTTACTACTACTAATTTAGATATCTCCATTAATATAATATATTAACTTGTGATTATTTTACAAACCGGCTATATAGGCGGTAACCTGATTAAGTCAAATTAAGTCCAACCAGCCATAAAGGCGGAACCAAAATAAACCTGCCATATAGGCGGTAAGAAAATTTAATTACCAACCGACCAATATAGCGGTATCCTTTTTAAGTCAAATTTTAATTAGTGAATATATTATATTTAAAGGAGATTAATCTAAATAGCAATAGTAAAAGAATTATCTTTCACCCTAGTAGGGGGAAGTTACCTCCTCATGGTTGAATAGTAAAAACTGTAAAAAGTAAAGAAAGTAAATTACTATTATTACAGAACATAATTAAAATTAATTACAAAACTAAAATTTAAAAGAAATTAGATAGAAAACTCTCTATTTACATCAGATAATTCAAAGAGGAAGGTGTATCTACAACTGAAACATCGAGCTGAATTATATAGGCCTCGGTAGGCTCTAGGCGTTGCGACGCGCAAGGCTTTGCGCGTCGCGACGCGACACGTGGCGGTTTCTGGTTCGCCAGCTTCAGATTCTTATCTGACATGTGGCAATTCGGATAAAGAGATAAGGTGACATGTGGCAAGATGGCTGGCAACTCAATGATTATGCTGACGTGGCGCTGACATGGCGATGACATGGCGAAAGTGATTGTCGGCACCGTATGATTGTGACACGTGGCACTTCATGATTGGCTGATGATGATGTGGCAGTTTAGGTGCAATGCAGTGGGTGTTTTAGGCTTGGTTTCAGGGGTGCAGTGAGGCTATGTGTAGGGGCTTTTTGTGGTTTAGGGCGTGAAGGCAATGGATGGGAATTAGCGATAGTCAGTGGGTGAGTATTAGGTTTGTTTTGTCACTTATTTGGTCGGTCAAATGGAGTTGGTTATGTAAGGATCAACTAGGTCAGGGAGCGTGGTTAACATGCTGTGTGAATAAGGGTGTAGGTGGCTTGAGTCGGTTGAGGGCTTTACGTGGAGAGTGAGTTGCTGGCAGTGGGCGCGGCTGTGAAGATGAGGGGCTGATGAGTGGAGGGTTTGCCGCAGTGAGTGAGGGATGTTTGTGGGGGTTTTTTATTCACGGTAAAGGAGGGCTAATGGTGCGGCTAAACTGGCAGTGGAGGGCCTTGAGTAGTCTTGTTGATTTGTGGCCGATGTGGGACGTGTGAGGTCTGAGTGGCTATTGTTGTATCGGTAAAGAGGTGCTTCTTGTAGTCGGCAGTTTGAAGGCTAGTGAATGGGCTGCTACATGTGAGTTGCATGGAGAAGAGGGCACTGTGCGTGAAATGCCTGTTTGTGTGCTGGGTGTTTAAGAATCCTGGGCTGCTGTTACGTGAGTTGAGAGGAGTGAGCTGTGTGGCTTTGGCGATGAGGTGTGCTGGTCGCAAGGGGCTGCAGTTCACGTAGAGGGTGGAATGAGCATGGTTTCGCTATTTAGGGTTTATGTGAGGGAGAAGATGGCTGAGCTGTTGAGTGCAAAGGCGTGAGCTGTGTGGCGTTTAGGTTTGTGAAAGAGAGAGTCCCCAGAGTGATGGCCGATTTGGAGAGGGTTGCCGAGAGTGATCTGTTTTAGGGTTTATATTCCCTGTGGAGTTGCCGAATGAGAGAGTGGTGTGAGTGATGTTACGTGAAGGTCAGGGTGCCGAAGGGTTGGTGATTTGTTTGGTCGGTGATGAGGGGCTGGTTAAGAGAGCCGAGAAGGTGCAGGTCTGGTGCATGTAGGGTTTCGATTGTTCTTGAGGGCTGTTGATGTGGCTGTGGCTTATGGTTTGTTCGGCTGATTGAGTGGTCTGTATGGCTTGAGATCTCTTGGCTTATGAGGGTTTATGGGCTGCTAGTTGTTTGTTTATTCACGCTAAGGAGAGAGACGGTGTGTGGCAGCCGTGAGGAGAGACGAAGGGGGTTCAGTCGGTGAGAGAGACGGGAGGATGATGAATGCTTGTGTCTTAGGAATGGGAGAGGCGCCTGTAGTAGGGTTTCATTTTTGTGTGTTTTTTTTGGTTACTGCCGAGTTAGTGAGGGAGAAGGAGAGAGACCAGAGGCCGAGTGTAAGTGTCTAAGGTTTATCATTTTTGTGTTTTTTTGGCCGTCTGTGTCCAGTAGTTGGGGAGAGGAATAGGGTTGGATTTTGTTGTTGTTTATATAGTTGCATGTTTAGGGTTAGGGGTTTGCATGGATTAAAAAGGAAAGAAAATCAATTAATTGGGGACATGATTTGTTTGTTTAGGAAGGTTATATATTTGATTGACTTTAATTAGGCATTTAATTTGTTAATTAGGTGAGTAAATATTTTAAATTGGTGAGTGATTTATTAAATTAGGAAGTAATTTATTTTAATTTTGGTATTAGATTTTAATTTTGGTATTAGATTTTAATTTATTTAATTGGTATTTAATTTGAGACATGCATTTTAAATGTTTTAATTTATTTTAGTTTAATTTAATTAGCTTTAATTTAAATTAATTTAATTTGTGACATGTATTTTAAATGTTTTAATTATCTAATTTGTGAGATGTGTTTTAAATGTTTTAATTATTTTTGGATGTGATTTAAAATAGAGGTCCAACAAGCGAACCCGAAGCGAAACAAGCGAGTTAAATCCGACCAAATGCTAATTTCCAACTTTACCCTTCCGACGTCCGTTTCTCGCGGCTTTCACAATCAAAGAGGTAATGTCTCCATACGAGACTCATCATTGGGCTGATATGTAAAAATGTAGTGCCTACAGTCGCCCCCACTTTGATGAGACTTGTGCAGTGTGTGATAATGACAATCCTATCAAAGTGCGTGCAATGCATTTTCACTTACCTGGCTCGCCAGCTGCCACCTGACTTGCCTGCTGCTTCGAACTGATATGCTGATGTAGTAGATATGGTGGCGAGGCGCCTCGACCTCTGGGCT
This sequence comes from Zanthoxylum bungeanum, assembly GCA_019454045.1. Classification (NCBI taxonomy): domain Eukaryota; kingdom Viridiplantae; phylum Streptophyta; class Magnoliopsida; order Sapindales; family Rutaceae; genus Zanthoxylum; species Zanthoxylum bungeanum. The sequence goes on from SKCR01030632.1 coordinate 24,289, forward strand.
TTGTTCCCGAACCACCGAATATGAACTGTGGTGATGATGCAGTGGGCCCTCGACCCTGGGACGCATCCCGGAACTACAACCGACAACGGGGGCACCTCGACCCTGGGCACCTCGACCCAACACCGCTGACAATAGGGACCTCGCCCTCGAACTGATGATGTAGTGGGCATCTCGACCCTGGGCACCTCGACCCGGAACTACAACCGACAACGGGGGCACCTCGACCCTGGGCACCTCGATCCAACACCGCTGACAATAGGGACCTAGCCCTCGCACTGATGATGTAGTGGACACCTCGACCCGGAATTACGACCGACAACGGGGGCACCTCGACCCTGGGCACCTCGACCCAACACCGCTGACAATAGGGACCTCACCCTCGAACTGATGATGTAGTGGGCACCTCGACCCTGGGCACCTCGACCCGGAACTACAACCGACAACGGGGGCACCTCGACCCTGGGCACCTCGACCCGGAACTACAATCGACAACGGGGGCACCTCGACCCTGGACACCTCGACCCAACACCGCTGATAATAGGGACCTCGCCCTCGAACTGATGATGTAGTGGGTCCTCGACCCTGAACTGGTACTGATGTGGGCCTCGCCCCCAGACTGACACTGATGTGGGCCTCGCCCCAAACTGATATGGGCCTCGCCCCAAACTAATACTAGTGTGGGCCTCGCCCCAAACTGATACTAGTGTGGGCCTCGCCTTGGGACTCATCCCAAAGCTGATACTGATGTAGGCCTCGCCCCGGATTGATACTGATATGGGCCTCGCCCCCAGACTGATACTGATGTGGGCCTCGCCCCTAGACTGACACTGATGTGGGCCTCGCCCCCAGACCGAAACTGATGTGGGCCTCGCCCCAAACTGATATGGGCCTCTCCCCAAACTGATATGGGCCTCGCCCCAAACTGATACTAATGTGGGCCTCGCCCCCAGATTGATGCTGATGTGGGCCTCGCCCCCAGACTGAAACTGACGTGGGCCTCGCCCCAAACTGATATGGGCCTCGCCCTAAACCGATACTAATGTGGGCCTCGCCTCAAACTGATGTGGGCCTCGCCCCCAGACTGATATGGGCCTCGCCCCCAGACTGATACTGATGTGGGCCTCGGCCCTGGACTCATCCCCAAAACTGATGTTGATGCTGATGTAATGGTTCGTTCCCGAACTGTACTGTATGAGATGGTCCATTCCTGAACCGTTACTGTGAGGTGGTCCATTCACGAACTGTTACTGTGAGGTGGTCTATTCCCAAACCGTGCTGTGAGGTGATCCATTCCCGAACCGTGCTCTATTCTCGGAGTGTCATTCCCAGCTTTTGTTCATTCCCGAACTGTGCTCAATTCTCGGAGTGCCATTCCCGGCTTTGTTCATTCCCGAACTGTACTTCATTCTCGGATTGCCATTCTTGGCTTGTTTATTCCCAAACCTTGCTTCATTCTTGGAGTGCCATTCTCGACTTGTTCATTCTCGAACTCTGCTCCATTTCTCGGATTGCCATTCTCGGCTTGTTCATTCTCGAACTGTGCTCCATTCTCGGAGTGCCATTCTCGGCTTGTTCATTCTAGAACTATACTGAATGTGGGCTTTATTCCCATAATGCCATACCCGACAAAACCGATGCTGTGTCTCCATACCCGAAGTGCTACTGTAATATCTTCTTCCCCGGAGTGCCGTACCTGGAAAAACTGATCTGATATCTCCTTATCCAGAGTGCCGTACCTGGCAGAACTGATCTGATATCTCTATATCCAGAGTGCCGTACCTGGCAGAACTAATACTGAACCAATGTGGGCCTCGCCCCCAGAATGCCATACCCGGCAGAACTAATACTGAACCAATGTGGGCCTCGCCCCCAGAATGCCATACCCGGCAGAACTAATACTGAACCAATGTGGGTCTCGCCTCCAGAATGCCATACCCAGCAAGCCTGCTATTGATGCTGATGATAATGTGGGCCTCGCCCCCAGAGTGCCATACCCGGCAAAACTGATGCTGATAATAATGTGGGCTTCGCCCTATGATTCATTCCTGGATTCATTCTAAACTTTGACAGCGTGGGCCTCGGCCCTGGGATTCATTCCCGGATTCATTCTAAAACTCTGCTGATATGGGCCTCGGCCCTGGGATTCATTCCCGGATTCATTACCGGATTCATTCCAAACCTCTGCTGATGTGGGCCTCGACCCTGAGACTCATCCCCAAAACTGAAATTGATATGGGCCTCAACCCTGGGATTCCTTCCTGGATTCACTCCAAAACTCTGACGATGTGGGCCTCGACCCTATGATACATTCTCAGATTTCCAAAACTCTGACGATGTGGGCCTCGACCCTGGGATTTATTCCCGAAACTGATGATGCTATGTTGTTGTTTCTGGTGGGCTTGTCTTTGCCGCTTTCTCTTTTTCTTCTTTTGAGACCTGTGAATACAAAACAAAACAAACACAAAAAAAGAATGCAAAATATGTTACGTGTATGCATGCATGCATGAATGAATTTCTTATTCCGCTGGGTTAGGTCTTCCGCCAATTCTCCAAGTGATTGCACAGTCTTCTCTCTGGTCTCATGGCTCAATTTCTTGTTATGTCCCGGATTCACGAGGTGGTAGACTGGTCGCTCCCAGTCTTGATTTAGCTTTCTGCTATCCGCTGTTTGCACTTGGTCAAGATGAACCACATGGTGGGGCCTTCCATATCATCACACTATATCACATGCTACGAAATAGTCTCAATAGTTATACATATTATCGTCTTCAAGGAATGCCCAGTAATGAAACCAGATAACATTCAAAACACTCAATGCAACTCAAATCTGAGTTTTTGAATAAATGATCTATGCCAGACTCAAAGTGTGTGTGTGCAAATGTTTTTTCGCAGCTTAATCCTTAGGTAAGCTAACTCGAAGATTTCGTTTCAAAAATCGGGATCGATGGGTCAAACCAACCTAGATGTCTCAGTTATGCTCTGCAATTGCTTTTTCGCGCTCAATGTGGTATGGCTTTATTTTTCTTTTCTTTTGTCCCTATTTTTCTCTCTTTTTTCTCTTTTTTTTTTCATTTTTTTTTCAACACACATACCCTTTAAGGTAGCATTTCTCCTCATGGTGGTCCTAATACTCGCCCATGGGTAGCTTCACGTTTATCGGTTATAGGCGGTTTATTTCTTTTCTTTAGAGACTTTTTCTTTTATTTTCAACCATACCACACATCATAATACAAGCAAGTCAGGATAGACATCTAAGTAAACAGTCATTCACCGACCTACAATCTTTTTCAACTATTTATCTTGCCAACTACTCAGGTTTTCACCGCTAAGAACCTACAATTAAGTACTTACGAGTCTAACATAGATCAATTACTCAAAGCATCAGATAAAAGCACATCAAGAGTTTATCGTTTCTAAGATTTCACCCTAAAACAAACAATTTCATCATCGGACTTACGTCTAACTATTAAGGACTAAACTACCCTTTTTTTTTCTTCTTTTTTTTTTCTTTTTCTTTTCTCTCTTTTTTTTTCTTCTTTTTTTTTTTTCTTTTTTTTCCTTTTTTTTTTCTCTCTTTTTTTTTCCTTTTTTTTGAAGGCCCCCCCAATGGTCTTTCTATCCTTGCCGTAAGGTTCTCTGTTCCTCGGTTTCCTTTTCCACGATATCCATGTTTGCTAAACTCTTCTTTGACAAGTCTTCTTTTTCCTAACCCAATGGATATCTATGATGGCTTTTAAGACGCGGGGATTAACATGATGCATGTATGCATGAGATGCGTGCGATGTATGTAATATATAAGCTCATAATAATTTTACACTAGTTGGCCCATCAGCATTTTAGAAACTTTTGGCCCGATTGCCATAAAGCACAGACTCGTCCCAGTTTAAATAGCCCAACAAGCCCATACCTCATGACAACAAGTCCAACTGAATCCAAATGACAACGGTCCAAAACATCAACATAAAAAAAATAATAATTTCTACTAGTTCTACGACTAAGGTTCACATGTGGGTTTACGGGAGTGCGGACAAAGGCTCTCGCTGACGAAGGCTCTCGCTGACAATGCCTTTAACTAAACCCATTAACCCACTATATACATGGTTAATTAAAGCACAAATCCAAACATTACAAGACATTATTTCGGGGCCGATTCTCTATCCCCAGTGGAGTCTTCAGACTGTAGGAACACAAAAATCGGCGACGCTGTTCTAGGCTCGCGGCCTAGTCGGGAGTACGGAATAGCCCGCGGGGGAACTAAACCAGAGAGATAACATGGAGTCGCCACTCGGTGTGAACCGGGACAAAGATTTAAGGCCGCACTCACCCATCGCAAGGGAAGACCTCAAACCGTTGGGTTCAGAATTGTCCCTTACTTATGTCACTTTTGATGATATGATTTGTGCAATAAACTAACCGAATCTATTCAACATTCATGCTCAAGGGTAATCTAAGCCTAAGTCCGCATGCATAATAATAACAATGAGAACCTATATCTAAGTTCGCATACTTCAAAGTAAGTTATCATGACGACAAACACGCAATAACATATAATCATCACACAAACATGCTCAATTATCTAATGCGGAAAATAAATAAGAATCTAAGCATAAATATAAATTAAATCCCTAATGTAAAAACATCCAAATCATGCATAAAGAAATAACTTTCTATTGACTAGATCATGCTTAAGACAAATAACATGCTAACAACCTAATCATGCTTTAATAACAAATAAATAACCTACGAACTACAACATGCTCAAACACAAGTTTGGATGAGACGAAATACGTGTCTCTTAAGTGGTACGTGGCGTTGTATCCCGAGTACAAACCGCACTACCGTCCATTCAGATTCAGCTACGGAATTTACGTCCGGGTTTCCATCCTATATACCACAAAAGGGAACACATATTTCGCTCATCCAACAATCACATCATGCCACAAACGACTCTCATGCGATAATATTTCTAAAATAAATAAAATAAACGAAAGATAATAAATAAAAGGGTGCCCTCAGGTCTAACCTCTTTTGTCGTCTCAAGAAAGGGCATTATACTTCCGTTGGAAGGGTGAATGATCCGCAAATATTTTGGTTCACTGACTCAAAGTCTTTCCTCGCTGTTTTGATGTTCGGGCTGCTGTTTTTGGTTCGTTTCACTGCTGTTTCACTGCTACGTTTCAGGTCACTGTTTTGGTTATTTAGGGGACTGTTTTGGGCGATTTGGAGGGCTAATTGGCTTGCGGTTTTAAGGGGTTTTAGGGGAAACTTTGTGTAGTTTTTTAGTGCAGTTTTAGAGTGGTTTCAGGGATGTTTTATGGGTTAAAATCGCAACAAAAACTGGGCAGAATGGGGAGGCAGAATGCGGCAGTTTAGGTGCAGTGCAATGGGTGTTTTAGGCTTGGTTTCAGGCGTGCAGTGAGGCTATGTGTAGGGGATTTTTGTGGTTTAGGGCGTGAAGGCAATGAAGGGGAATTAGCGATAGTTAGTGGGTGAGTATTAGGTTTGTTTGGTCACTTATTTGGTCGGTCAAAGGGAGTTGGTTATGTAAGGATCAACTAGGTCAGGGAGCGTGGTTAACATGATGTGAGAATAAGGGTGTAGGTGGCTTGAGTCGGTTGAGGGCTTTACGTGGAGAGTGAGTTGCTGGCCGTGGGCGTGGCTGTGAAGATGAGGGGCTGATGAGTGGAGGGTTTGCGGCAGTGAGTGAGGTATGTTTGTGGGGGGTTTTTTATTCACGGTAAAGAATGGCTAATGGTGCGGCTAAACTGGCAGTGGAGGGCCTTGAGTAGTCTTGTTGATTTGTGGCCGATGTGGGACGTGTGAGGTCTGAGTGGCTATTATTGTATCGGTAAAGAGGTGCTTCTTGTAGTCGGCAGTTTGAAGGCTAGTGAATGGGCTGCTACATGTGAGTTGCATGGAGAAGAGGGCACTGTGCGTGAAATGCCTGTTTGTGTGCTGGGTGTTTAAGAATCCTGGGCTGCTGTTACGTGAGTTGAGAGGAGTGAGCTGTGTGGCTTTGGCGATGAGGTGTGCTGGTCGCAAGGGGCTGCAGTTCACGTAGAGGGTGGAGGGAGCATGGTTTCGCTACTTAGGGTTTATGTGAGGGAGAATATGGCTGAGCTGTTGAGTGCAAAGGGCGTGAGCTGTGTGGCGTTTAGGTTTGTGAAAGAGAGAGTCCCCAGAGTGATGGCCGATTTGGAGAGGGTTGCCGAGAGTGATCTGTTTTAGGGTTTATATTCCTTGTGGAGTGTGAGTGATGTTACGTGAAGGTCAGGGTGCCGAAGGGTTGGTGATTTGTTTGGTCGATGATGAGGGGCTGGTTAAGAGAGCCGAGAAGGTGCAGGTCTGGTGCATGTAACAGTTTCAGTTGTTCTTGAGGGCTGTTGATGTGGCTGTGGCTTATGGTTTGTTCGGCTGATTGAGTGGTCTGTATGGCCTGAGATCTCTTGGCTTATGAGGGTTTATGGGCTGCTAGTTGTTTGTTTATTCACGCTGAGGAGAGAGACGGGTGTGGCAGCCGTGAGGAGAGACGAAGGGGGTTCAGTCGGTGAGAGAGACGAGGAGGATGATGAATGCTTGTGTCTTAGGAAGGAGAGAGCGCCTGTAGTAGGGTTTCATTTTTGTGTGTTTTTTTTGGTTACTGCCGAGTTAGTGAGGGAGAAGGAGAGAGACCAGAGGCCGAGTGTAAGTGTCTAAGGTTTATCATTTTTGTGTTTTTTTTGCCGTCTGTGTCCAGTAGTTGGGGAGAGGAATAGGGTTTGATTTTGTTGTTGTTTATATAGTTGCATGATTAGGGTTAGGGGTTTGCATGGATTAAAAAGGAAAGAAAATCAATTAATTGGGGACATGATTTGTTTGTTTAGGAAGGTTATATATTTGATTGACTTTAATTAGGCATTTAATTTGTTAATTAGGTGAGTAAATATTTTAAATTGGTGAGTGATTTATTAAATTAGGAAGTAATTTATTTTAATTTTGGTATTAGATTTTAATTTAATTTAATTTAGATTTAATTTAATTGGTATTTAATTTGAGACATGCATTTTAAATGTTTTAATTTATTTCAGTTTAATTTAATTAGCTTTAATTTAAATTAATTTAATTTGTGACATGTATTTCAAATGTTTTATTATCTAATTTGTGAGATGTGTTTTAAATGTTTTAATTATTTTTGGATGTGATTTAAAATAGAGGTCCAACAAGCGAACCCGAAGCGAAACAAGCGAGTTAAATCCGACCAAATGCTAATTTCCAACTTTGCCCTTCCGACGTCTGTTTCCCGCGGCTTTCACAATCAAAGAGGTAGTGTCTCCATACGAGACTCATCATTGGGCTGATATGCAAAAATGCAGTGCCAACAATAGTAAAAAAGGTCTGGATCCTGCCGGAGAAAATAAAAGAAAACAACAAAACAAATCACAATTATCAGGAAAAGACAGAGATATATAATATTTATAATTATTTACGGCTTAATTGACGACTATGCGTCAGAGACAAGCTTCCCATCCAATTTTTTTATAAATTGGCAAACAGAGTCTTTTTGAGTCAGATTCCCAAGACTTAACTGTTGTATTTCTTTTTGAAATTGTGCATATAACACACGAATTTCATGATACACATATCCACTGGGATGTGTCTCAAGAGTTTTAGATATATCATCCAAAGACTCCTTACTCAAGCCATCCCTAATGAAATTAATCTTATCTTCGCGGTTATCAGACACCATTCCTAAAGAACGACAAAGACTATCACAAAATATATGAGCACATTTATAACAAACACACATTCTTTTGGCTCTTCTCTTTTTAGCATAGGTGCTCCTTCCTAAACCAAGGCAGATGTGAAATAAAAGAGTCAGAAGACTCACCTGCCAATCGGACCCGTGCTTCAATAATCCAACGAATGTCAGTAGGAATACCTTTGATCATCAGAACCTCATCCATTCCAAGCGAGCTTTGTAAACTTTCATTAGAGATTTTTGAGGGAGAGAAGGAAATTGCTTGCGAAGATTTGTGCGAGCTTCTTCCATCGTGAAATGACTTTACCTACAAAAATTAAACACACAAAAATAAAACACACTAGGTCACAATATATACACAAATTGCATGGGTTGCCTCCCTGCGAGCGTTAAGTTTAAAGTCGTCAGCTAGACGTGACTTCTCGAACGTTAGGCTGAATCTGAAAGTGTGACACTTTCTTTTTGTCGCTCAAATGATTCTCCCCAGTAGTGCTTAACACGCTTGTTTTTAACCTTGAATGTTTTGTTGGAGTCAGGATCACGTATCTCAACGGCTCTATCTGGTAAAACCTTGGTGATCACAAATGGACATGACCACCGTGATTTTGACTTCCATGGGAAGAATTTTTCCCTTGATTTGTTTAACAGTACCTTCTGCCCTGGTTCCAGTTGTATGCGCACTAAATTCTCATCATGTATTTTCCTTGCCTTTTCTTTGTACAATTTGGCATCCTCAAAAGGCTGATTGTGAAATTCCTTCAATTCGTTGAGCTGGTGGAACTTTTTCTATTCTGTTGCTTGTAGTGCAAGAATTGGTCTTTTCAGTGCAAAAGACGATTTATCTTCAGGCTCCATAAGCAATTGACATGTTTTAAGTTTGTCAGTAGAACTTTGTATTGCATTGGAGTTCTGAATGGTAGTGAGTATCACATCAAGTCTGAAACATTCCTCATTCTTTTCATCATCTGAGAAATTCATGGCCTTTAAAACATTGGATGTTACTTATTGGTCTTGTACCCTCATGGTTAATTCTCCTTTTTGTACATCAATAATGGTTCGACATGTAGCCAAGAATGGTCTCCCGAGGATGATTGGCACGTCTGCGTCTTCCTCCATATCAATGACAATAAAATCTGCTGGGAAAATGAATTTGTCAACCTTGACTATCACATCCTCAACTACGCCTCTTGGAAATACGAGCGTTCTATCAGCAAGTTGTAGAGAGACTGAAGTAGGCATTGTTTCTCCAATCTGCAGTTTCCTGAAAATAGAAAAAGGCATAAAGTTAACACTTGCACCTAAATCACATAAAGCCTTACCAAAGTTATGCTCTCCTATGATGCAAGGAATGGTGAAACTGCCAGGATCTTTCAACTTTGGGGGAAGATTCCTCTGAATGATGGCGCTGCATTCTTCTGTCAATGTTATTGTCTCGTAATCTCCCAATCTCCATTTTCGTGAAAGAATGTCTTTCATGAATTTTACATAGCTGGGCATTTGTTCCAAGGCTTCTGCAAATGGAATGTTGATGTGCAGCGTTTTGAACACCTCCAGGAAACGAGCAAACTGCTTGTCCAGTTTGTTTTTCTGAAGATGCTGAGGAAAATGTGGAGGTGGAGTGATCTGTTCTTTTTCCTTTGCTTCTTTTTCCTTCATCTGTTGCTTTGTTTCTTTTGGAACTTCCTCAGCAGTTGTTTTGGCTCCAACATCTTTGTTGATTTCAGTACCGCTTTTTAACATGATGGCATGACACTGCTCATTTCCCATGTTCCTTGGATTTGGCTCAGTATTGCTGGGAAGGTTTCCTGGCGGTCTGTAACTTTGAGCATTGACCAGTTGTCCAATTTGATTCTCCAGTGATTTGATGGAAGCGGATTGGTTCTGAAACATAGAATCGTACTTTTTTAACTGAGCCATCACTTCTGTTATTCCCGGTTCATTTGCCTGCTCCTGGCCTTTGTTCTGTTGCTGGAATCCAGGTGGTGGATAGTTCTGCTGTTGGAATCCAGGTGGTGGATTGTTCTTTTGCCCTGAATTGTTGCTCCATGAAAAATTGGGATGATTCCTCCACCCTGGGTTGTAGGTATTGGAATATGGATTGTTCCCATGTCTGTTGAAATTGTTGGCAAAATTCACCGTCTCTTCAAGTTGGTTCGGCTCTGGTGCTCCTCCATATTGTGAACTTGTGGATCCAGTGGTAAGAGTCTCCATGAATTTACATATCTGATCCAGCTTGGCGTTGACTACTGTATTGGCTCCACTTTCATAAATTCCTGCAATTCTTTGGATCATGCTCCTTTCTGTTGGCCACAAGGAATTGTTGTTGGCCATTTCTTCGATTAGGTCCCAGGCTTCATCTTATCCTTTTGCCATTAAAGCTCCTCCAGCAGCAGCATCTGTTGTGGTTCTCATCAGTCCAGAAATTCCATTATAGAAAGTTTGGATTTGAAGCCATTTTGGAATCTCATGGTGAGGACATTTCCGGAGAAAATATTTATACCTTTCCCAAGCTTCGTAGAGAGTTTCTGAGTCTTGTTGTACAAATGATGTAATGTCATTCCTCAGCTTTCCAGTTCTGGCTGGTGGAAAGTACTTTGCAAGAAATTTGGTGGCTAAAGTGTTCCAAGTTGTGATGGAACCTGCTGGTAGTGAATGTAGCCAAACTTTAGCTCTGTCTTTCAAGGAGTATGGAAAAACACGCAGTCTCATTGCTTCTTCTGCTTCTCGGTTGTAATTGAAAGTGCCGCAAACTTCCAGGAAGTTGCTGATGTGGGTATTAGGATCTTTAGTTGCTTTCCCCCCAAACTGCACTGACTGCTGAATCATCTGAATGCATATTTTGATGTCACCCGCATTTACTGGTAAGGGAGGAAGTACAATACAAGAAATGAGTCTGTCAACCACCGGAATGGTTCTGTCTCGAATGGGAATTGGTGGTGCAACTTCCAAAGTTCAGGTTCTATGTTGACTAAAGCTTCTTGGCCTTCTCGCCTTTCCCTTCTCAAATGTCAGATGGTTCTTTCAATTTCCGGGTCAAACGGTCGAAGTTCAAAGCTTCTGGTTCATCTCATGAAGTTTCTGAGAACCTGAAACACAAGAAAACATAAATAATAAGTACAAAAAAATTAGACACAAGTAAATGTATCTAACCTTAAAACTAATAGTGAAAGATAAATAAGTAACTAACAACGGCGCCAAAAACTTGACCGGTGTGTAATCACACGCGTATAACGCAAGCTCACGTATTGTTCAAGTAGTATAAAAAGTATCGATCCCACGAGGACTTAATACATAATCTATTAATTTTATGAGGTCAAATGATTACTAGTATCTAACAGGTTGATTGATTGATTTGAAATGGTGATGATTTTGAATTTAAATACAAGTAAATAAAATTACATGAAAGTAGGTTTAAGAAAATTCGATATTAGGAAACTATCTAGGGTTGTGAATCTTTCTAATATCTTTTAAAAGATGAAGTGGTTATTTCGTGTTTGTGTAATAAATCGGTTTACTAACTTGGAACACTAAATTATGCGAAAGCTTATGTCGATGGTCAGAAGAAAATACCCAGTTTAACCCAATTGAACCATATGTCTATGTCAACCAAATTATCTGGATTCATTAAGTTTAAGTTCCAATTATGGCTACCCCCGCCCGACAGGTATATGTCTATCCTGTAAGGAAATCTATTAAAGAGTTATCTATCATCAAGGAAGATCGTGAGCTATTAAGTCTAAGGCTGAAACCTAAAATTCCTTTGTCAAGTTTATTTTAGATTTATCAGATCTATCTTATTAGAAACCAATTAACAAGACGCATTAAGTTTAAGACTTAATAAGTAAACCTTTAAATTACCCAAACTATAAAATAACCCCTTATAAGCCGGTGATATTAGAATTCATCACAACCCCAGATAACTAACTTAGTTACGACACATAACTATGGCTAGTAAAATAAAAGACATAAAGTAAAAATGCTGAAAAATAATTGTGGTAAAGTAAAAGCTGAAGAGTAAATTTACAATAAAATAGAATGCTAAGGTAAAAGGATCAACTTTTACTACTACTAATTTAGATATCTCCCTTAATATAATATATTAACTTGTGATTATTTTACCAACCGGCCATATATATGGTAACATGATTAAGTCAAATTAAGTCCAACCAGCCATAAAGGCGGAACCAAAATAAACTTGCCATATAGGCGGTAAGAAAATTTAATTACCAACCGACCAATATAGCGGTATCATTTTTAAGTCAAATTTTAAATAGTGAATATATTATATTTAAGGGAGATTAATCTAAATAGCAATAGTAAAAGAATTACCTTTCATCCTAGCAGGGGGAAGTTACCTCATCATGGTTGAATAGTAAAAACTGTAAAAAGTAAAGAAAATAAATTACTATTATTACAAAACATAATTAGAATTAATTACAAAACTAAAATTTAAAAGAAACTAGATAGAAAACTCCATATTTACATCGGAGAATTCAACGAGGAAGGTGCATCTACAACTGAAACATCGAGCTGAATTTATAGGCCTTGGTAGGTTCTGGGCATCGCGACGCGCAAGGCTTTGCGCGTCGCGACGTGACACGTGGCGGTTTCTGGTTCGTCGGCTTCAGATTCTTATCTGACACGTGGCAATTCGGATAAAGAGATAAGATGACACGTGGCAAGACGACTGGAAACTCAATGATTATGCTGACGTGGCGATGACGTGGCGAAAGTGATTGTCTTCACTGTAAGATTGTGATACGTGGCACTTCGTGATTGGCTGATGATGACGTGGTGGTGACATGGCACATTGACTCGGTCAACAGCTAATGTGGACGATGATATGGCTGACACGCGGGATGACACGTGTCAACACGTGGCGATGGCATTTGTCGGCACCGTAGGATGATGACACGTGGCACGGTGCACGTTAGCAGACCGGATGTGGTGGTGGCACTTGTCACGACGCATGTTAGCAAAGTCAAACTTCTCAGATTCTGACTTGTGGACCCGGCGCACATTAGCAGCCCTTGGTGCATGTTAGGCGTCGCGACGCGCCAAATGACCAAAATGCCATTTTGTCCAATTTTCACTGTTTTGGCTCTAAATCACCTCCAGAGAGTCCTGAAACTTTATTTATCTACAAAATAACACAAAACACATCAACATATTCACAAAACTCAAGAAACTATACAAAATATAAAGTTAAATGAGTGGGAAATAATGATATAATTACCACTCATCAGTGGTAGATTATTTTGACGAACTTGCATATGACGCTCAGATGTCGAAGTTGCTATGCATTTGTCAACTGTCGTTGACAATGGTGTGCTGGTAGAACCAGCAAGTAACTCCTCGAGTAACATTTTACTTCGAGGCTTGAACTCCCTCATATAGTCCCCCTCCAGAAACGTAGCATTTGTGGATACAAACACTTTGTTATCTTCAGGACTATAGAACAATCCACTCCTAGTCTCCTTATGATAGCCTACAAATAGGCACACTTGAGAACGTGGTTCCAACTTTGTAGTCTTATTCTTCAGCACATGTGCTGGATACCCCCATATGCGGAAATGTCGCAAACTAGTTTACGACCAATCCACAACTCTAAGGGAGTCTTAGGAACAGACTTAGACTACATTAAGGATATGCATTGCAGTTTGTAATGCATATCCCCAGAACGAACTAGGTAGTGAGCTATAACTAAACATATATCTCATCATGTCTAGTAGGGTTCGATTTCTCCTTTCTGCAATACTATTTTGCTATGGTGTTCCAGGTCCTGTGAGCTCCTTGAAATCTCTATCAAGGTATTCTCCTCCACGATCTGATCGTAGAGTATTTATTGTTTTACCTAATTGGTTCTCAACCTCGGCACGATACTATTTGAACTTTTCAAAATTATCTGACTTGTGCTGCATTAGGTAAACATACCCATATCTAGAATAATCGTCAATGAATGTGACGAAGTATTCATAACCACCTCGGGCTCTTACATTCATCGATCCGTAAATGTCCGAATGTATTAGCTCAAGTGGTTGACTGGCTTATACCTTTTCCAGTAAAAGGTCTCTTGGTCATTTTTCCTTCTAAACAGGATTCACAAACTGGTAAAGTTCCGAGCCTTAACTAGTTTAAGGCTCCGTTCTTTATCAATCTGTCTATCCGGTCAATGTTGATATGACCAAGTCTAAGATGCCACATATATGTGTCATCGTGAGAAATCTTTTGCCGTTTAGTTTTAGGTTTCTCAACCTTAAACATTTTAGTGTTGAGCAGTGAGTTATATGTTAACAATCTTCACAATATAAGTTATCTCCTAATTTCCTTTGCATATAAGTAATCCATTTTGAAGTAATAACTATTATTATTAGATAAAATGGAAACTATCATACAATAGTTTTGAAACAGAAATCAAATTTCTGTGAGAAAATAGGAATAAACAAAACTTTGTTTAAATTCAAATAACTTTTATTTGAAATTTGAAAACCGATAACTCCCACTGTTTTACTGAAACAACATCCATTGTCCAAACTATCATAGTAAAGTAAACTTTAATAAGGTGTTTACTATATCAAGTAATTGTACCATTAGCCTTAGCATTCCCAGTTCTTTTCTTCTTCATCTTTGCAGATTTTGAAGACTTGACAGCATTTGCCTCAGTACTGGACTTACGAGGATCAACATGCATGGACTCGTATATGTGATCTCATTAAGCAGCTGGATCAACGTAAAAGTCAACTTTTTCATAAGATAGTTGCTTTTAAACTGCAGGAAACTCTTCAGAAGAGTTTCCATTATCACGGTCACCTAGCTACACTCGTCAATACGAGCTCTATGGGTTTCAGCAGTGTTGAGATATGTCATCATCCTCAAGACGTGCTCTCGGACTGATGTCCCATCCTTCATCATAGCAGTCATCGCTGAGACCATAGCCTCATGACGTTGACGCTCCGAAGGTTGCCCAAACATGCCCTGCAATGACTCCATCATCTGAGATGCTAAAGCCATAGGTTCATGCTTTGCAGCAAGAACCTCAGACATTTCTGCTAGGAAGTAGTAGCGGGCTTTCACATTAGTTGTGACCCATTTTTGGTAGGCATCGTGCAAAACTTGGCCAGCATTTCTGGCTGGCTCGGGAGGACACACATCCGTCAGGACAAATTTAGGTCTTCGCAGACCAATATAGCGTTCATGTTACTTTTCCACTTAATATAATTTTATCCCGTTAATTTATCATTTGAGAGTATGTAAATAATCGGAGAAACCATGGCCGAAAAATAAAATAAACATCTATTTAACATTCATTCATCGCATATTAAAATCATCAAACAATTTTGGCATAAAATTAAACATGATGCATGAACCATGAATAACGAATAAGAAACTTAAGAGAATTACTATGCCATGGAAATCTATAATCCCACAAGTAAGTGTCGTTGTAGGGTATGTCAAGTACTTGCATGATAGATCGAGACAATCTCAGTCGATTAATATATACGGGAATAACTCTTATTCCTATATTAACCAACTACCGCTTGATTCGATCAAGGAATTTTATTAACAGTTAATTATTCCTTTTTCAGTGTGACCCGCCGTTTCGGGATCCTTGGACTTAACAAGTGAAGTGCCACCGTAGGGTAGGTTAGTTCACAAGATACATCTAGAATCTCTATTCTCTTGGAATCCAAACCTGATATTGACCCAAAATGGACACCATCCGTAAGGGGACGAAAGCAAAGCCGTCTCGAGGCGCCTTTTGAATCTCACGTTTTCGGACTAACAATGGAGATCGCGGGATATACTGTCGTATATCCCTCTCCCACTCACTATTTTAAATTTAAGGTTTCTATTTATAAAATATCTAATATTTTATTTTAACTAGTGTGAATAAATTTATGGCGGCTAAATCATAACTCTTATTTACACTAGTACACTATTAATGACCTAACCAATTTTAACTCTTAAAAATTGTATCACTAATTTCCATAAGTCTCTACTAATTTATTACTCAATTAAACTAATTTAATTAGAGTGATATTAGTGACCTATTATATATTAACTTTTAAAATACTAGAACAGTAATATGATTAAAAAATTAGAATTCTAAAATGGTCAAGATTTATATTAAACTATTTAATTAATCTTAATGCGTTATAAAATTCAATGGTACGTGGAATTATATCCCGAGTGCAGACCATATTACCATCCATTCGGATTCGGCTATGGAATTTATGTCCGGGTTTCCATCCTATATACCAATGTAATTTATTATACAATAATTAAGCCCAATATATTAGAATTCAAATTTTAAACCTTAAAATCAATTAATCCTATTAATTGTTTTTCCATGCATATCATATTCTAATTTAAACATTTTAAATCACATAAAATCATATTTCATGTCTATAATGATAATGCATCTAAAGCATGTTATGGCATGTGAAATGCAAGAGTAGACACCCTAAGCTATATGACATGTTATTCAAACAATTCGAATTAAACATACATTTAACAAAACAATATTTTGCATTGACCATACTCTTATTTTTCTCTATACTAATCTAATTAGTACAAAAATTACCTAAGGCATCCATTGGTCTTCAAATCACGCTCCAAGGTGGTGTTGGCTCCTTTTGTGACTTCGGTACTCCAAATTACAACAATTGAAATTTTACATTGGAAAATAAAATTACAACAATTATAAAAAATGGCCTTATGGCCTTACATCCCAAAAACAAAACCAATATGAAAATAAGAGCCGGAAAAATTTACGACCAATGCAAAATCCATTCATCACATGAAAAACAATAACCATTCATCATATGAATATTATTTTGTGTCTACTCATCTAAACATGCAAATCAATATTTATAACTCATATAAACATATTAAAAACAATAACTTTAAATGAAAAAGAGAATGGTTAAGAACACTTTTCAACTTTTCTCTTGATGCCAATTGTAGGAAACGCTTTCCTCGCACATCGGAAACGTCTTAGGCACTCGGATCGGACTTGAAAATTTTTTCTGCGCTTCCCTTTAAGTTGCCGAATGTGACCAGCAGTACCACTGAAATTTTGCTACTGTTTTGAACAAAATTTCAGCCCCCGAAACAGTCCCGGAACAGTCCCCGATCAGCCTCGAACAGCAGTACAAAAATCGGACTGTTTTGGACACAAAATGCGCCCAAACCATAACCAAAACAGTCCACTATTTTCGTGAACTGCATTGACATTTTCAGGTCTGCTTTTTCAAAGAAAAACAGTCCCAACACAATCCCAAAAGTCCCCTATGTGTTTCCCAAAAATTTCGGATTGATACGAGATCAAACCGAGCTCTGAAACACCCAAACTAGTGCTCGGCAGTGGGCATAAATTCACCCCACTGCCGTGAGTCTAATGAGATGAATAAATATTGGTTCAACACCACAAAGTCTTTCGAGCTATGTCTCACAACCAACGGAAAGTAGGGTGAGCTACACTCAAAGGATAAATCCCTAAACTATTTAGAGATTAATGTCACACAAGATTTTTATTTATTTTTATTCTTGTTCTTCCTTTTATTTTCTCAACACTTGAGAGAGTTTGAAGAAGAAGAAGGTGGTGGCTAGGGTTCTAAAAATTAGATTAGCCAAAAAGAAAATCCAATTTTCCTTTTATACTTAGGGTTATTAATTTTCAAAATTAACAAACCCTTCCCCTCCCCTCCTAATGCAAGTTTCGGCCAAAGCATGAATTTTTTATTAATTTTGTAACATCTAATTTAATTACCATAATGGAAAAGATGTTGCAAAAAACAAAAGGTTAATGCCTTTAAAATTTGTAATTTCCAAATTAAAATCAATAGTATATGGAACCTAGCATAACTCACCAATGGTTTTCCAAATTTAATGCAAGAGTTTTGCAACCTAGCATAACTCATCAAGGGTTTCCAAAACCCAAGATTTGGAAATTCCAAATTTGGCCTTATTAAATTATATCATATATAATTTAATATTATGCATTCAATAATTATCATATAATTATTAAAATCATATATTAACTTTTAATATATAGTTTCAAGTGTGACAAAATATTATTAATCATATTAATAATATTTATACATATGTGAGTATATAATTGGACTATCCAATTACACTAAATCCGCTATAGTATATTGAGCTAGCACGGGGACCATATAGACCTACGATTCCGAGCTCCAATAATCTCGAAATATTAATTAAGCTCTTAATTAAATATTCTGAATTATTAACTCCGGGTTATTCCACTAGAAACCCGAAGCTGCACTCTCGTTAGCGCAAATGGTTTATTAACCCGAACCAAGTCGGTGTCCATCGATATAGTCACTACATATAGATTAACCCTTCACGAGTATCTCATAATTAGAGTCAGGTCATAATGTCTGTTATACCCTTCTAATTATTTTTACATTAAGTATCATTGATTCTCTAATGAACGATTTATTCATAACCATTATGGATTTTAATCTTTCTATTCGTAATAGAAAGACTTGAGCGCTTTAACCGTTCAAGTACCGAATCAATTCTTAAGAAAGATACTCCTATACTTCTCGCAAGAAGGAGTGAACTCCATGTCTATGTAAAACGTCCCCAGCTACACACCAGACCATGTCCCCAAAGTACGTAGCTATTGGTCGGGACTGTTACACCAACCTCACCTTTGTAAATCAAAGGACATAGCCTGCCATGCATGAGTTCGTAATACACTCGAGATTAAGATCAATCCATATATGACTATCTAGTATATCGAAATGATTTTCTTTGTTTAACAGATATTATAAGAAAGCCATTTCCAGCTGGGTCCAGTCCTATATGATCACATCATACAAGGTGCCTCCATTCTCATGTCTCTATATGGACGATCCCGGATCAAGGTCGCTATACAAATATTGAATAGACTGCAGCTATAGATAAACCATAAATAAAGTACATGTTTTGTTTGCTCTCTATGGACTATTTAAGATTACTAACTTCAGACTTAAATCCTCTTATGTATGACACTCATACACTAAGTCTGAAGGCACATAAGTAATCTAGGGTAATCAAGATAATTTATAATATGCGAAACAAACACTTTGATAAATGAATAATGCATCATTTTATTTCAAAACATATAAAATCGTTTACATTACATGTAGCTCTAAGGAATACATCTAGGTTCTCATGCGTCGTGCGTTCATCTTCCCGTACGAACAAAACCTTCTAGTGTGTTTATGTTTGAGGTGCGTTTGAACGAGTTTACAGAACAATACGCGTTTGTCTTATGTTCGATGGGCGTTCGAACGAAATTTCAGGATTGAGTTATTTTGGACGTATTTTTGAGCTAGTTTTACACAAGAAAAAACCTACATTTATCATATCTATATAAACAAACATAGAGCCGCTTTATCTATGATTGGAAACATATTATTTTAAGCTACAATTTTATTTGTTTTCAACATTCTTGACAATTCACCCAAAAGACTTCTTTGGTTTCACTGTCCTATTTCTTTTGGTGAGATTGAGCTTTGAGTTACCATTAATAAAAAAACACAATCATAACCCAATTTCCTAAGCCTTCAGAGTTCTTTATGAGTTTTTGAACTATCAATATAAACTATGTCATACTTAGCTCACTAAATAATGTAACCTTTGACTAGATGATCTTACGCTATCCCCTTTAAGAAAAAGAAAGGAAAAAGAACAATTAAATGAGTTTCGAGTGTTTCGATTCAAAAGTACTCAAAAGAGCCAATGTTAAAAAATAAGGGCAAAACCCTTCACTCGAAAGCGTTTTGTGATGAGCTCATATTTAGGGGGAGAAGATATAGCATGCAATAAATGTTGCTTATTTTCAGGTCCTAATGGTGCTGCGTTTGAACATCTATTTTGTGGACTTGGTGTTTCACGAGATATGATTTCTTTAGCTTAATCATACTCATAAAACAGTGTCTTAAGCATTTACTTGTTGTACACTTATTTTTCATGCAAGTGTTTGATATGCTTTGGTATTTCTATCATATGCATATATGTATTCGTGAGCATGATAAAAATATTTCATTTTATCCCATGTCATAAACGGCTGAGTACGAACATGACATCATTGTACTTGCTTGTAATGTAGTTTTGAGTAATCTTTTTTTTACTTTTTATGTTTTTTTAAACTCATTGTGTGTGCTTGTGTGTGCTTCTAATCATTACATGTTGTATTTCATTTAGCATTGTATATTTATGCATTTCTTCTTTTTATTTCCAATGTAATTTTTTTACTAACTAAGATGTGCTGTTAGTGAGAGAGAGTAGATTAGGTTTACGAGTAACAAGTGTATCTACTTTTGATTGATTTTCCTATATGGTTTTCGGTTTTATGGGTACAAGACCTTAATTCATCTTACTTGTTTGTTTCTCATTGTCATTTCGTGATAAAAAGATGGAACATGATAATTTTTTTTTGATAACTGTATGAGAATATTTTTATTTCTTATATTTGCTCTTTATATTCCATTTCCTTTTCACATGTATATTGTTGTTTGTGGATATTTCAATTGAGCAGATTAGTTGCAGTGGCATTGCCTCTTCATCAAACACAAGACTTTTTGTTTTGGTTTTAGTTTGAGTTATGTTATGTAAGTCATTGTCTTGATGGTTGACAGTTAGCTATTTTATAACTGTTTGTAATAGCTCATACATGATTCTAATCTATTGACCATTTTAAATATAATTTGATGCGATTTATTAATCATATTGATTTTATATTGATGATCTAATCGGTTCAAGTTATATAATTAGTGATACTGTCACATGTTGTTATTTAATTAATTAATAGACGACTTTAATTTTATTTTCCAAGCAACCAATTAATTTTAATTTTAAATATATAATGAGGTTGCATTGAGGACATCCATAAATTAATAAATTGAGGATTAAATTTGTTAGTTCCATTTTTATTGGTAATGTACATAATAAAATAAGTTCAATTGAGTTATAATGAGTCTTGAAGATCTCAGAGTAATTAAACTGGTATTTGACAGACTTTGCATGAAGATATCAGATATATATTAGTGTTGCATTTGTGTTTGCTTTCGAACGAGTAGTGTTCGTGCACGTTCGTGTTTGGATTCGAACGAAACTTGACAATAGGTTTTCATGCGTAGTGCGTTCATCTTCTCGTATGAACGGAACCTTCCAGTGTGTTTGAGGTGCGTTCGAGATTGCGTTCGAACGAGTTTACGGAACAATGCGTGTTCGTCTTGTGTTCGATGGGCGTTCGAACGAAATTACGGGACTGAGTTATTTTGGATGAATTTTTGAGACAGTTTTACACAAGAAAAAGCCTACATTTACCCTATATATATATAAATATAGAGTCGTCTTATATATGATTGGAAACATATTATTTTAAGCTACAATTTTATTTATTTTCAACATTCTTGACAATTCACCGAGAAGACTTCTTTGGTTTCACTGACTTCTTTCTTTTGGTGAGATTGAGATTTGAGTTACCATCAATACAAAAACACAACCATAACCCAATTTCCTAAGCCTTCAGAGTTCTTTATGAGTTTTTGAACTAACAGTCTAATCTTTGTCATACTTAGCTTACTAAATAATATAACCTTTGACTAGATGATCTTATGCTATCCCCTTTAAGAAAAAGAAAGGAAAAAGAAAAATTAAATGAGTTTCAAGTATTTCGATTCAGAAGTACTCAAAAGAGCCAATGTTAAAAAAATAAGGGCAAAACCCTTCACTCGAAAGATTTTTGTGATGAGCTCATATTTAAGGGGAGAAAATATAGCATGCAACAAATGTTGTTTATTTTCAGGTCCTAGTGGTGCTGCGTTTGAACACCTATTTTGTGGACTTGGTGTTTCATGAGATATGATTTCTTTAGCTTAATCATACTCATAAAATAGTGTCTTAAGCATTTACTTGTTGTGCACTTATTTTTCATGTAAGTGTTTGTTATGCTTTGGTATTTCTATCATATGCATACGTGTATTCGTGAGCATGACAAAAATATTTCATATTATCATATATCATAAAAGCCTAAGTACGAACTGGACATCATCGTACTTGCCTGTAATGTTATTTTGAGTCATTTTTTTTTTACTTTTTATGTTTTTTAAACTCATTGTGTGTGCTTCTAGTCATTGCATATTGTATTTCATTTAACATTGTATATTTGTCTATTTCTTCCTTTTATTTCACGTGTATTTTTTTACAAACTAAGATGTGTTGTTAGTGAGGGAGAGTAGGTTAGGTTTACGAGTAGCAAGTGTGTCTACTTTTGATTGATTTTCCTATATGGTTTTCGATTTTATGGGTACAATACATTAATTCATCTTACTTGTTTGTTTGTCATTGTTATTTCGTGACAAAAAGAGGGAGCATGATAATTTTTTTTTGATAAATGTATGATAATATTTTTATTTATTATATTTGCTCTTTATATTCCATTTCCTTTTCACATGTATATTGTTGTTTGTGGTTGTTTCAGATGAGCAGATTAGTTGTAGTGGCATTGCATCTTCATCAAACACAAGACTTTTTGTTTTGGTTTTAGATCGAATTATATTATGATAAGTCATTGTCTTGATGGTTGGCAGTTAGTTATTTTATTTTTTGCATCTTTTACCACAATCCTTATTAGACCCGGCCGGCGGTTCGGAACCGAACCGAACCTGCCGTTTTCCGGTTCCACAAGTGTGGAACCGAAACACCGAACCGAACGGTTCGGTTTGGTTCGGTTCACATAATTTTTTTTTTTGAAAATTAATTAAAATAAATGAGATTAATTTTATAAATAAAAAAAATTTATTACATTGAAGAGCTTGAGCTTAAATTTTTAAAAATTTAAGTTGCCTACGTATCCTCCAAGGGTGAGAGGAATCAAAGCTCACGTACTTCCATTACAAGTTTTAGACATATCCCCTTTGTAAATTATAATTTTACAATTATCAATCATCATTATCAGTTGATCCTTCGGCTCCGGTTCCGCTTGCACTTGATGCAGAAGCATTATCGAACAAATCTTAAAAATCATCGGGGGCATCTTCTTGTTGTCTCAGATCAGCTAGAGTCCAATCATCCACACAAGATGTTGCTTCTAGAGTGCTTGGATATAATGAAGATCGCCTACCTTCCAATATATTACCTCCCAAGCTGAAGGCTTGCTCAACCGCAACGGTGGAAATAGGTGCTGCCAAGATCTCTTTAGCAATAATAGATAAAACATGATATATATTTTGATGCCGGTTCCACCATTCAAGGATTTAAAATTTTTACTGCATGAACTTTCATTAGAAAACTCAAAATTTGTAGATAAATAATTATCTAATTCAGGGTTATTAGTTGTTGTCGTATCCCTAGATTTTTTATTTCGTTGCAATAACCAACGATCCTCTGCGCTAAGTCTTGTTTGAATTACCGGTTCGCTACTACTAGATTGACATAATGTTCCTAAGTTATATCTTACAATATAATCATTAAATAAAATAATTAAATCACTTCTTAATTTCGTCATTATGCTCGTAATATCAACATCATCTAATATTCCTAAATAACCATAGTAAGCTTGTAAACCACCATTCAAACCTTCTAATTTAAATCTAGGATCAAAAACAGCAGCAATAAGATAAAGTAAAAGAATTTCTCTAAAATAATTCAACCATTTTACCTTCATAGCAGTAATGGCTTCGAGCAAAACAATATCATTAGGGTCGTCACTGTCAACATGTTCATCGAGAGTGCCAACAATATTCAAACTCTCAAGAAGAAATAAACGTGCTGTAGGATAATAAACACCGCTAAAAACTAAAGTAGCATCATTAAAAACTCTTAAAATATCTAATTTTTTTTCACAAATATCCCATTGACTAGGATAAAGTGTGATATTTTGAACATGTTGAGAAAAAAAACTACATAATGCATCTTTGTATTGAAATGCTTGACATAAAAGAAAATAAGTAGAATTCCAACGTGTTGGAACATCTCTTGAAAATTTAATCGGTTTAATACCATTTATTTTACAAAACTTGGTCCATTCTCTCCTAACTTGAGAATATGACCAAATACAGTTAAGTGCCGTTTTAATTGGATCAAGGAAAGGTGATAATAATTTTAGTCCGTCTTGCACACATATGTTAAGGACATGACATGTACAACGAATATGAAAAAATCGACCCCCTAAATTTGGTTCACATAAGGATTTTAAATCATGAATGGATGCAGTATTTGCAGATGCATTATCAAATCCAATTGTTAAAATTTTTTCTACTAAACCATATTCATCAAAAATTACCTTCATCATTCTATAAATATTATATGCAGTATGTGGGTCATCAAAAACTCTAAATGCAATAAGTCTTTTTTGCATGGTAAATGATGCATCAATCCAATGACGAGTCACACCCATGTATGAGTGTGTTTGCCAATGGTCACTCCAAATATCAGAACATATAGAAATACGACCTTTCATCTCTTTAAATATTTCATTTAAAATAATTTTACCATCTTTATATAATTTGAAAATATGACGTTTTGTTGTGTTTCGAGTCATTCTACATGCAGCAGGGTTTAAAGCATTATGCACGTAATTAGTAAAATGAAGTTTTTCACCAAAGCTTAAAGAAAGATGTGCCATACAAGTTAATTTCGCAAATTCTTCTCTATTTTTTGCATCAGAATATTTATATAAATCTACACTACTCGTACCTCTACTAGATGATGCGTACCTGGCCATGAGTTATATGTGTGTTGACAACTTCCGTAACAAAATAACTTCAATTGAGTTATAATAAGTCTTGAAGATTTCAGAGCAATTGGACAAATATGTGGATAACATCATATTAAAATATCAGAGATTTTGTTCGTACTATGTTCTTATTTGGGTTCAAACGCTCGGCGCTAATGTATCGTTTGATATTCTGTTCGAACAAAAGCTTCAAGAGAGCACTCATTCGAGTCACGTTCTTCATCACGTTCGAACGAAACTGACCAAAGGCTTCACGTTCGACTTGAGTTCGTTATTGCGTTCGAACGGTTTTGCGGAACTATTCGAGTTCCTCATGCGTTCTTGTGGCGTTCGAACCCCCGTACGTAAATAGATTATTTTGAACGCATTTTGAAGCCATTTTAAAACAAGGAACCTATAAATAGAAACACATAGCTACTTTACAATTGGTTGGTTTTTTTGCAAGAAACACAATTCACATAGCCTAAACCTTATTTGTTTCATTCTTTCTAACAAATCACCTTGCAAACTTATTGATTGCATTGTCTTATATGTTTTGGTGATTTTGTTCGTTAGTAACCATCAACACAATATACAACCCTTACCCAATACCTTAATCCTTCAAAGTTCTGAGGAGGTGATTGGAGGTCAGAGTTTTGCTATCGCAAGTTCGCAAATTGGATTCACTCAGAGACTTTAGAGATTCTGAAGAAGGCCGTTTGGTGCGGGCTCGGGGAGTTCTTCGAGTTATTATAGTCTAAAATATTCGAGTCGGTGAAGTTGTCACTATAGGTCTTATACCATCGTTGTAAGTTTTCTCTATCATACTGGATTCATGTGGTAGCCTATTCCCGGAGTGATTCTTTTCTCTTGAGAATTTTCCACTCCGTTAATAAAATTTCTTGTGTTGATTCTTTGTATTGCTTACATATATTACTCTGTTTTATATCTGCTTACACATAAGAGTGCTTTTTGATTCAAACCATAGTTACTCTAACTTTGACCTGTCTTAGGAAGAGTAGTTGATTGATTAATTCCGTATAAGGTCAGAAACTTAGGTCAACTACGAATTTTCAGGAACAGTAGGAGCTGCTTCAAAATCTTTTTGGCTAGACGATTCCATAGCACTAAATATCATATAATACATCAAGATTTTTTGTTTTTTTGTTTATAAGTTTAGAAAAAACTAAATCTAATATTATATTATTTCATTATAAAGAACATAGAATCTGGACGTTCATATCGTTTTTATAGAGATTAACATTCGCTAGGCAGATCACCATTGACTAGGCTCCGATGGGGATGGGAACAAGGCCCATAAGTTAATATAATTATTCCCGAAGGCTGTGAGAATAAGTAGGGGTTGCAATCTGGTAATGATTCATTTATTTGTTTGATTCGATTCGATTCACATTAAAGATGACATAGATTTGAAAAAATTGATTCGTTTAGTAAATGAACCAATTCGATTCCATTCGTTTAATAAACGAATCCATTAATTGTGTATTTCAAACATATATGTTTATGAAGAATTAAAATAAATAAAATACGGTAAATTATTTCATTGAATGATCATATTAAGACTAAAAAAATATTCGTTTAAGAATCGTTTATTAAACGAATTGAAAGTGAATCATGATATTAGGGTTCGGGTAATCGATTACCAGTGTGGTAAACGAATTGAATACGAATCTAGGGACTTCAATTGAACCGAAGAGCTAGGCTAGAAAACTAGTTGCATATAAGATCATGCTCCCAAGCATAAATAAACACCCGACAGAGCCTGAATTCAATTCTCGAAAAGGTAAGAGATTAAAAAAAATATATTTAAACTTATCGATCTCATGTTTATTGAAAAAAAAAAAGACTATGTCCCCAACCCGTAGGGCATCCCTCACCGATTCCTTGTTCAAGAATTTCTCCATGTTTGAGAAGTCGTAGCACAAGTTCCCCCTCGCATTGCTTTCTAATATCGTAATACTGCAGATGTTGATAATCTCATTAAAATTGGTCGCCTGGTCAAATCATTTTCTTTCTTTAACATTTTTTTCTTTGAAAATTATTTGGGCTTAGCCCAATTTTAAAAGACAACTATATATGGGCTATTTATATCAATCTATGCCCATTCCGTTGAGATTTGGATTCATATAAATTTTCAATTGGGATTTCTGTTACTCAATAAAAATTTTGGATAAAAAAGCTTCAGGTTCGGCTTAGATTTGTATGGACCCAATGAAGATCCAAGTCGAGAATTAAAATTTTCAAATGGATTTTTGGATACGAGTCTGAAATTTTGAGAACCGTGGAATTTTAATAAATTATATTTAAAAATAAAATATATAAATATAATAAAATTAAATTAAAAAATACAAAATATAAAACAATGAATTAAAAATAAAATATTTTTAATAATCGGATACATTTTTCGGATTTTGTCCCTACACATAACTAATTAAGATATACTTATTTATATATTTTTATTTAATAATTATCTTTTACAATTTTGTATTCGGATCCAGAATTTGTACTCGTATGAGCTAATCTTGAATAAAACTCATGTAGTGATTGATGTTTAGTAAGTGCGATATAATAAAATAGTTCATTAAAACTCAATTACTTTCTGATACCATTGTGATATGTGCTAACTGAACTTTTGTTGATGATACCAAAAATAAAATAATAATAATAAATGTTAGTTGGGATTTAAGCTATTGGACTAAAAGATGATCTAATACTTCAATAATATAATGGAATCTATAAACAACCAACTAATTATATCCAAAATTAATCATGTCCATGCTCAGCTTCACGAGCTAGCCCTGTATTATTTGGGCATAATATATTCTTTTCAAAGGCAGGACATTTGATCAAAGATATATATATATATATATATATATAATATATATATATATATATATAATATATATATATATTTTTAAAATCATTGGAAATCCCACCGTCAAACTATTTCTTCCGGATTTAAGCGAAATAGGTGAAACCCCGACTGTCTCAGACTCTTATAAGAAACACACTTACTTGATTCGAACCCAGGATCTAAAGGTCAGATCCTGAATTCTACACCACCAAGCCACGCCCCTTGGGGACGATCAAAGATCCTTGCCTTAGAATAGAATGTTCTATTTTGTTTGTGCCGAAACTATATAGTGTGATTCATGAATCCTAAAGTGGGCATAAAAGGGTCCTTCAATTATAAAAATTAAAGGATAATACTACTCAGTTCAGTTTTCATTAATATTTAAGAGCAGTTCATGTTGGTAGGGCTTCCCTCTCACTTTAAAGAGTAAGTAGCAACGCCAAAGACACGATAACCTAAAGAAATAATAAAGTAAGCCTTCTTTAACTCTTTGACTCGTTTTGAGTAAAGCCCTACTTTAGTTATTCAAAAGCTTCATTTAAAGTTCAATTCATCTCATTATGATCATTCCCTTTCATGTCTTAGAAATTCATTATTCTAACTCAACACAAAAGCTAAATTTTGAGTTGAGTTAGCTCATGAACTTTAACATGATATCAAAATCAAATTCATGAATGAATGGGCCTATATTATCTATCTACGTGACACGGATTAGACAAAAAACCGACGTGCACGTGAGAGAGTGCTGAGGTAAATTTCTCACACCAGTTGAAATGAATGAATGAACTTGAATTGTAAAAAGAAAGAAGAAAGAAAAATTACAACTATCACTCCCTCTCATTCAAAATTTTCATCGTTTATGTCATATTTAAATATAGGAAAAATGAGTGAAACCCATATGATATTTGGTAAAACTTAGCAAAACCCCCTCATGTTAGAAAACTAAACGAAACTCCCCTTATACTTAAAAAGTTTCGATTTTTAACCTAAAAAATCTCGAATCTCGATCGAAATTCGGAATCCTTAAACATTCAGTACGGTTTTAGATGATTTTTTTGACACAAATCACAATCGGGACAGGATAAAACCGATTCGAGATATGATGTCCCGATTGTTATCTCTACTTTAAGTATTTATAGCAAAAACTCATGTAAGAGCTTTCACTTACTTTTAAAACATCAAGAAGATTTCAGTTAGATTCGCCATACATTTAGGGTGTTGCTATTTTTTCCCTTTAAACAGATAAACAAAAATTTTACTAACTTATGATACGACATTCTTTCACCTTCAAGCTTTGATTAGCATGTAATTTCAGGAAGCATGGTCCATGTCAATGGGTTCAAAATGGGTCATTACTTACTTATTATATAATTAATGTAGTTTTAAAAAAATCTTGAAAAATATGCCATGAAAACAACATTTTGGGTAGGCAAAGTCGAGCATTGTATGAATGAATTAATAACTAATCTTTAATTAAAGGCTTTAAGCATTACACTTCCATAATTAGTTGTGGTGGGGATGCTTTGCTTTGATAAGCAGGTCCTGAATTAACTGCAAATATATTTTTAATATATTATCTTCTTAAGTCTCGAATTTGAGCGATAAGTTTTATTAAGATATTTAAAAACTAACTCGACTACACCCTTAGAGTCTAATGATCTATTCAATTAGGAACCCTAATAATATTAATAAAGCTTTCGATATCTTTTTTAATTTATAATACAACATGTATTATCTCTCCAAAAGCCATAGAGAGAGAAAACACTACAAGAGAATGAATGTTTAGCGTTCAATCCTTTAGCGTCGAATTTTTTTTCGACGCTAATAAATTTTTAACGTCGAAGTTAAATTTCGATGTTAAAAGATTGAACCTTTAGCGTCGAATAATTCTTTCAACACTAAAGGTTCAACTCTTTAGCGTCGAATTTGAATTTCATCACTAAATGGTAGACTTTTAGCGTCCAATAGCTCTTTCGACGCTAAATGGTTGAACCTTTAGCGTTAAATTTGAATTTCGATGCTAAGGGTAGACCTTTAGCATCGAAAAACTCTTTCAACGCTAAGGGTTTAGCGTCGAATTTGAATTTGACGCTAAATGGTATACCTTAAAAGTCAAAAATTTCAACCTTAATGATTAAAATTTTAACGGAAATAATTCCCGCTATTTGAGGATCTTTAGCGAAAAAATAAGCTTTCTTCGCTAAAGGTTATTTTTCCCTATTTATTCATTTCTCTTATTCTCACTTTCTTCCTTTCCTACTCTTTTGTCCTCTCTTATTCTTTTTCCCATAAAGGTTTTGTTTTATTTTTTGTATTTTATGTTAACATCTAATGTTTTTATTTTGTTTGTAGGATAATATATGAAGATGGAGAAAGGGTGGAAATGAAGATGGTGAAGAAAATTAAAACAAATGAAAGTGAAGATGAAGAATAAGGAAGTGAAGATGGTGTGTTGTAGTTTATATTTTGTTTTCTATTTTATATTTGATTGTTGTGATAATTTTTTTTGTTTGTTTTGATAAATTTTGTAATTTTATTTTTATATCAATAAAGATATCCTTGTTATATTTTCTTATAACAAATTTATAATGATGTTGTTATGTTTTCAAAAATTCAATTACTTTTGTAATGAGATTTAGTTTGAAATTTATTTGTAATGTCAATTTTTTTATAATTAGTTTCTAAAACTAATTATTTATTCTTATTATTTTCACCTTTAGCGTCAAAATATTTCATCGCTAAAGGGTATCTGCGTCGAAGTAAAATTTCGATGCAAAAGCTTGGTCAATGAAGATATTTAGCGTCAAAAATCGATTTCGATGCTAAAGATAAGTATTTTTAGCGACAAAGCATTTCGTCGCTGAAGATATATTTTTAGCTTTGAAATTGATTTTTGACGTTAAATACCTTCATTGACCAAGCTTTCGCGTCAAAATTTTATTTCGACGCAGACAACCTTTAACGATGAAATTTTTCGAAACTAAAAGTGAATATTGTTGTATTCAAACAACATGTATTAGAATTTTAAAGGAACTCCAAGGTTTGATAATAAGCAAGAAACAACTGTTCCAAAAAAAGAAAGTAAAATGGTGCGATTTAATTAGAAAAGAAATTATGCATAGGAATCATATTAAGAAGAAAATATGAACATAGAGTAAAAAAATATCAATATTATTATTATGTGACAAATATTTTAAGGATCAAGACTATTATGTGATGCACATAAATATTTACGTACATACACAAATGAAAATAATCAAAACTATCATGTGATGTATATATGCTTATGATCAAAGCAAATAAGATTATGGCATGTAACGATGAATCCCTTGTATATAATGTTCGACATAAATATTTCTTATATATGATTGAAATTTTTGTACAAATTAGCTTTTGAATAATTGAGAAATAATAAAATTGAAATTTGTCATCTGTTTACTGTCCTCATACTTCAAAATCTTTTAATCGTGACAAATATATATATATATTATATATATATATATATTTTTAAAATCATTGGAAATCCCACCGTCAAACTATTTCTTCCGGATTTAAGCGAAATAGGTGAAACCCCGACTGTCTCAGACTCTTATAAGAAACACACTTACTTGATTCGAACCCAGGATCTAAAGGTCAGATCCTGAATTCTACACCACCAAGCCACGCCCCTTGGGGACGATCAAAGATCCTTGCCTTAGAATAGAATGTTCTATTTTGTTTGTGCCGAAACTATATAGTGTGATTCATGAATCCTAAAGTGGGCATAAAAGGGTCCTTCAATTATAAAAATTAAAGGATAATACTACTCAGTTCAGTTTTCATTAATATTTAAGAGCAGTTCATGTTGGTAGGGCTTCCCTCTCACTTTAAAGAGTAAGTAGCAACGCCAAAGACACGATAACCTAAAGAAATAATAAAGTAAGCCTTCTTTAACTCTTTGACTCGTTTTGAGTAAAGCCCTACTTTAGTTATTCAAAAGCTTCATTTAAAGTTCAATTCATCTCATTATGATCATTCCCTTTCATGTCTTAGAAATTCATTATTCTAACTCAACACAAAAGCTAAATTTTGAGTTGAGTTAGCTCATGAACTTTAACATGATATCAAAATCAAATTCATGAATGAATGGGCCTATATTATCTATCTACGTGACACGGATTAGACAAAAAAAACCGACGTGCACGTGAGAGAGTGCTGAGGTAAATTTCTCACACCAGTTGAAATGAATGAATGAACTTGAATTGTAAAAAGAAAGAAGAAAGAAAAATTACAACTATCACTCCCTCTCATTCAAAATTTTCATCGTTTATGTCATATTTAAATATAGGAAAAATGAGTGAAACCCATATGATATTTGGTAAAACTTAGCAAAACCCCCTCATGTTAGAAAACTAAACGAAACTCCCCTTATACTTAAAAAGTTTCGATTTTTACCTAAAAAATCTCGAATCTCGATCGAAATTCGGAATCCTTAAACATTCAGTACGGTTTTAGATGATTTTTTTGACACAAATCACAATCGGGACAGGATAAAACCGATTCGAGATATGATGTCCCGATTGTTATCTCTACTTTAAGTATTTATAGCAAAAACTCATGTAAGAGCTTTCACTTACTTTTAAAACATCAAGAAGATTTCAGTTAGTTAGATTCGCCATACATTTAGGGTGTTGCTATTTTTTCCCTTTAAACAGATAAACAAAAATTTTACTAACTTATGATACGACATTCTTTCACCTTCAAGCTTTGATTAGCATGTAATTTCAGGAAGCATGGTCCATGTCAATGGGTTCAAAATGGGTCATTACTTACTTATTATATAATTAATGTAGTTTTAAAAAAATCTTGAAAAATATGCCATGAAAACAACATTTTGGGTAGGCAAAGTCGAGCATTGTATGAATGAATTAATAACTAATCTTTAATTAAAGGCTTTAAGCATTACACTTCCATAATTAGTTGTGGTGGGGATGCTTTGCTTTGATAAGCAGGTCCTGAATTAACTGCAAATATATTTTTAATATATTATCTTCTTAAGTCTCGAATTTGAGCGATAAGTTTTATTAAGATATTTAAAAACTAACTCGACTACACCCTTAGAGTCTAATGATCTATTCAATTAGGAACCCTAATAATATTAATAAAGCTTTCGATATCTTTTTTAATTTATAATACAACATGTATTATCTCTCCAAAAGCCATAGAGAGAGAAAACACTACAAGAGAATGAATGTTTAGCGTTCAATCCTTTAGCGTCGAATTTTTTTTCGACGCTAATAAATTTTTAACGTCGAAGTTAAATTTCGATGTTAAAAGATTGAACCTTTAGCGTCGAATAATTCTTTCAACACTAAAGGTTCAACTCTTTAGCGTCGAATTTGAATTTCATCACTAAATGGTAGACTTTTAGCGTCCAATAGCTCTTTCGACGCTAAATGGTTGAACCTTTAGCGTTAAATTTGAATTTCGATGCTAAGGGTAGACCTTTAGCATCGAAAAACTCTTTCAACGCTAAGGGTTTAGCGTCGAATTTGAATTTGACGCTAAATGGTATACCTTAAAAGTCAAAAATTTCAACCTTAATGATTAAAATTTTAACGGAAATAATTCCCGCTATTTGAGGATCTTTAGCGAAAAAATAAGCTTTCTTCGCTAAAGGTTATTTTTCCCTATTTATTCATTTCTCTTATTCTCACTTTCTTCCTTTCCTACTCTTTTGTCCTCTCTTATTCTTTTTCCCATAAAGGTTTTGTTTTATTTTTTGTATTTTATGTTAACATCTAATGTTTTTATTTTGTTTGTAGGATAATATATGAAGATGGAGAAAGGGTGGAAATGAAGATGGTGAAGAAAATTAAAACAAATGAAAGTGAAGATGAAGAATAAGGAAGTGAAGATGGTGTAGTTTATTATTTTGTTTTCTATTTTATATTTGATTGTTGATAATTTTTTTTGTTTGTTTTGATAAATTTTGTAATTTTATTTTTATATCAATAAAGATATCCTTGTTATATTTTCTTATAACAAATTTATAATGATGTTGTTATGTTTTCAAAAATTCAATTACTTTTGTAATGAGATTTAGTTTGAATTTATTTGTAATGTCAATTTTTTTATAATTAGTTTCTAAAACTAATTATTTATTCTTATTATTTTCACCTTTAGCGTCAAAATATTTCATCGCTAAAGGGTATCTGCGTCGAAGTAAAATTTCGATGCAAAAGCTTGGTCAATGAAGATATTTAGCGTCAAAAATCGATTTCGATGCTAAAGATAAGTATTTTTAGCGACAAAGCATTTCGTCGCTGAAGATATATTTTTAGCTTTGAAATTGATTTTTGACGTTAAATACCTTCATTGACCAAGCTTTCGCGTCAAAATTTTATTTCGACGCAGACAACCTTTAACGATGAAATTTTTCGAAACTAAAAGTGAATATTGTTGTATTCAAACAACATGTATTAGAATTTTAAAGGAACTCCAAGGTTTGATAATAAGCAAGAAACAACTGTTCCAAAAAAAGAAAGTAAAATGGTGCGATTTAATTAGAAAAGAAATTATGCATAGGAATCATATTAAGAAAAAATATGAACATAGAGTAAAAAAATATCAATATTATTATTATGTGACAAATATTTTAAGGATCAAGACTATTATGTGATGCACATAAATATTTACGTACATACACAAATGAAAATAATCAAAACTATCATGTGATGTATATATGCTTATGATCAAAGCAAATAAGATTATGGCATGTAACGATGAATCCCTTGTATATAATGTTCGACATAAATATTTCTTATATATGATTGAAATTTTTGTACAAATTAGCTTTTGAATAATTGAGAAATAATAAAATTGAAATTTGTCATCTGTTTACTGTCCTCATACTTCAAAATCTTTTAATCGTGACAAATATATATATAATATATATATATTATAAATTCATAAGTTTTGCCTTAAAGCTTGACATAAGTAAAACCAAAACCAAAGCGTATTGATTGTCGCAAGTATTAGCGATGCAAGTCTCAAGTTAAGACCAAATACACCTACCCTGAATCGGATTCCCATAGACACATAGTCATACTACCAATGGGATTCCGATGGGTCTATCCAGAGCGAAGCTGTTTCCGTACCATCGGCAAACACAACCTCCTATTACACTTGCATAAGCATCCAATACTTAAATATATGAGAACTATGCTGTTACGCTTCCATAACACGCACAAGTGTAATACTAGTCTATTCCGCATTATCGATGTCCAGTCTCGATGATACTATGACTATGGATATTTAATGATTAAACTTTTGTGGATTGATATTGTCGCATATCTTATTAATCCGGAACTAATCATAAGGACTTTTATCATTTATATATTCAAGTAATCAAATTACAAAATGATAAAATAAGCAATTTCCATTGTCACATAGTTAATTTGTACAAAAATCAAACAATATCTTTTACAAATAGTGACACTATGGGTCATAATTGTCCAACAATCTCCCACTTGGCCTATAGCCAGCCACTCAAGCATCTAACACATGAACTATGTATATGTCGCTCAAACTTTTGCCGAGGAATAGCTTTCGTCAGCGGATCTGCAATGTTGTCCTCTGATGCGACCTTCTCGATCTTCACATCGCCACGATGTATGATCTCATGAATTATATGGAAACGTCGAAGAACATGCTTGGATCGTTGATGAAACCGCGATTCCTTAGCCTGCGCTATAGCCCCGTTATTGTCACAATACAATGGAACGGGCTCAGCTGCTAACGGAACTACTTCTAATCCAATTAGGAATTTACAGATCCAAACTGCCTCTTTTGCTGCTTCAGCTGCAGCAATATATTCTGCTTATGTTGTTGAATCGGCAACAGTCTCTTGCTTGGAAGATTTCCAGCTTACTGCTCCGTTGTTCAAACAAAATATGTACTCGAATTGCGACTTACAGTCGTCTTTATCGGTTTGGAAACTTACATCGGTATACCATGTTACCTCAAGTTCTCCATCTCCATATATTAAGAAAGCATCCTTAGTTCATCTAAGATACTTAAGGATATTCTTAACCGTCATCCAGTGACCATCACCTGGATCGACCTGATAGCGACTACACATGCTCAAAGCATACGAGACATCAGGTCGTGTACATATCATGGCATACATGATCGATCTGACTGTCGAGGCGAACGAGATCCGACTCATGTTGTCTCTCTCATCTTGAGTTTTAGGACACATGTCCTTAGATAGAGTGACACCATGTGACACTGGCAACAGTCCCCTCTTGGACTGTTCCATGTTGAATCTCTTCAACACTTTGTCAATGTACGTGCTCTGGGAGAGTCCAAGCAGCTTTCTAGATCTATCCCGGTAGATCTTTATTCCCAGAATAAAGGATACTTCTCCCAGATCCTTCATGGAGAATTTTAATGAAAGCCAAGCTTTCACCGATTGTAGCATGAGAATGTCATTGCCCATAAGCAGTACATCATCAGCGTAAAGGTCAATGAATGTCAGTGTGCTCCCACTAACCTTCTTATATACACAAGGATCATCCTCGTTTTGAATGAAATCATATTCTTTTATGATCTCATCAAAATGTTTGTTCCAAGAACGCGATGCTTGCTTCAATCCATAAAAGGATCGATTTAACTTGTAAACCTTGTCTGCATGTTTAGGTACGACAAAACCGTCAGGTTGTTGCATATAAACATCCTCCAAAAGGTTTCCGTTAAGGAAAGCGGTTTTGACATCCATCTGCCATATCTCGTAATCGAAATATGCAGCAATAACAAGCATTATCCGAATGGATTTAATCATGGCAACATGTGAAAAAATTTCATCGTAATCGACACCATGAAGTTGACGATCTTCTTTCGCTACAAGCCTAGCTTTGTATGTTTGTATGTTTCCATCCATGTCGGTCTTCTTCTTGAAGACCCATTTGCAACCAATAGGCTTTACGCCTTCTGGTGCATCAACCAGTGTCCAAACTTGGTTGGTGTACATGGAATCCATTTCAAACTTCATGGCATCTTGCCATAAACCGGAGTCGATACCTTGTATCGCTTCCTCATACATAGCCGGTTCGTCTTCCTCAATAAGATTAATATCCACATCAGGTGAGATCAGAAACCCATACCTCTCAGGTTATTTTCTGACTCTCTCCGACCTACGCGGTTCTTGTGTATACGAAGATTGTGGTACAGTCTCATCCCTGATGAACTATTCGTGTTCCGTTGAGGAATCGATGCCGGGAACAGTATCACTCTGATTTTAATCGAGTTCTATTTTCCTCCCACTAACCACTGCATTTAGGAATTATTTCTCAAGGAAAACCGCATGTAGAGCAACAAATACTTTGTTCTCTTGTGGGTTGTAGAAGTAATATCCTTTGGTTTCCCTAGGATAACCTACAAATAGACATTTATCCGATTTGGGTTCAAGTTTGGTACCTTCCAAACGTTAAACATATGCCCAACATCCCCAAATCTTCAGGAATGAGAAACCCGGTTTCTTTCCTGTCCATATCTCATACGGAGTTTGTTGAACAGACTTTGATGGAACCTTATTCAAAATAAGTATTGCACCGTTCAGTGCATATCCCCATAAGGAAATAGGTAGCTCAGTGCAACTCATCATTGACCTTACAATGTCTAACAAAGTTCGGTTTCTCCATTCGGACACACTGTTTAATTGCGGTGTTCCGGGAGGAGTCCACTGTGAAAGAATACCATACTCTTTCAAGTAAACAAGAAACTCATTGCTCAAGTATTCTCCACCACGGTCCGACCGTAATGTCATAATACTTTTGCCGGTCTGTTTTTCTACTTCGTGTCGAAACTCTTTGAATTTCTCAAAGGTTTCCGACTTGTGTCTCATAAGATACACATAACCATAACGCGATGCATCATCTGTAAAGGTTACGAAGTATTCATATCCACCTCTAGCCTAGCTAGACATGGGCCCACATACGTCACTATGAACGAGGGCTAACAGTTCGGTGGCACGTGCACCTTTACCGCTAAAAGGTGTTTTAGGGATTTTACTTAATAAACAAGATTCGCAGACGTCATATGAATTTGGATCAAATCCGTCCAAGTACCCACTCTTCGAAAATGTGGATATGCGAGTCTTGTTAATGTGTCCCAGACGACAATGCCACATATAAGTTTCATCTTTGTTACATAGTTTAAGCCTTTTGTTTGTTACATTATATGTTTGAGATTGATTTATATTCAAATTATAAAGACCGTTATTCACATCAACACTGCATATCTCCATATCATTTTTATACACAAAACACCCAGTGTTTCTAAAAACAAAAGTATACCCACATTGGGCTAATAAAGATACAGATATAATATTCCTAGTCAAACTAGGTACATAATAACAGTCTGATAAGTTTAGTACATGCCCCGATGGCAGTTCCAAAATATAAGTCCCAACAGCCAAAACAACGAATCTTGTCCCATTTCCAACTCGAAGGTTTATCTCTCCTGAGGCCAGTCTCCTGCTAATCTGCAGATCCTGAAATGTTGTCCCATTTCCAACTCGAAGGTTTACACCTCCATTAGCATTCGGCCAAGCCTTGGGAGACTGAAATGTTGAAGCGAAGTGCGCCTTTTTGCCCTTCATTAGCTCATTTTCTGCTTCACGCAGCATTGCCATTAGCTCTCCAAGAGTATGGTCTTGGTTCATCATATTGTAGTTCATGATGAACCCGCTTTAGCTGTCAGAAAGAGACTGCAAGTTCAAATCTATAGAAGTCTCAGCCTCAAAGGTTATGCCTAGCTGACCCAGCTGTTCAATGTCAGCAATCATCTACGACACATGGTGCTCGACAGATGTACCCTATGACATTCGAGAGTGAAAGAGCTTCTTCTGCAATTCACACATTTGCGATCTAAGGTAGATTGATGAAGGTCCTTCAATTTTTCCATCATAGTATAAGGATCCAATCCCTTGTTTTGGCGACGAAATTGAGGGGTCATCGCAGCGAGCATGACAGATTGAGCAGTTGAGTTATCATCGCTATGAGTCTTCCAAAGCTCAAGCTCAAGCGGTTGCTCATTTCCGGGCTTAGGCCCAGGTCTCTCTATCGTATAGAGCATCCTCTCAGCCCCAAGGACAATCCTAAGGTTCATATCCCAGTCAGGAAAGTTCGTGCCATTAAAGACATTTTCACCCATGATAATGTCTCTAACCCCGATCTTTCCAGCCATCTTAATTGCAATAGTCAAACTATTCAATTAACGATATTTGGGTACAGTCCAACTGTTACAAGAAAAATAATAGAATATTAGTCCAACTAATAAATATATAAAATTGATGAAATAATTTGAAAGCGCGTATTGGCAAGTATTTGAACGAAATTGCAAATCCAATACTAGCCTCCCACTATTTTTCGGCGAGCCTCTAACCCTCTGTTGAGTACTCGGGAAACCTAGTTTCCTAGTGGGCTAGGATCCCGTTAAATAACACACAACCTTGACTTTGGCCAACAAGCTGTATGATATTTAACTAGGTAGATCTCTAAGATCAATTGGATCTCATCCAATTCATAGATCCGGTAGGTGGACCTCCAAGTCCGAAACATATATAAAATATATATGCCAATATATCCAATATATTTTCCTAACATTTTCCTCTGAATCAACTAAGTCTTGGCTTTGGCTCAACAAGCTTAATGATTCCAGTAAAGCGGGACCCATTGACTTTGGAAAGCTTCGTAATCGATGTCGATGAACAAGAAGTGATCTTGACTTTGGCAAACAAATCACAACTTGGCCAAGACATGCGATATGGAACAAAACCTTCATGATTCAAACACATCCGCGATGGAAAAAGGTCTTGACTTTGGCCAACAAACCAATGCCAATCTTGGATCTTGAGAATGAATCACTCAATGGAAGGAAAACGCTTAATATTTGTTGAGGGTTTTTCGCGTAATTGGCAACCAATTAATTATTTTTGATTAGGTCTCATCATACACCCTTAAGCATGCATTCTAAAAGCATAATAAGGTGCGATAAATAAATTAATAATGATATGCGGATGAATATTTCACAAATTATTCCTAGAACAAATCACTCTCTTTCCTCTCCTCGGCTAGCACTATTCTAACTTCTACCCAATTACAAATACAATAAAGAAACCTCATCACATTGAGGGGAATTGGTGAGAAGAGAATTACAAAGAATCGAGAGATAAAGGCTGGACACGCATGTCCAATTTACTAAATTCTAAATTTATTACAACAATTTCCAAAATTGCCCTCACCCATTTAATATCCATCTGATATACATTATTCATACAATACATCCATATATTCACACAAAGCATGTTATTCAATCAATCTAATCCAATTAATTAATCTTTGAATTAAATGATCATCCAATGTTCAAACAACGATTTGATTTGCGCGAGTCCAACTCGTTTTAAGAATAAGTACTCAAAATGCGTATTCTTGAATTATATCGAACTACAATTTTAAATCCAATTTAATTTGTATTCAATACTAATTCTATATTTAATTCCAAATTTAATAATTACACTTTTAATGTGCCTTTGCGACTTAGATTCTAAATCTAATCTTAATGGGTGTCAAAGCTCAATTAACATCCAATGTCAATTTAATTAAAGTTCAA
Source organism: Zanthoxylum bungeanum (assembly GCA_019454045.1). Classification (NCBI taxonomy): domain Eukaryota; kingdom Viridiplantae; phylum Streptophyta; class Magnoliopsida; order Sapindales; family Rutaceae; genus Zanthoxylum; species Zanthoxylum bungeanum. The sequence continues at coordinate 64,291 of SKCR01030632.1, forward strand.
TGGGCTTTCAATTAATTTCTTAAGGCATGGACTTTGGCAACCAAAGCCTAATAAGGAATCACCCTTTGCCGCAAAATTAATTTTGGCCCATTAGGCCCAATTAATTATTTAAAGGCCCATTTATTATATATTGGACTTAATGGAATGGTTTTAGGCCCAATTTGGATCTCATCCAATTGTCCTAAACCAACTTGGCCCAACCAAGCCCATTAGGCCCAAATACAACAATTTTAGCCCAATTCCAAATTAAGCCTAATTAATTAAATTCTAATATTCCAAATATCACAATTTATTTAATTAAAGTGTATAGCCATAATTAATTATTTAAATTAACATTTCCAAAATACCAATTTACATAATTAATCATGCTTTATGATTTTCAATACATGTCCAACATTATTGAAGTAAAATCAATCCCAACATGCTCCTACAAGCTCACGGCAATCATGGTAATTTTCATTAATTTTGATTTCAATCCAATTAAATCACAAATCAATTTATCCATTCATTTTAAACTCATCCAATGGTCAAAAATTTCAAAATCTCCATGAGCTTAGGGTACCTATATCATTCGGCCAAGCCTATAGATTTGGGGAAAATTAATCCAATTAATTTTTCATAAAATTGATCATGCATAACTCTAAGTTATCATTATCTAAGCATACTCAAACAAACAATTTGATTAAATCATGCTCAAATCAAAAATACCCAAATTCAAGATTAAGAACCCGTATTCAATTTCATGCTTAAATAAGCTCTGATACCATTGTGAGGGTCTCTAATAACAATCCAAGATATTTTTAAGCAAAATTGATGTGTGAATACTCAAAGAAGTAGCGAAAATACTTACATTGAAAAGATTGGATGTAGGTGTAGAGTTCAAAAATTCCATTATGAGAATTTGTTCCAAGCTCCTCTCTTTGATGTATGTTGAAGCTCCAAGCTTGAAGTTTGAGATTCAAAACTCTAGGGAATGTTTCCCTATCACCTTTGTATGATGTAATGTGTGCTAGCACTTGGAAAAATTTACAACAAATTGCTTCCTTTGCCTTTGTAATTCTCGGCCAAGCCAAGAAAGAGAAGGGAAATTTTCACTTTCACCGTGAAAGAGAGAGAGAGGAAGAGTGAATGAAATTTTGATTTAAAAAATCTAATTACCAAATACCAAAAGTTGGTATATGTCACTTTACACTTCAAATAAAATAATAGAAGTGTAATTTACAAGTTTTCAACTACCAACAACTTCCATCAAGCTAAAGTGACAAAGTTGACTAGTGATGTGACTTGTGATGTGACTTATGGGCCCCACTTTCATTCAAAATCCGAGCGGGCCCGCAAACACATTCCGGGCTCGGGTTCGTTAATTCCGAATTAACGAATTTCTGTTGCGACGTAATTAAATCAAATTTAATTAAATAATTATGCCTAGCAAAATTACTATTAAAGTCGCTCGCGAATTAATTCTAAATTAATTCGTTCGCCCTAATTAATATCTAATTTTAATTCCGTTAATATATCGAATATAGTATTTTATCGATTAATTCCGAATTAATCGTTCTCTCTCTATTGATTGAATTTTATCCCAGATAAAATCTTTCCGCAATTAATCCTAGATTAATTTTCTCTCTCTTATAATTAATCCCAGATTAATTATGTTCGAGTCATACGTCATCGGTGAATCTTCGGGAAGCGACCCATGAGATCTTTGGATATGTTGGCAGTAAATCTGATCGTCGGACTATCTGAACACGTGCATACCCGGTACCACGTTTTTACCGATTTACAAGACATAGTAGGCTTCTAGCAAAGCACCGTGCCTACCCAATTCTCCAGAAATATTCTTTAAGGAATATATAATCTATAACAGGCGTAGTATATGTAGTATTACGTATTGCGATCCAGTATCGGATGTCACATGCAAGGCCTGGGGCTGGAATAGTGTCTGCCTCGTATGAAGCATATATCGGATCACAAGCAACTAGTCTCCATAATCAGATAATCATGACCTTGTCATATTATCCCGATAGTTGCAACATAATAGAGAACCAGTTCTGTATCCATGCGTGATCATCATCTCCATATGACTGAAATGATATTTCCATCTTGACATCACACCCAATACACTACGATTCTCAATAAACCCATAAGAGGCGTACATAGAACCTGTTAAAGTCCCAGACGACCAAAACCAAAGCGTAATGATTGTCGCAAGTATTAGCGATGCAAGTCTCAGGTTAAGACCAATACACCTACCCTGAATCGGATTCCCATAGACACATAGTCATACTACCAATGAGATTCCGATGGGTCTATCCAGAGCGAAGCTGTTTCCGTACCATCAACAAACACAACCTCCTATTACACTTGCATAAACATCCAATACTTAAATATATGAGAACTATGTTGTTACGCTTCCATAACACACACAAGTGTAATACTAGTCTATTCCGCATTATCGATGTTCAGTCTCGATAATACTACGACTAGAGATATTTAATGATTAAACCATTGTGGATTGATATTGTCTCATATCTTATTATTCCGGAACTAATCATAAGGACTTTTATCATTTATATATTCAAGTAATCAAATTACAAAATGATAAAATAGCAATTTCCATTGTCACATAGTTAATTTGTATAAAAACCACAATGTCTTTTACAAATGACGCTATGGGTCATAATTGTACAACAGTGGAATGGCTGTTTGTGGATGGGGTGATGAGCAGGTTGAGTTTCTCGCTAGTTTGGAGGAAATTAATCATGAACTGCATTACAATTCCTTCATATTTAGTTGTTATCAATGGGCAGGCCAAAGGTTATATCCGACCTAAGAGAAGGTTTAGACAAAAATGTATGTTGTCCCCTTACATATTTCTTTTGGGCGTTGAAGTTCTTTCAGGGCTGCTGATCAAAGCTGAGAAGGAAAAAAGTATCCCGGGACTAAAATTTAGTAGCCAGCTGTCAGTGTCCCATTGATTATTTGCATATGATAGTTTGATATTTGCACAAGCAAATACCCGAGAATACATTAACCTTAAGTTTTTGTTTGATGTTTATGCTTCGACATCTTGTCAAATTTTTAATTTTGATAAATCTTCCCTAATTTTCAATCCTAACACTGACAGGAACACTTGTGAAGCTATAAAGAGCATCTTCAATTTCAGCGGAGGTTCCACTCATGACAAATATCATAGTTTGCCTTCCATTGTAAGTAGGAACAAAAGAACAATATTCAATGAGCTGAAACTTAAAATTCAGCAAACTGAAGAACTGGCAAAGTAAACTCATATCATGGAGGGAGGAAAAGAGTTCATGATCAAAGTTATTGCTCAAGCTATTTCTACATACACTATGGGAGTATTCAACATACCTTGAAGTCTTTACGAGGAGATTCAAAGGAGGCTCAATGCCTATTGGTGGGGTTCTAATGAAGTTGAAAAGAAAATTCACTGGAAATGTTGGGATAAGTTAAGTCAGTCCAAAAGGAATAGTGGTTTGAGGTTTAGAAATTTGGAATGCTTCAACCAGGCTATGATGGCAAAGCAGAGGTGGAGGATTAACCAGTTCCCGAATTCGTTAATGGCTAAGATATTGAAGGCTATGTATTTTAAGGAAGATCAGTTTGTTGATGAAAATGTAGGATATAACCCATCATTTGTTTGGAGAAGTATTCTTTGAGGAAGAACTTGTTGATGAAGGGAATTAGATGGCGTGTGGGGTATGGGAAAAAAACCTTGATTTATGAAAGCCTTTGGATTCCTGGACCAACTTCGTTCAAACCTATATCAACTTCCACTCTCAGCAGAAATGCCAGAGTAGAATCATTGTTAGATAGTGATTTTCAGTGGGATGAATGACTGATAAAAGAGAAATTTCTGGATATTGATGTGAAAGAGATATTGAAGATCCCGCTCCCAAGACAACCTCAGAATGATATATAGTATTGGCATTTTGATAAAATGGAAAGATTCATAGTAAAAAATGCATATCATGTAGCCTATGAAGAGAAGATTCAGAATAGAGAATGCAGTTCGTCAATTGAATTCAGCTTATGGCAATGAGTCTGAAATATTGCTCTTCCTACTAAGATAAAAATTTTCATATGGAGGTGCATCTTAGGACTGCTGCCAACGACATCTAATTGCTCGCGAAGAAAATTATCACGGAGGACACTTGTCAGAGATGTGGCAAAGATAGAGAGACAATCACACATGCAATTTTCTTTTGCAAGTTATCCAAAGAATGTTGGAGAAAGCCCATGTTTTTCAATTTGGTGCAGACGGTTAAGAACAGTTTAATCATTCAACTTTTCTCTAGGCATTACAAAATCCTTTCTAAGGCTGAATTAAGAGATTTGGCCGCTCTGATGTGGGCAAATTGGAGGCTAGAATTCAATTGATGTTCCAAAAGACATTTTCTTCTGTTCAATATATAATGGCAAAAGCTAAGAGCATTTGCTATTCAGCTGAGATCATCAAGCGTTAGGAAGATTTGACAGTTGTGGACAATCGAACCCAACATGAAGCCAGATGGTCACCTCCTCCTCAAAATTGGGTTAAGGTGAATGTCGATGCGGGGATCAATTGTACAAGAAAAATCACTGGTTTAGGAGCTGTGTTTAGGAATAATATGAGTGAAATTCTTGGAGGTACTGTAGATCAGGCGCAATTCATAGAAGATTATGAGTTAGCAGAAGCTCAAGCTATTAAGATGGGGATTCATTTCGCCGAGCAGTATGGGTTAAAGCCGTTAATTATTGAATCGGACATTAAAAATATAGTGGATCTAATTAAGAGTACTATCACTAGCTCCAAATTTTTTTTATGGATTATCATAAAGATTCAAGATGCGATGAAAGATTCGAATTACTTTAGGATTCTGTTCAAACCTCGAACTTGTAATATTGTGGCTCATATTTTGACAAAAATTATCAGTAATTTTCCTATTTTAGTTTTCGAGGGATAATATTCCCTCTGTTATTACGTTTAATTTGATTATCTCTCATCACTATACATTCATTCTCTAAAAAAAAACATATTTGAGATGATTAAAATATTTGAATTATAATATTGGCAATGCAATTATCTGTTTTTCTTTTTTAAAATTTTAGAGTTTAAGTGCTCTCAGGAAATGCATAATTTGAAATACAAAAATGATACACTCACACACACTCTTACTTAAAGTTTTACAAACTCTCTCACTGTAGCTACAGTGATCTACAGTAAATCATTGTAGCTACAGTGAGAGAGTTAGTAAAACTGTAAGTAAGAGTGTGTGAGTGTATCATTACTCTTTGAAATAAAGTAGTTTCAAAAAGCATAAATCAAGGATCATTTAATGGGAATATATAATTTCCAATAGTTCATCTACAATATTTTAAGGGTATTTGATACATTTAATTTAAACATGTAATTTTTATTATTAAACATGTAATTTATACTATTAAACATGTAATTTTCATTATTAAACATGTAATTTATACTATTAAACATGTAAATTCTGTCTATAAAAATGAAAAATTTTCAAAATATGAAATTATTTACGTATTTATTAATAAAATTTATATATTTAATGATTTAAATTATATATTTAATAATAAAAAATACATATTTAAATTCAATAGTATTTGATAACCTTGGAGTGACCAATTTCCAATATTGTCTAAATCTTTGTCCTCTTATCCTTATCATGTCAAACAGTTTATGGAAATCTTGTCATTGTCAGCTTGAGATTTTCTCTAACTAGCTAAAATCTAGACTTGAAATAAAAATTAAAAGAAAAAAGTTGTAGATGACACTAATCCATTAATTTATAATTTCGATATTTTATTCATAAAGCCTGATAATTGGACTTACATTATTTGTATATATTTTATAAGAAAGTAGGTTTGTTTTTGGCAGTATGCATTGAGCAAATCTATAAATATTAGGGATGATAATTTGGATCATTCATTTATTCACTTGATTCGATTCATTTTAATATTTATAGAATTTGAAAAAATTGATTCGTTTAATAATAGGTCGATTCTTTTTTCGATTTGTTTATTAAACTAATCAAATACGAATTTGAACTCACTAATTCGTTTATTAGTTTAGGTTTTGTTTTATTATTTTCCTTTATTGGTTATTGTTATTTTTCAATTAGTATTCAAGAAGTTATTGCTAATTACCATAAAATTATAATATTGTCTATATTTGATGAGTCATTTTTAGTAAATCTATTACTTGCGTATTTCGTATATATACATTTATAAGAAAATTAATATGGATAAATTTCGATAATTTATGTTATTGAATAATGTTGGGATTAAACGAATATTCATATTCGATTCGTTTACAAAACAAATCGGATACGAATTTTAATGTTATGATTCATTTAATAAACGAATCAAATATGAATCTATCATGTTTTAATTCGGTTCGTTTAAAATTTGATAAAAATTCGATTCGTCAATTCATTTTACCACTCAAAATAATTTTGATAGTGATAATATACAAGTTTTAGGGTAGATATGATCTATATTAATACTCAGAAAATTATTTTTTGACTCTCTCTTTAGCTCCTTGTCTCATTGTCTCTTATCCTAAGAGGTCTTTCTCTATTAGCAGGTTTTTTCAAAAAGTTCAATTTATTTTGGTGTGGATGGCAGGTAGACTTATATTTTTTGGTTTCAGTAGGACTCGAACGTTGTTTCTAAACTGCTAAGGACAGAGAGATGGTAACATGTACACTTTATCAATGGCTAATTGTTAATTGCAATGGATAATGGGGAAAATAACAAGCCCCTCATTTTTTTTTGGCGAAATTAAGTGGAATTTTTATAATATTTTTAAATTAAAAGAAACCCCTTAAATTGGAATTTATTATAAATATTTTGATTTTTATGATAAAACACGAGGTAGAAATGACAATCGGGAGATATTTTATCCCGAATTAGTCACGTCATGTCCGTTCCAATTGTGATCTAAAACAGAAAAATCGTCCTGAATTCCAAATGATTTTTTTGAATTGGGATGAAAAATTATCATTAATCTTAACCAAATGGTTAGGGGACTTTCAGTTTCGATAGAGACTTAGTATTTTTTTAGGTTAAAAATCTAAATTTTTAAACATAAATGAGATTTCGTTTAATTTTAAAATATAAGGAGTTTCATTTAATTTCACCAAAATTTAAAAAAACCCGACCTGACCCGTGAGCACCCCTATTCGCTCATTATCCCTGGACAATGGTATTGGCAATTGATGAGTTTTTGCAAAATGTGGCTATGTTACATCCATAGGGTTTCTTGAGACATCCTACATCGATTCGTAAAGATATGGATAATGTCCTTATAAGTGATGCTTACGCAAAAAATGTTAGAAAGATGTAATTTTTTTTTTTTTGTAGCTTAGACTCTCTAGGTTGCCAAGGCAATATGCCAAAAAATGAGTCATTTGGGATGCTAAAGCGGCCAAGTCATCACATTTCTAATACTAATTTTGTATTTTCATTAACAATGCCAAGGATTAACTTGTTAATTCAAAGTGTCGGTAGCATGGCCCATGCAAATTCAATCACGTAGGCCCTGGCCGCCGGCAAAAGTACAACAGAAACTTATATCTAATCACCACATGATATAATTTATAATTATATACAAAAAAGTGAGGCACTTGATTGATCAAGCATCAAATGTATTAAAAATCAACACTTTGAAAGCAATTGATCGTCTACTAATTTTGTATTCATGTCCACCAATATAAAATAAATAGTAATCGATTGATGGATATATATAGCCACCATCAAAATATAAGAACTTAGTGGAACTACAAATGACCACATATAAAGCTTAATAGCACCAATGTGAAATGACAGAAATATTAATTTAGCTATATTTAAAGGAAAAAAAATATTATCATTTTGAAATATATTTACCTACAATCCAATTGTACTCCCTCTATTTACATCCTAAATGGAGAAAATACAAGTGTTTGTAAGCTCACGTGTGAAATCTTCAACTTAAAGATGTGTGATACAATTAGAATCGTGACACCAACATTTACAATGACCAAATTGATACGCACCGAGAAGCTAAATTGTTAATGACAAGCATCCTTTATCCTTAATTATTCACTTTACCGAGTGTTAGGTGGTGGTTTTTTACCCCGAGAAAGTTCAAATACCGAAGAAGAGCATATAAGGTTTGTACTTGGCCAAAAGAGAATAGTGATTACCCAATGGCCTAGAGAGACTGAAGTCAGACAGAGGGGCCCGATCTCACTATGCGAATGAGTCCTCCTGAGTGTAGAACCAACTGATAGAGCAGAGTTGAGATACCGACCCGACCCAAAGAAGAAGTGTTAGATTTGACAGCATTTGAGTATTGTGAAAGCCGACCCGAGACAGTCATTTTGTATAAACCCAACTTGATTAGAGAAGTCGGGAAGTTTGTATCATTCACCTCGGTATGCTGGCCCGAGGAGCAAAGTTGGGACCACAAGTTTTATGCTTAAAGATGTGACATATGCCCTAGTTGAAAGGATGGGCTTCTGGAAGGGTAATAATGATTGTGGGAAAGCAACTATTCTCATCAGAAGTAGCTCATGCTAGCCGCTATAGGGCAACGCCGTGGCAGAGGAGTGACAGAGCAGAGCCGCCATAGGCCACTATAATGCAGTGAAAGAGAGTGTTCTGATTGGACGAATTGTGGGTAGTTGAGAAGCGTTGTTACTACAAAGATGGCAGTGACATGAGCTGACGTCATGGACGGTGGAATAATGAATTTGGAAAAAGCAAGAGCTTACAAACTAGTAATAGAGAGAGAGAGAAAGCTGGTCGGAACTCGATCATTTGAGATATTTATAACGGACTTGTATAAGACCCGAGGAGTTGTAAACCTTTGTAAGCTCACTGCACCACTTGTAGCTCGAGTCAGTTTTGACCTCGAACAAGTAATAAAATTCACCAATTCCTCATGTGAACGTAAGTTGAAGCCACTCTCCGCCGAACCACATAAATCTTTATCTTTGTGATTATGTAACACCCCGGTAACCCGATGAATACTAAGTTAGGAATGAAATAATACCTATTACTTGATCATATGAAAGTGTGTGTTAGGATCATGAAATTACTTTAAGCTTATTCGATAAATTCATTGTAGTACCGTTAAGAAATTTATTTTAAAGTTCAACACGGATATCCTTTAGTATTCAGACCGTAACTTTCTCATTCCATATCTGATTTTTATGAATTTTCTATCGTTGGAAAGCTAAGACTAAGATCTACAACTTTCACGTTGGAAAATTTCTTCAAATGCGAAGCCGAAACAGAACGAAAATACAAATCAGATTTGGATGAACAGTACATACAGACCAAACTGGAGATTTCTTAAAGTTTCAAACATTTTTCATTATTTAACCTTTTGCAAACAACCCCTAGTATATAAAGAGGGCATCACTCTTCATCCCTAATTTTTGAGAGAATAAAATGTGAGAGAAGGGATGAGTTAGAAGATGCATAATTTTCCTTCATCTTGTCCACTAAATTTGGGTTGATTCAAGGGCTCAATCACACATGCGAGCTTAGAAGAAAGAAGTGGAAGCTTTGGGGATTATGCTAGTGAAGAGAGAAATGAATTCAAGGTAAGGAAATGTTTGGTCCAAACTTAAATTGATAATGTTTTGGTGATTTGGTAATTGATGGGTGTTATTGACTTGAGGTTGATGAGGTTTAGCTAATTATTGTGTTGGGAAGTTTATAATTTGAGAAACCCCAAAATTAAGAAAACCCTAGACATGGATTACATTGGAATTCATGGAGTTTAATGTTGTAATTTGATGATTTGAGGATTAATGGATTGTGCTTGGGTGATGATAACATGTGTTTTGTTGGAAATTGATTGAGAGTTGAATTTGTTTTTTTTGTTCTAATATTGAAGTGTTAAAAAATACTTGTGTGAAAGTGGTAAGGTTGGTGTTGATGTTGCTTGTTGATTTGTGAAGTAAGATAAGGGCTGTTTTGGTTGTTTGATGAAGGCTTGATACACGTTGAAGTGTATTAGTAGTGCCAAAAAAGAAGGATAAAAAGAGTTTGTATTAAATATAATGTATATCCATAATACACACTTAGTGTTCGATAAAATGACGACATTAATAAGATTAAGAAATTAAATAATTTTTATGTATGATAATATGTGTTTATTGAGCTGGAAAATCTGGTAATGATGATCAAATTAAATAAAGTTAATAGGGGGATAGTATGGCCTATTCCCTGCCGGTAATATTTTTCGGATTGGGGATGTTACAGATTATCTGTGTGCTTGCTAAGTTTATTTTAGTTCCCTACTACCCAAACAAATTCACTGCTGAGGAAGGTTTGTTCGAAGGTCTGATTTCCCAAATTACCCTTAGAATGAAAAACAGTCGTCAACAGTTGGCACCGTCTGTGGGGACTTAGTACAAAAAATAGCAAACACACTAAGACAATGACAGGATATGGAAGCCACAGATTTAAGGAATAAACTATAGAAGAATGGACACAAGAACGATATAGATCATCAGATCGGATGTCTATAATTTAAAGTAGTTGAAAGATACCTGATGGAATGAGTAGATTTTGAGGTGTCATTAGATAGGAAGCTTGGAAGGCGAGCTACATAGCGCGGTTAGGTATGAGGATCCACGTGACAATTGTAGCCTCGAGATGATCACAACATGTATGGTGCAAGAGCCTGCGTGGCGTTTGACATCCCTAATTGAGGTGCATAACGCAAAGAAGGCTCCAAGGCTTGCGTGGCATTTTGAGCCTCGGAGTAACCATAACACGGGTGGCTAGAGGCTGACGTGACATTTGGAGCACGGGGTAACCATAACACGTATGATCAGAGGGCCTTTGTGACGATTGCAGCCTCAAGCTCTGCATAGCTGGGAAGGGATCATGCTCCCATGGCGTTTGCCACCCCTTTCTGGGATCCATAACCTAGGATTGGCAGAGGACCCCATGAAGATTGGGTTGGGAGGTACATAGTGCGTAAGGCCCCTGAACCTCTGTGGCTAATTGTAGCTTGTAAGGGTTAGCTCGAGGTTGGAATTTCTCCCCCAAGGCCTTATTGTTTTATTAATGGAAAGATGAGGTAAGCTTTCGCTTGTAGTTTTTTATTTTGCAGGTTTTTACATATCATTTCCCTCCATAATTTTAGGATGCGTGAGAGCATGCATGAGCTTCTTCAAGTTGTGAGACGCAAGGAGGGTTCATTCCCTTACGGTCAAGTAACTAAAAAGGCTTGGGGTCAAAATCTTTTCCCCAGTGCCTCTTTATCAGATCGGTTCGGGGCTGTGTTATGTCTCGTTGATGCCCTATTACTATCTTAATGGCCCAAGAGGGGAGTTTTCCCTTGTGGTTTCTATTTTGCAAGACTTAGTGGAACATTCCCTTTGGAATTTCAGATTAGAAGGCATGAGGTATGAGTTTCTCCCTCATGGCCCTACTGAGAAGAGCAGAGACGATGAAGCCAGTCAGATTTTTGGCTAAGGGCTGAATAGGGTTGACCCAGGTCAGCTCGACAATGGGATATAAGCCTCAGGGTATTGTAGTACTAGTCGTGTCTGAGAAAAAATGATGGACATGGTAATCGAGTCATGAGCCAGCTCAGGGCTATGGATTTGAGGTTGATTTTCAGAAAGGTTGTGAAGCGTGGATCTGATGGATTTGAGCACCAGCGTGAGGGAGAAGTTTTTCTTCAAAAACATTCCAAGTATTGGAAATGTGCCACGAGACATCATGTTGAAGCAATATGAGGTGCCCATATGTGTATTAGCCCGAGGACATCATATCGGTCTCCGAATTCATGCACCACCATCTTTTTTAAAGATCCCGACATCAACTCACCAACTCGTTGATACCGAGAATTAGGACACAGATGTTGATGGTGGTTTTTTACCCCAAGGAAGTTCAAATACCGATGAGGGTCAGAATGAAGTTTGTACTTGGCCCAAATAGAATGGTGAAGGCTCATGGGCCTAGAGAGGCTGAAGACAGACAGAGGGGCCCGACCTCACTATACGAATGAGTCCTCCCGATGGCAGTACCGAATGATAGAGCAGAGTTGGGATACCAACATGGCCTAGAGAATAAGTGATAGATTTGACAGCATTTGAGTATTTGTGAAAACCGATCCGAGGCAGTCATTGTGTGTAAACCCGATTTGATTAGAGAAGCCGAGAAGTTTGTATCATTCAACTCGATATGTCGGCCCAAGTTTTGTTCTTAAAGACGTGACATATGCCCTAATTAAAATGATGAACTTCTGGAAGGCTAATGATGATCGTGGGAAAAGCAACGGTTCTCATCAGAAGTAACCCTTGCCAGCCACCATAGAGCAGTGAAGTGGATGGGAGTGGCAGAGCAGAGCCGCCAGAGATCAATATAATGACAGCGAAAGAAAGTGTTATGATTGGCCGAATTGTGGATAGTTTAGGAGAGTTGTTATAACAATGATGGCAATGACATGAGCTGGCGTCATTGGCGGTGGAATAATGAATTTGAAAACCTATATAAATGGGTAGAAGCCACGAATTCAAATAATAGCAATCTCATATCTTACGACTTGGAAAAAAACAAGAGCTTACAAACGAGTAATAGAGAGAGAAAAACCTGGTCGGAACCCGATCATTTGAGAGATTTATAACGGACTTGTGTAAGACCCAATGAGTTGTAAACCTTTGTAAGCTCACTGCACCACTTGCAGCTCGGGTCGGTTTTGACCCCGAGCAGGTAATAAAATTCACTCATTTCTCCCGTGTACGTAGGTTGAAGTCATTCTCCACCTAACCACGTAAATCTTTATCTTTATGATTATTTGTGCTTGCTAAGTTTGCTTTGATTTCCTACTAACTAAACAAATTCACTATTGAGGGAGGTTTGTTTGAGTGACCGATTTCCCAAATTACTATTGGAATGGAAAATGACCGTCAATAACAAACATAATCAAATCAAATCATTTAAGGTTATTCATTAACCATTAAGCTTTTCAACTGATAACAATTAATTAAACAATAATTAAGTTACCAACTTGGATTCCCGTCTCTTTCATTATATTTTGGTGATGCTTCTAAGCAACCATGGATTGCATGCATGTCTCTGATCACTTTGAATCCATTAATTTATGCTAATTTTACGCCTTTGCATGGCCTCCATATTTCCATTGATTATGGTATTAATAATCGCTTTTATCTTTATTAATCACTTAAAGTCAAATTAAAATTTTGTTAGTTGTTGGTAGGTTTCAATCTGTTGTTTAAAAGATTTGACAGAGAATGGTAAAATTTAAATTTTGACTCCTACACTTGGCTATAGAATCAGCAGACTCAGTCTCTTGTCGCCTTATAAGAATTTGCCACATAAACTTTTTCGGTAGGGAGAGGAATCCAATCCGATAGGCCCACCGTAGTGAACTAATGCAGCGAATCACAGCCCACGATTCCCCACTTAAATTACCGTTTTGATTCCCATTGAAAATCGAATTTGAGATCATACGCCGAATCACACATTCCGTCTTAGCCCTTGCCAGTTACCAACCCAAAGTGGGCAGTTCAACAAATCGGGATTATTTTAACAACTCCATAATTTAATCTAGTAACTGCTTTTAATGTCAACGATCGAGAGTTTATAAGACCGAATTAAGCTTGATATTCCTATAATGAAGATAGAAAGTAAGTAACCTTATATATATATATATATATATATATATATATATATATATATACTAGTTTTTGCCCGTGCCTACGGCACGGTATTATAGTATTTGGCCCGTGCATACGGCACGGTGTTACAGAATTAAATGATTTTATTTTAATTAAATGATTTTATTTTAACTTTCTATTTTTTAATTTGAAAATTTGAAAATTTTTGACCATTTCCATCAATTAATTCACTCTCTTTCCTCAAATAACCAATGAAATGATCTGGGCCATCAATTAAGCCACATAAAGAGAGCCGTTGGATACACTCTCTTTCCTCCAACACCATTCTCCTTTATTATATAGATATATATATATAAATTAAACATTTTTAAGTCTACTTATTGTGATACGTGGTGATTTCATATTAAAATTATAAAATTAAATTAATAAATCTATTAAATAAAAATCATATTATATATTCTTAAAAAATTATATTATAATAAGAAAATATATTATAGTATCCTATTAAAATAAAAACCAATATTAAATTATCTACAATTAATATTATCTCTACAATTAATTTTTTATTATTAAATTATAAAATTAAAATATCTCTACAATTATTTTTTATTATTAAATTATAAAATTAAAATAATAAATTATTAACATAGGAAACCTATTACAATATAAAAACATAATTTACTATTAAAGTAAGAAACTTATTAATTAATTAATTAATTATTTTATATTTTATTTTATATTATTAAATTATAAAATTAAATAAAGAAACCTATTATAATAAGAAAACATATTATAATCTCTCATTAAAATAAAAAACACACATGTCACTTAATCTCCATAATTAACCTCTACAATTATTTCTTTACAATTAAAAAAAATACTATTGAATTATAAAATTAAATTAATAAATCTATGAAATAAGAACAATATTATAACAATAAAATATATTATACTATCCGATTAATTTTTAAAATATATGTGGCACATAATCTCTACAATTAATTTTTTTATTATTAAAATATAAAATCAAGATAATAAATTATTAAAATAAAAAACCTATTACAATATAAAAATATAATCTCATAATAAACAAAAACCTAAATAGTAGCTTTCCATAAAATCTAGTTAATTTTTTAGATTTCGGGTATATTGTTATTTATTATATTATTTTGAATTATTTATATATTTCATTTTTATGATTTTTTTATTATTTATTGTGTTTCATGACTATTATCTCTTACACGGTAAATTAAAAATATTATTTGAGAACTGAGCATTTATAAAAAAATTCAGAGCATTTATAGTATTAATACTTAAAATATGCGTTCAAGTGTGTACGATGTTTCAATTACAATAAAGATAGCAATAACAAAATCTTCAAGGAACCAATCACTAGCAGGGTACGACAGTATTAAACTTTCAGTACGTTACGATACATTAAGGTTAGTAATTATTGACGGATGATTTTCGTTTCAGGGGCAGTTTCGAGATAACCATTCCGAGACAATCTTCCCTCAACCTTAAATTTGTTTGGTTATGGGGAGACCAAATGCAAACTTGACGAAAAATAAGAAAACACACAAGAAATCGAAAACAAAAGGTTTAACGTGGTTCGGTGGAGCTTGTCCAGCCTACGTCCACGGTCACAAAGCGGGGTGGGGGTTCTTTTATTACTAAATCGAGTTCGGCCGACCTGTTTTAGTGAAGGTCTAATGAAATCGAGAAGGTTGTGCTATTTCTTACAAGTACTTCTCAAATGGAAAATTTTGTAACTCCCACAAATGTGATTAACCATCCCTTATATATTACTGGATATCCAACACTGTGGCCATGTCTTTGTGACGCCAGTCCTGCAGGTCTGCGGATTTCTGACGGTTTGACAGGTTCTCTTCCCCAAATTGACATAGCCGAAAGTAAAACCTACCCTCTAAATTCCTGTCACATCACGCAATAAAAGTACACTGGCAGACCTTTTCATTAATGATGACACCCTGCCGCATTTCGAACGTGAGAGTTTTAGAGGGAAAAATCTAACTACTCTGATCTCACGTCGGTTTTATAGAGGTCGGTCAAACACCGAGCTGAACTGCCCCAGCCGTTCCGACCTGACCTAAAATACTCGAGCTCACTATCCCGATCCTGGGAGAAGGTAGAACTGAACCGAGCTACTGGACTATTGTGGTCGGTCTCGGTTCTGATGTTGTCGGCCTTTAAGACTGAATCATCCGGTGTCCTCTGGTCGGTCAAATTTGGGGGACTGTGTCCGGACTTCATGTCGGGTTGAAGAGCGACTCATATCCTCTAGCCTATGGTCCTCTGGATGAGTGGAACTTCCTTCTTTGCCCTTATCGAACTGTTTAGAAATTTTTAGCCGCGGAAATCCCCATCAACATCCGTCCCCTAGTTCTCGGTTCCAACGAACATATGAGTTGGTGCCGGGAACTAGAAGAATCAGAAGTATGTCGATCAATCGTCAGACGGCTAATCCTCGGATTTGTACAAAAAACTGCCTTAGTGCCAACCCAGGTCGCCCTTAGCGTCTTCTTACGGTCTGTCCTCAAACCAGAATCAGGCACTCGGTGGGACGTAACCCGACCCCGAGGTGGGAGAGACTAGTAATCTCGACGGAATGAATCTAGCCCAGAGCTGGTGGAGCAATACAGACTCGGTGGAATGAATCCAGCCCCGAGCTTGTGGAGCATTACAAACTCGGCAGCGTCTTGCCCGAGGCCTCCCAAAACACAATTCTGAACCTTACAATTCAGCGTCCCGGCTAATCACGCTACGGATACTCCGATCCGGGGCGGTCAGGCAAATCCCCACGAGGGAGGAAGACACCCCGTGTGTGCCCTCCCTGGGTGGTTCTCAATGGGACATACCAGCCGACTCGCAGGGGAAGAAACCTCTCTGGGTCTGGTTTACCCGAGACTCCTGCAATCAAGGGCGTCATTCAGCCATATCCAAGTGAGGTGGTCTGATGGTTCTCAACGGGACTCACCAGCCGACTCGCATGGGAAAAAACCTCATTGGGTCCGGTTTACCCGAGAGCATGATGGTCATGGAGATAATTAAGCCATCCCCATGCCATACTCTCCGATAGTCTTCAACAGGATTCACCAGCCGACCTGCAGGGGAAGAAACGTCCATGGGCCCGGTTTACCTCAGCTATTCCTCAAAAATACAAGCCACGGGGTAATAACGCTCCGGCCTTGGGGGTTTGATAATGACACCCGGGAGTGGCGTACCACGAGGGGTTCGCGAGTTTTCTGCATATGCTTCATCCCTTGATGCGTTCTGGATCCTCAAAAGTGAAAGGAACCAGGTCAGAACACTTCCACCCGGGGGTTTGATAATGACACCAGGGAGTGGCGTGCCACGGGCTTGGTGTAATTCTCAGTTACCGATCACCCCTTCGCATCAAGCACGTCCCACGAATATTGAACATGATTTTCGCATTTAATTAAACAACAAGTAAAGTGGACGAGCTTTTTAATTCAGAAAGAGAAAAACATGTTCATATTCATGGGACCTACTGCCCTTCTTACAACTCTTGGTGGGTCATTTCAAGAGAGGTTCTAGCCAGCTTATCTAATTACTTGTGGTTCAAAGAAAACAGGCTACTGGAAGTACCTTCTCAGCATCTCGGCATTCCAAGGCTTTTTGAGCTGGGTACCGTCCAGTTGCTCCAAAAGATAGGCACCCGATCTTACTATCTCCACCACTCTATATGACCCTTCCCACTTGGCGCCCAATGAACCTTCCTCGGGTCTTCTGGTATTCAAAGTGACCCTCCTTAAAACCAAATTCCCATTGAGGAAAGATCGAATCTGAACCTTCTTATTGTAGAAGCGGGCCATCCTCTGTTGACAGACAGTTGCTTTCATAGCCGACTTCTCCCGTTTTTTTTCGACCAGATCAAGATGATTTCTGATAAGCTATTCATTCTGTTGGGCCTCAAAATGCCAGACTGATCGGCATAAACACACACGTATAACGCAAGCGTACGTATCGTTCAAGTAGTATAAAAATATCGATCCCACGAGGACTTAATTCCTATTGTTGTTATTAATTATTGATTCTATTTATTTATAAGTATCTAATTATAAGGAGAATGGAATTGATTTCTTTTGGTTGGTTGAATGTGGTTTTGCAAAATAAAATAAAAACAGACTCAAAAGAAAATACTAAGGAAAATAAAAGAAAAGACTCAAGGATCTAGGGTCGTGAATCCACACAATATTATTATAAAGATGAATTGATTCTCTTATTTATGTGTAATAAATTAATTTGTTAACCTGGAACACGAAAATATGCAAAAGCCTCTGTCGATGGTCAGGCGCAAATACCCAGTATAACCCAATTGAACCATATGTCTATATCAACCAAATTACCTGGATTCATTAAGATTAAGTTCCAATTATGGGTACCCCCGCCCGACAGGTATATGTCTATCATGTAAGGAAATCTATTAAAGGGTTATCTATCCTCAAGGAAGATCGTGGGCTATTGAATCTAAGGCTAAACTTAAAATCCATATGTCTATTTCATTTTAAGTTTACCACATCAATCTTATTGGTGATCAGACAACAAGACGCATTAAGGTTAAAACTCAATAAACAACCTAAAGAATTACCCATAAAAAGAGAATCAATTATTAAGTATGAATATTGTGTTTCATCACTTCCTTAGAATAAAAATAATATGCATGGGGATGGGGATTCACTTTTACTATTTATAATTTAGATATCTCCCTTAATATAATACAGAAATTAAACATGATATTACCGACCAACCATAAAGGCGATATTCCTTATTAAGTCAAATTAAGTCCGACCAGCCATAAATGCGGTAATAGTATTTGAACATAAACCAGCCATATAGGCGGTAATTACCTGTCACCTAAAGACCAGCCATATAGGCGGTGCCGGATTATGTCAAATAAATAAAACCAGCCATTAAGGCAGTAATCTTTTATATTTTGAATTATAATTTCCATATTATATTTAATGGAGATTAATCTAAATTAAAATAATAAAAGCTTCACCCTTCCCCAGTGGAAAATTAACTACAAAACATAAAAGAAATGAGAAGAAGAAAAACTACTATTATTATTACTGAAAATTAAAATACATAAATAAAAATATTATTTATATATACAAAACTAGATGCAATCCTCTAAAAACAGGGAAAAGCTCCCAAGGAAAGCACACCAAATGAAGTGAAGAGGAGCTGAATTTATAGGCAGTTTTGGCTTCTGGCGTCGCGACGCTGTAGTGCTTGGCGTCGCGACGCCAGCATGCATTTTCAGTCAACGCAGCTTTTGACCACGCGCATTGTCGGTAGAATCTGGTGATGACACGTGTCACGCGCTAAAGGTGGTGCAATGAGAAGACGACATGTGGCACACGGTGATTAGCTGAGATTTCGGTCCAATGATCATCTGACATGTGGCACGCGTTTAGGATTGGTCCAATGAGAGATTAACACGTGGAAGCATGTGATTCACCGGTGATTTGGTCCAATGACAACTCGACACGTGGCACGTGCTTGCTTTGGTCCAATGAGATTTCGACACGTGGCAGACGGCGCATTTTAGCTGATCTTCTGTGATGATGACACGTGGCACGACGCACGTTAGCAAGGTCGGCGCACGTTAGCAAGTCTAATTTCTCAGATTCTGACACGTGTCCCTCGGCGCACGTTAGCATGTCCGGCGCACGTTAGGCGTCGCGACGTGTAGGGTCTTGGCGTCGCGACGCGGCCAAATTATCGAATTGCCCTTTTGTCATTTTTTCTCTATTTTGGCCCCAAATTGCTTCCAATGCTTTCCCAACTTTAGTTATCTGTAAAATAACACAAAACACATCAAAACGTTCACAAAACTCAAGAAACTATACAAAATATTAGGTTAAATGAGTGGGAAATAGTGATAGATTTACCACTCATCACACCCCCAAACCTAACATTTTGCTAGTCCTCGAGCAAAACACAAAATAAAATAACATAATAAAATTTAACTAAGCCACTTTCGTAGGGATCACGGTTGCATTTAGCGTATGCAACAAGCCTTTGAACCCCTAGGTGTCCCTAGTGGACGAGTTGTAGTCTCATGAGGGTTTACATCAATGATACCCACAAACATTTTACAAAAGTTAAAAGGTAGTAAAACTAATGCACACAAAAGCAAAAAAAGACAAGCGAAAAGAGAATAAAGAAGTTAGTGACTAATCAGGTGAAATTTCTACTCCAAGTTACTAGTGTTTTCTTTCTTTCTAAATTACTGAATAAGTAAATTCTCCGATTATATTTACCATTCTCCAAATACACAGCCAACAAAATATTAATCAACTCATTTTTGCCCACAACAGTCATAAGTGCAGTTGATAAGAGAGTAATATTTTTGTCCTAAAGTTCTATCAGATTTCACACCTTTTTGTAGCAATGGAATAATTTTTCTGATTTTTCTTTGATTTTTCTCTATTTTTTATTTATATACAATATCTTCCATCTATGTAACGAGTGTTGGGTCGGTGGCTCCCAAACCAGTTGGCTTTAGGGCACCAGGTGTTAGGACACCCCTACAGACTTAATTACTCAGACTTCATATATATATATTTTTGTAGCATCTTCGATCCATGTAACGAGTTTGGGCCAGTGACTCCCAAACCAGTTGGCTTTAGGGCACTAGATGTTAAAACACGCTTACAGACTTAATAACTCGGATCTCAGTTTTTTTTTTTACTCCATCACTTTTTGAGATGCTTCCTCCAATTAAACTAGAGCACTGAATATTACAAACTTTTCAATTACAGCTCATGTCCGTATATTACTATGCATGTTGATAATACCTGCCAACTGAGCATATGAAGGTCCATTTTAGTCAGTGTTAAGGAGAATTTACAAATTAAATAATTTAAAATGAAATAAACAAAATTAACTTGTTCCGAAATAAATGGTTTGAGATACGTATCAGGAGTGGGAACTCCTTACTCAGCTATCTCTCACCAATTTCCCATTTTTAGTCAAAACGCAAAATATTTTTGTAATTTTTGAAAAATTTTCAATTTTTTTTGTATTTTTCGAAAAATTTTGGACTAAAAATAAAAATAACACACAAACTAAAAACAATGTACTAATCAACTAATTTCCTCCCCCAAACCTAAATGAGACATTGTCCTCAATGTCTTAAACAGTAAAAGGAGAGTTAAGAATGCCGTACCTGGTTAGCTGAAATTCTACACCAAATTAAAGTTAAGATCCAGATTAATTCGACGCCTCTTACCACGATCGTCCTCGGCCCAATTTATCTTCGAAATGATTGGGTCAACTTGTGGTTCATAGGCTATGAGTTGGTCTATTAGATCTGGAGCAGTTCTGGCAGTGAAGAGGAGTTCTTTCATAGGTTTTGACACGAACCCATTTCTCCGAGCATCATCAAGAAACACACAAAGAAAATCATAAAATCCATCAACGTTGAGCAGTCCAATTGGTTTCTGGTGTATGTTCAGGTTCGACCAAGATAGAACTATAAAAATTTACTCCAATGTGCCCAAGCCACCTGGCAAAGCGATAAAAGCATCAGCACGGTTAATCATTTCTACCAGTCGTTCAGACATACCTGGCACGATCAGTTCCTCTCCGTTTGATGATCCAATAAGATTTGCCTTTGCCAAGGGTTTTGGGATGATTCCCAAAACGTGTCTGCCTCCTTCCTGTACAGCCCTTGAAACGATCCCCATAAGTCCAAGATTTCCTCCGCCATATATTAAGTGCATATTCCTTGCAGCTAAGACTCGACCCAATTCATGTGCTGCTTCTACGTATTGTGGCTTAACACCAACACTACTACCGCAAAACACACAGATGTTTTCAACTCGTCTTCTTGAAGTGGCTTCCATTTTTTTTGTATTTCTTTCTCAACTCTGGATGCCTTCAAAAGTGCAATGACGGGCTGAATTTATAGTACCTGAAAAAGGGTGAGTAATAATAGCACTAGTATCTTCCAGAGGACGTTTGTTTGCTAAACAACAAAATGAATCGTGAAAGGTCAAAAAGTCTGGATCCTGTCTACGAAAATAAAGATAATTACAACTGAAAAGCGAATCAAAGCAATAATTAAGGCAACGGAATTGTGTACGCAATACGTCACTCGCTTAGTATAAATTCATTAGGATGCGTCTCAAGATTTCATTCCTTACTCAGCCATCGCTAATGAATTGTTTCTCATCTTTGATTGCCAAACACAATTCCTTCTGTCTTAAAATGCTTCGTTTGTGCTTTTCCCTACAAAAATAACACACAAAATTAAAAATTCTACAACATGTATACACAAAATATGAAAAAATTACAACAAATTGCATGGTTTGCCTCCCTGCTAGCGCTAAATTTTACGTCTTCAGCCAGACGTGACTGAAATCCATATGTCAAGAAGGTTTCAGCGTCGTTTTGGACGTCCGATTAAGAAAATCCCGTGAGCGTTGCTTTTGAAGGGTCTCTTCCAACGGTAAGGCAGCAGAAATTTTTTTTCCTATTTAGTGCTTGTGCCACCTTTTTGCTCCTTGTTGCTCCAGTGGTTTCTGCAAAGAAAGAAAGAAAATCAGGAGGTCTCGTATAGTGCTTGACTTGGAATGGGAGTTCCATTCTGTCAAGCTTTTGGGTGATTTCTCTAAATTGTACTCCCCAATACAGTGATGTTTCTCCTGAATGCTCTAGATTTTCAATAAGGTCAGACATTTGCTCCTCTATTTGCTCTGCTTCTTGTTCGACCTTTTCTTTACAGATGTATTTGAAAATTTCTGCATTCAGCTCTTCATCTGTCATCTGTGAAATGCATGCTTCAAAATTATCAACCTGAGGATGAAAAGAAATGTCAGATTTTAGGTCTTCATCCTCTGATCTAGGTGAAATGATTGGCTCAGGTAGATCTTCATCAAACATCATGTTAAAACATGCTCCAAGATCTTCATTTTGAGGATTGAAAGATTGATCCTCCGTTGTTGGCGCAGTTGGTACAAAGAGTTCAGCTTCATCCTCGTCAGAATCTGAATAATAAAAATCAAATCGAGACTTTGTCGGTTCGGGCTCCTGAACTGATACCTCTGGTTGTTGATACTGCTCAGCCTCCTCCTCTGTTGAAGTGTCATTGTGAAATGATTGGTACTCGAAAGCTTTATCAGTGTTATCTGAAAATGGTTCTTGAGGTATGTAGCTCTGGTTCTCTGTTGATTGCCTCATTTGATCTGTCATATTCTGAATGGATGCTGATTGTCTCTGAATACTTTTGAATTGATTTTGGCATGTTTCAAGCATCGTATCTAACTCTTCGTCTCGTTTCTTGAACCAATCTTTGAGCATGTCAATCATCTGATCTTCCTCTAATGGTTCTGGTTCTTGATGAAAATCATAAGTGGATGGTGGATAAGATGGAAAGTATGATGGTTCTTCGTACTTTGATGATTCCAATAATTCTGCCACTCTGAAAGGTATATACATTGATCGCTCGGGTGGTTACCATCACATATTACACATCTCCCCATTTCGTTCTGATGAGCAAATGTAGTATTGCTTGGTTCTGGCATCCAGTGATAGTTGTTGGGCTGGACAACAGGCCTCAGAAAACCGGACCGTTGCTCCCAGATGTGGGGTGTATCTTCTTGTAAAGCTCGTAATCTCTCAAGCTCCCAGTAGTGTTCCATTTTTCAACCACCTGAAATAAAAGAAAGAAATAAAAATTACAGATAAAAATAAAGAAAATTAGATACAAGTAAATTAGATAGCTTCAAAATTAATAACTCAAGAAAAATAAGTCCCGGCAACGGCGCCAAAAACTTGACCGGCATAAACACACACGTATAACGCAAGCGTACGTATCGTTCAAGTAGTATAAAAATATCGATCCCACGAGGACTTAATTCCTATTGTTGTTATTAATTATTGATTCTATTTATTTACAAGTATCTAATTATAGGGAGAAGGGAATTGATTGTTTTTGGTTGGTTGAATGTGGTTTTGCAAAATAAAATAAAAACAGACTCAAAATAAAATACTAAGGAAAATAAAAGAAAAGACTCAAGGATCTAGGGTCGTGACTCCACACAATATTATTATAAAGATGAATTGATTCTCTTATTTATGTGTAATAAATTAATTTGTTAACCTGGAACACGAAAATATGCAAAAGCCTCTGTCGATGGTCAGACGCAAATACCCAGTATAACCCAATTGAACCATATGTCTATGTCAACCAAATTACCTGGATTCATTAAGATTAAGTTCCAATTATGGCTACCCCCGCCCGACAGGTATATGTCTATCATGTAAGAAAATCTATTAAATGGTTATATATCCTCAAGGAAGATCGTGGGATATTGAATCTAAGGCTAAACTTAAAATCCCTATGTCTAGTTCATTTTAAGTTTACCACATCAATCTTATTGGTGATCAGACAACAAGACGCATTAAGGTTAAAACTCAATAAACAACCTAAAGAATTACCCATAAAAAGAGAATCAATTATTAAGTATGAATATTGTGTTTCATCACTTCCCTAGAATAAAAATAAAATGCTGGGGGATGGGGATTCACTTTTACTATTTATAATTTAGATATCTCCATTAATATAATACAGAAATTAAACATGATATTACCGACCAGCCATAAAGGCGGTATTCCTTATTAAGTCAAATTAAGTCCGACCAGCCATAAAGGCGGTAATAGTATTTGAACATAAACCAGCAATATAGGCGGTAATTACCTTTCACCTAAAGACCAGCCATATAGGCGGTGCCACATTATGTCAAATAAATAAAACCAGCCATTAAGGTAGTAATCTTTTATATTTTGAATTATAATTTCCATATTATATTTAAGGGAGATTAATCTAAATTAAAATAATAAAAGCTTCACCCTTCCCTAGTGGAAAATTAACTACAAAACATAAAAGAAATGAGAAGAAGAAGAACTACTATTATTATTATTACTGAAAATTAAAATACATAAATAAAAATATTATTTATATATACAAAACTAGATACAATCCTCTAAAACAGGGAAAAGCTCCCAAGGAAAGCACACCAAATGAAGTGAAGAAGTGCTTGGCGTCGCGACGCTGAAGTGCTTGGCGTCTTGACGCCAGCACCCGTTTTCAGTCAACGCGGCTTTTGACCACGCGCATTGTTGGCAGAATCTGGTGATGACATGTGTCACGCGGTAAAGGTGGTGCAATGAGAAGACGACACGTGGCACACGGTGATTAGCTGAGATTTCGGTCCAATGATCATCTGACACGTGGCACGCGTTTAGGATTGGTCCAATGAGAGATTAACACGTGGAAGCATGTGATTCGCCGGTGATTTGGTCTAATGACAACTCGACACGTGGCACGCGCTTTCTTTGGTCCAATGAGATTTCGACACGTGGCAGACGGCGCATTTTAGTTGATCTTATGTGATGATGACACGTGGCACGACGCACGTTAGCAAGGTCGGCGCACGTTAGCAAGTCCAATTTCTCAGATTCTAACACGTGTCCCTCGGCGCACGTTAGCATGTCCGGCGCAAGTTAGGCGTCGCGACGCGTAGGGTCTTGGCGTCGCGACGCGGCCAAATTACCAAATTACCCTTTTGTCATTTTTTCTCTATTTTGGCCCCAAATTGCTTCCAATGCTTTCCCAACTTTAGTTATTTGCAAAATAACACAAAACACATCAAAACGTTCACAAAAATCAAGAAACTATACAAAATATTAGGTTAAATGAGTGGGAAATAGTGATAGATTTCCCACTCATCACAGACCCGGTGGGTGATCATCCCTATCTCTACTGGAATTACCACATCGCACCCGTAAGCCAAAGAAAAAGAGGTCTCTCCCGTGGAGTCCTTGTGGGTTGTACGGTGCGCCCATAATACTTTCGATAATTCTTCGACCCACAATCTTTTACAAGATCCGAGTCGGGCTTTCAAATTTGCCTTGATTGTTTTGTTGATAGCCTCGACCTGCCCGTTGTACTTGGGATGAACAGGTGAAGCAAATCTTAAGGCGATTTGAAGATCTTCACAGAACTTACTGTCAAAATGTTTCCCATTGTCGGTAATGATGGCCCGGGGAATTTCGAACCGGCAGATGATATTATTTTTTACAAAATCTGTTGCCCTCTTTTCCGTGATTGCAGACAGAGATTCGGCCTCTACCCACTTAGTAAAATAATCAATGGCAATAATGGCGTACTTGGCTTGTCCCTGTCCTGCAGGCATTGGCCCGATGATATCCAGCCCCCACTGAGCGAACGGCCAGGGGCTAACTAATGAAGTCAACTACTCTGCCGGCTGGTGATAAATATTTGCATTCTTCTGGCACCCCTCACACTTTCTTGCCACCTTCATTCCGTCATGGTCGGCCAATAGAATCTCTGTATTAAAGCCTTATACGCAAGAGATTGCCCCCCAGCGTGACTTCCACAAATACCCCCGTGGATCTCTCTGAGCACATAGTCAGCCTTTTCTGCCACGAGGCATCTCAAAAGCGGCACAGTATATCCGCTCTGGTATAATACCCCTTCAATCAGACAAAATTTCGAGCTTATGTATCTCAACTTTCTCGCTTCATTCCTATCTTCAGGCGTCTCCCCAGTCTCCAAATACTTCTTAATTGGGTCCATCCACGAGGCCTCCTCTCATACATCTACTTCCATTATCTCTGATTTACCGATACTTCTTTCCTGCAGACAAATCAAATGGATGGTCCTGGGCTTCTCTGATTTAATGGAGGATGCCATCTGGGCTAGCGAGTCTGTCTGATGGTTATTTTCCGGACCGATCTAATCGAACTGCACGCTACCCATTTCTCCGGCCAGCTTCTTGACCTTGGCCATATACGCTGCCATGTTGGGCTCCTTAGCCTGAAATTCACCCCTCAACTGCTGGATGGCCAGCTGAGAGTCGCTTTCACAATCACATCTCGGACCCCCACCGCCGTGCACAACCTCAATCCGGCCAAGATGGCTTCATATTATGCCTCATTATTGGTGGCCTCAAAAGCAAATCTCAAAGCGTAGACCACCTCTTCTCCATCACTACTTCGTAAAATGAGGGGACACTCAGCCGAGGGTTGTAAGGATCTGCGAGAGCAGATGTAGATTATTGCCCAGATGGGTTACCTAAACGAGTACATTGACCAGGGGGCCATGGCGGCCCGGCAGCGGCAAGGGCATAGGCAAACATATACCATTGTCGAAGGCAGAACGCTAACCTGAGACCCGAACCGGTCAAGAAAAAATTACTGTAGGGCCCGAGGAGTGGAAATAATGTCGGTGGGGAAGCCCCGGGAATGCAAAGTGATCGGTCGGTCCCTATAATGTTCACCGACGAAGATGCACATGAGGTAAATTTTCCACACGATGACACATTGATAATAAAAGCAGTAATATGGGGAACATAGGGAGACATGATTCTGGTAGATCCGACGGGGAGCGCGGTCGATATAATCTCCAAAGAAGCCTTGGATGGATTAGGGATAGAGTATTCGACAGTGACCCATGATGGGACACCTCTGTACGGGTTTGGAGGAGTAACGGTCGTCCCACTGGGAAAAATACAGTTGCCCATGACGGTCGGGACTTCCCCACGCACCCGGACAATCATGATAGACTTCACGGTGGTAGATTGTATTAGCAGTTATCAAGTCATTGTGGGCCGGCCCTTCATGATGAAAACGAAGGCCGACATGTCATGTTATTACTTGAAGTTGAAATTTCTCACTCGGGCTGGGATCAGGATTGTGTGTGGAAGCCAGAAGGTGGCCCGGAGTTACTGTGCCACCGTCTCGAAAGAAACTCTTTGTGTTGAACAGAGTTGGCGGAAGAAGAGAAAAATGGAGGAGGATTAGGAGGATAAGGAATCAGAAGAATATCCATATGTGCGAGTCAATAAGTTTGCCCGTTTGGGAACGGCCGAAGAGTTGGAATCGGTGGAACTCTTTGGCCCAGGAAAAATCATCAAGATAGGGGCAGGTTTGGGGGAAAACCTAAAGAAGGATCTCCTAAAGCTTTTGAAGCAGTATGCGGATATCTTCGCTTGGGGGCATAGTGACATGCTCGGGATAAACCCTAAGTTTATCAGCCATCACTTGGCAGTAGATCTGAGTCTGAAGCCAGTCAAACAGAAGAGAAATATATTCAACCAAGAACGTTGTGAGGCGATATAGGTCGAGGTAGAGAGATTATTGAAAGCAGGTTTCATTCGAGAGGTAAAGTACCCAGAGTGGGTTTCGAATGTGGTTTTGGTAAAAAAAGCCTAGCGGAAAATGGAGGATGTGTGTGGACTTCACTGATCTTAATAAAGCCTTCCTAAAAGACAGTTTTCCACTCACAAAAGTAGATCAGTTGGTAGATTCAACTGCCTGTCATGGGCTGCTCAGTTTCATGGACGCATTCTCAGGATATAACCAGGTAAAAATGCGTCCCATAGATGATGAGAAGACTGCATTCATCACGGATCAGGGGTTGTATTGTTATAAAGTGATGACGTTCGGTTTGAAGAATGCAGGGGCAACATTTCAGATGTTAGTAAACAAGATCTTTAAACCCCTCATCGAAAAAACCATGCAAGTGTATGTGGATGACATGATAACAATGACTATGGAACCGGAGGGTCATCTGGCCGACCTCACAGAAACCTTTGAGCTGATAAGGAAGCACAACATGAGGTTGAATCCAGAGAAGTGTGCATTCGGGGTAGCATCAGGGAAGTTTCTGGGGTATATGGTCAGTGCGCGAGGAATAGAGGCTAACCCGCAGAAGATCCAAGCAGTTCTGGATTTAAAGTCCCCTATAACAGTCAAAGAAGTGCAAAGTTTGACGGGTCGGGTGGCCGCTCTAAACCGGTTCATATCCCGTGCCACCGACAAGTGTCACCCATTTTTCAAAGTGATTAAGAAGATTAAAAATGACGTCACATGGACGGAAGAGTGCGAGGAAGCCTTCACACAGCTCAAACAATACTTGGCCCAACCTCTGCTTTTGGCCAAACTGATCCACGGTGAGACTTTATTCTTATATTTAGCTGTTTCTAAATATGTTGTGAGCTCGATGTTGGTGCATGAGGTCGATAAAATCCAAAGACCGGTATATTACATCAGCAAAGCCCTGTTGGATGCGGAGATGAGATATCCGGATCATGAACTGGTGGAATTGTCATTGGTTACAGCTGCCAAGAAGCTGAGACCATACTTTCAGGCTCATCCTATCGGAGTCTACACCGACCATCCTTTAAGGCAGATCCTGCATAAACCGGAGGTTTCGGGCCGGTTGGTAAAATAGTCAGTGGAGTTGAGTGAATACGATATATTATATTTGCCAAGAGCGGTAGTGAAATGACAGGCTCTGGCGGACTTTGTGGCCGAGTTCACCGGTCCCCAGGTTTTAGAAGTTTCAGAGACCAAACGGGATTTTTCCATGGATGGATCTGTTAGTTCGCATGGATGTGGGGCTGGGGTCGTGTTACGGAGTAGTGACGGCGAAGAGGTGGTCTACGCCTCGAGGTTTACTTTTGAGGCCACCAATAACGAAGTAGAGTATGAAGCCATTTTGGTCGTATTGAGGCTGTGTACAGTGGTGGACGTCCGAGATGTGATCATAAAGAGCGACTCACAGCTGGCCATTCAACAGCTGAGGGGCGAGTTTCAGGCTAGAGAGCCTAATATGGTGGCGTATATGGATAAGGTGAAGAAGTTGACCGGAGAAATGGGTAACGTGCAGTTCGAGCAGATCAGTCGAGAAAACAACCATCAAGCGGATTAGTTAGCTCGGCTGGCATCTTCCATTAAATCAGAGAAGCCCAGAACCATCCCACTGATTTGTCTACAGGAGATGAGTGTCGGGAAATCAGATGTAATGGAAGTCAAAGTAGGAGAAGAGGCCTCATGGATCGACCCGATCAGGAAGTATTTGGAAACCAGAGAGACGCCCGGAGATAAGAAATAAGCAAGAAAGCTGAGATACCGGAGTTCAAATTTTTGTCTGATAGAAGGAGTGTTATACCGAATGGGGTATACGGTACCACTTTTGAGGTACCTCACGACCGAAGAAGCTGACTATGTGATCAGGGAGATCCATAGAGGTATCTGTGGAAGTCATGCCGGAGGGCGGTCTATCGCACATAAGGCATTGAGACAAGGATTCTATTGGCCGACCATGCATCAGGACGGAATGAAGGTGGCCAGAAAGTGTGAGGGATGCCAGAAAAATGTCAATCTTCATCATCAGCCGGCAGAACAATTGACTTCACTGGTGAGCCTCTGGCCGTTTGCTCAGTGGGGATTGGATATCATTAGGCCGATGCCAGTAGGGAGGGGACAAGCCAGGTACGCTATTGTTTCCGTCGATTATTTTACCAAGTGGGTAGAGGCTGAACCCCTGACTACAATCACCAAAAAAATGGCCACGAATTTTGTAAAGAAAAATATCATCTGTCGGTTCGGGATTCCCCGGGCCATCATTACCGACAATGGGAAATAGTTTGATAGCAAGGGTTTCCGAAAACTTTGTGAAGATCTTCAAATTTCCTTGAGATTCGCTTCACCGGCTCATCCCAAGTCCAACGGGTAGGTCGAAGCGGTCAACAAAATGATCAAAGCAAACTTGAAGGCCCGTCTCGGATCTTGTAAAGGCCTATGGGTCGAAGAATTACCAGAAGTATTATGGGCGCTCCGGACGACCTGCAAGGATTCCACGGGAGAAACCCCATTTTCTTTGGCTTATGGGTGTGAAGCTGTTATCCCGGCAGAAATAGGGATGATCACCCACCGGGTCCGGCACTTTGAGGCCGAACAGAATGAATGACTTATCATGAATTACCTTGATCTGGCTGAAGAAAACGAGAGAAGTTGGCTATGAAAGCAGCTGTATGGCAATTGAGAATTGCCCGTTTTTACAATAAGAGAGTCCATATTCGATCTTTCCTCCCCGGAGACCTAGTTTTAATGAGAGTTACATTGAATACCCGTCGGCCTGAGGAAGGTTCGATGGGCGCCAAGTGGGAAGGATCATATAGAGTATCAGAGATTGTAAGACTGGGTGCCTATCTCTTGGATCAGCTGGACGGTACCTGGCTCAGGAAGCCATGGAACGCCGAGATGCTGAGAAAGTATTTCCAATAATCTTCTCTTTAAACCGCAAGTAATTAAATAAGCAAGTCAGAGCCAGATAGTCACTATAAAACCTCTCTTGAAATGACCCACCAAGAGTAGTAAGAAGGACAGTAGGTCTCATGAATATGAACATGTTTTTTCTCTTTAGAATTAAGAAACCTGTCCATTCTACTCGTTGTTTAATTAAATGCAAAAATCATGTTCAATATTCTTGGGACGTGCTCGATGCGAAGGGGTGATCAGTAACTGGGGAGGGCACCAAAACCTGTGGCACGCCAATCCCGGGTGTCATTTTCAAACCCCCAGTGGAAGTGTCCCGACCTGGTTCCTTTCACTTTTGAGGATCCATAACGCATCAAGGGATGAAGTACATATGGGAAACGCGCGAACCTCTCATGCCACACCACTCCCGGGTGTCATTATCAAACCCCCGAGGCCGGAGCGTTACTACCCCATGGCTCGTATTTTTGGGGAATAGTTCGGGTAAACTGGACCTAGGGACATTTCTCCCTCTACGAGTCGGCTGGTGAGTCCCGTTGAATACCATCAAACCACCTGGCTCGGGTTTGGCCGAATGGCGCCCTTGATTACAAGAGTCTCGGGTAAACCGGACCTAGGGACGTTCCTCCCCCTACGAGTCGGTTGGTGAGTCCTTTTGAGTACCATCAGACCACCTGGCTCGGGTTTGGCCGAATGGCACCTTTGATTACAGAAGTCTCGGGTAAACCGGACCTATGGACGTTTCTCCTCCTACGAGTCGGTTAGTGAGTCCCGTTGAATACCATCAGACCACCTGGCTCGGGTTTGGCCGAATGGCGCCCTTGATTACATGAGTCTCGGGTAAATCGGACCTAAGGAGGTTTCTACCCCTACGAGTCAGCTGGTGAGTCCTGTT
Source organism: Zanthoxylum bungeanum (assembly GCA_019454045.1). Taxonomy (NCBI): domain Eukaryota; kingdom Viridiplantae; phylum Streptophyta; class Magnoliopsida; order Sapindales; family Rutaceae; genus Zanthoxylum; species Zanthoxylum bungeanum. Next base: position 96,007 of record SKCR01030632.1, read on the forward strand.
GAGAACCACCCAGGGAGGGCACACACGGGGTGTCCATGCCCCCCGTGGGGATTTACCTGACTATTATGTTTCACCCGCTCAGGGCTGGATTCGTTCCGCCGATTCAAACGTTCCACCAGTTCGGGGCCGGATTCGTTCTGCCGAGACTATTACGTTCCACCAGCTCGGGGCCGGATTCGTTTCGTTGAGACTATTATGTTCCACCAGCTCGGGGCCGGATTCGTTCCACCGTGTCTGTTATGTTCCACCCGCTCAGGGCTGGATTCGTTCCGCCGATGCAAATATTCCGCAGCTCGAGGCCGGATTAGTTCCGCCGAGACTATTATGTTCCACCAGCTCGGGGCCGGATTCGTTCCGCCAAGACTATTATGTTCCCGGGGCCGGATTCGTTCTGCCGAATCTGCTTTTTTATTCAGATTGGGGCTGGATTTGTTCCGTCGAATTTGCTTTATTTCTTCAGTTCAGAGACTTTGAGGATGACCTGAAGATGGCATCTGAGCATTCTTTTGTACAACCCCGAGGACGAGCCACCATTTAGTGATCAGCTTATTTCGGATTTCTCATAGTTCCCGACACCAACTCGTACGCTCGTTGGAACCGAGAAATATGGGACGAATGTTGATAGAGATTTCTGCGGCTAAGTCTCTTGTACAAGTCGGTAAGGGCAAATAGTGAAGATCCCCTCATTCAGAAAACACAGCGTGGATCAACTCTTAGAGGCCGACCGTGTTAGAGTAGAGATCGGCCACAGAAGATAGGTCCTACAGTTCGGGACAACTCAGACTGACTACAACAGAGTAGAGACAGACCGCGTCAAGGGCCCGGTAACCCAGTTTCAGTTCCTTTTTCTTTTACATCTAGTACCATGGAAAATGGGTCAGATATTTCGGATCAGGTCGGGAGTAGTTCGGGTAGTTCGGTGGATCATCTGGCCGACCTCATGACGACCGACATGGGATTAGGGCTGCCGTACTTTTCCCTCCCAAAACTCTCACATCCAAAATTCAAACAGGCTGTCATCATTGATGAAAATGGTCTGACAGTGCACCTTTACTGCGTGATGTGACAGGAATTTATAGGGTAGAGTTTACTTTCGGCGTTGGCAGAATGGGGAAAAGAACCTGTCAAATCACTGGAAATCTGTAAATCTTCAAGGAGAACATCATAAAGAGACGGGAACAATGTCACATATTGAGTAGTATATAAAGGAAGTTAGATCACAGTTGTAGAGGTTACCAAATTTTTCACAAAAACACAAACTTGTAAGAAATATAGAAAGAAAAGCAACATGCTCGGTTTTTTATTAGACCTTCATAAACAGGTCGGCCGAGCTCGGTTAAGTAATAAAAGAACCCCCCACCCCACTTTGCGACCGTGAACGTAGGTTGGACCAGCTCCACCGAACCACGTTAAATCTTTTCTTTTCGATTTTCTTGAGGTTTTTCTTGTTTTTCGTCGAGTTTGTTTTTGGTCTCCACATAACCAAACAAATTAAAGGTTGAAGGAAGATTGTCCCGGGAGCACTATTCTGATACTGCCCCTGAGACGAAAATCGTATGTCAACAATATATATATATATATATATATATATATTATCGATACAAAATTCAATCACTAAAAAAATTGATAGGATTTTTACCTAAAAAATTATCGATAAAATACCGATTGAATTTCTTTACTATCTATCGTTAATTACCCCCAGAATGAGATTGACAATTCATTTATCAACAGATTTATTTCCGTTGGTAAACTGTTTTATTGACGGAATTTAAGATATTATCGATGAAAATTTCAATCAGTAATAAACAGATTTTGTTCTATAGTGATAATGTGATCCAAAATAAATAAAACATCTCACTATATAAAATAAATGCAAGATGATACTTTTCTTTTATAATTAAGTACAGTAGAAGAAAAAATTGAATACTTTAAATGAGAACTTAAACCAAACAGATTTTAGCCATAAAACAGTATGACAATCAACATGGGAAAAATCTAATATTAATTGAAAGATATGTATGAATGATATAATTGACCACAAATGAATAGCCATCATAACGAATTTGCAGAAATAGCACTGATTGATCATCACTTCCACTTTTAGCATATATCAGTATATCACTGAGCAAGTTACATTCATTTGTATCCTAACTTGATGGTGTAGGGATCATTATCTCATATTGAGATCCTAGATTCGAATTCAGAGAGTGCGTTTCTTGTAAGAGCCTGAGACAGCTAGAGATTTTACCTACTCCGCTTAAATCCGGAAATGGTGGTTTGACGGTGGGATTTCCAATAATTTTTTAAAAAAAAAGTTAGATTCATTTCAAAAATTATCTTGCCCCCACACAATCTGTTTCTTGAAAGTGAAGTGATTTTTAATTGTTCTTCATATTATGAATATAAAGCTAATAATAATAATAATATATATTCCTTCTGTCTTATATCTGAGCACCGAAATTTTACATTTTATGCAAAAATAGTTAATTAATTAAATTATGAAATATTTAAATTTTAAATTAACTATTTTCAAAGAGAACTCATGACTTTAAGGAGTGTGGTTTGGTGGTAAATAATTTAGGATCTAGTTGTCAGGTATGGGTTCGAGTTTATGGGTGTATTTTTTCGTAAGAATCCAGGACAGTCGGAGATTTTACCTGCTCCGCTAAAATACGGATCGAATGATTTGGACTTTGGTTGCGAAATTTCCAACGTTTCAAAAAAAAAAAAAAAAAAAAAAAAATCAAGAAGCCTGTATAACATTATTAATTGAAAAACAAAATGAGCACTATTGGTCCTTTCTCTCCGTGACTTATTTTCTTCTTTTGCTTCTCCGAATGAGCAAACCATAATCTAACAAATCTGTCTCGTACAAAAGGATAAAAAGAGAAAATTTGCAAAAAAGCATATAACCACAAGCTGAACAATCTTTCTCATTGTTTATCATCAATCTTTCATCTCTTTTGTCTTCATGTACAACTCCCAATCAACTAACTTATCACCTTATTTGTGCTTTGGGTCCCTCTATCTCCCTATTTATACCACAAGCACTCACAATTCACTAACACATTCAAATTAAGCTTCAATTCAATTCATCAATGGCTTCCATTATCCATCTCCTTCCTCTTTTGCTTCTCATGATTGCTTCAATTAGCAATGCTCAAGATCCCCCCTCTCCAGGCTACTACCCCAGCTCAAGATTCAATTCACTAGAGTTTGATCAAGCTTTTAGAAACTTATGGGGTCCTCAGCATCAAAGAGTAGACCAAGGCTCCTTACAAATCTTGCTTGATAGCAGCTCAGGTACAATATTATTATGAATAATTCTGGTTGCACAGAGATTTTAAATTTTTTAACTTACTTTTTTAATTTATTATTTTAGGAATAAAAAGATAAAAATTTAGTGTTGATGGAGTATCCAGAGAGCATAATTAGTATTGTTGTATTATTACCACAAGTCCCACTTCATCATGTCTTATGTCTAAACGGGAATAAAATTACAATAAAAATGAAACCGTTTTGGTGGTAAACAAAAACAAAGAAAATAAAAATAACCAAAACGATATTGTTTTTATGATAATTTTATTTCTATTTAGTCTCTATATCATTACTGATTTATTCTTTTCTGTCTGTTAGCATATATAATTGATAATGTATTAATAATTAATTTGTGACATTTGTGGCAAACAGGCAGTGGGTTCAAGTCACTTCATTCATATCAGTCAGGTTACTTTGGTGCTTCCATTAAGCTTCAGTCTGGTTACACTGCTGGAGTTATAACATCTCTCTATGTAAGAATCACATAATTAACTAACTTTTTGTTTTGGAAAAAAATTAATGATAGTTATGGACACTCAATTAAGTTAATATGGCAGCTTTCGAATAACCAAGATCATCCAGGGAACCACGACGAAGTGGATATAGAGTTCCTCGGAACGACGCCGGATAAGCCCTATACGTTGCAGACGAACGTGTATATCAGAGGAAGTGGTGATGGGCATCTTATTGGAAGAGAATTGAAGTTTCATCTCTGGTTTGATCCTACTCAAGACTTTCATCACTATGCTGTGCTATGGACCCCAAGTGAGCTCATGTTAGTACCATTTTATTTCTTCTATACACTATTTTTGTCCATATCTTAACTGTCTTATTGATGAGATGAAATATTATGTGACCAAACCGAACCAAACAAAAACCTTTTCTTATTAAGTTGGATCGGCTACATGTATCATTTGACGTCATTATATTAGCATAATTTTGTTTAAAATTTATATCATAAAAAGTCGGTAAGTTTTACGTATGTTTTGAGACATAACACAATCCTCTTTTTTTTTTTTTTTAAATCTGGATTTAGGAACGGCGATGAAAAATATGTCAACTTAAACTTTAGGTGGAATTATTAATTGAAATATTATAGAAAAAATGAACGAAACCCCCTTATATTGCGTAAAACAAAATGAAACTCTCCTATAAGTTTCGCTTAATTTTATTAAATATGAATGGGTTTCGTTCAAATATTAAATATTTGTGTTCTTTCAATTGTTATATATTTTTGGTGCTAGCCCAAAAACAAATGTGCAGGTTTGCACCATTGGAAAAAGTCAAAAAGTGTTTAATTATTGATCAATTTTTTATTAAAATGAATTCACGGATCTTCTTATAAAGGCTTATATTTTTGTCTTATAAATAATAATTTTGTCCCAGATTCTTCGTGGATGATGTGCCAATTAGAAGGTATCCAAGGAAGATTGATGCCACATTTCCTTTGAGACCAATGTATGTGTACGGCTCAATATGGGATGCATCATCATGGGCAACTGAGGATGGCAAGTACAAAGCCGATTATAAGTATCAACCCTTTGTTGGTCAGTACAAAAATTTCAAATTAAGTGGTTGCACTGCCGATGGGCCAGCCCTGTGCCGCCCGCCGTCGGCTTCGGAATCTGGTTCCGGTGGCCTGAGCCAACAACAAGTTGATGCAATGCTATGGGTTCAGAGGAATTACATGGTTTATAACTATTGCCATGATCCCAAAAGAGACCATACACAAATACCTGAGTGCTAATTATTAGGGTTAGGGTTTGTGGTTGCTTGTTAATTAATTTAAGTGGGCATGTGTCATTTTATAATTTGTATGCAGTCAACATTAAACGGTGTGTTTTGGGGAGGGACTTGAGATGGGATCCACTAGGCAAAGAAAAGAAGCGTCCGAGCCTCCAACGATTTGAAGTGATTTGTCTTCTTTGTTGTCTTGTTATTTATCTATGTATTGTTTGGTTGCAAGATATTAATTGCAACTTGTAAGTGCCTTTTTCTCAAAAAAAGAAGAGGAAGAAGAAGCAAATTTGATGCAAAAAAAGACTTGAATGTTTGTTTGATCACTTGGCTTAATTTGCCCTATAATTTTAATATGTTTTTAATAAAAATTTGATTTTTTTTTTATACTAAAAACTAATTTAAACTTGAATATATACAAACGCAAAGCGCATTTACATTTTAACTTACCTGTAATTTACCATATAATATGAAGGTCTATTCTTGTTTTTATATTCCATTATAAAGAAAAAAGAATCGAAACGCATATATCGTTCTATAGAGATTGCTTTTCGTTTGACGGATCATCATTGACTAAGTTCCAGAGAGTTTGAGAACAAGACTCAAAAATTGATAGAATCATATCCGAAAATTATGAAAAAAAAGATTCAAATTTTAATAATTATATGAATTCTTTATTCACTCACGTCACATTGATGAATCAAACTTAAGACCTATTATTTAAAATATGAATGAATTAGTACTTGTTAATAATTTTCCAAATGATATGAAATATAATTAAATAGAGAAAGCAATAAGCTCACTAGTGAATGTTGATTGTCTTTATCGAAGAGGCTTAGTATTAATGATTTCACCAATAAAAAGCTGCACTCGTGAATGCTTTGTTGGACCATAATGTGACCTATGCGGATACCCTACCCGGCTCGCTCGCTCGCTCCTAGAAGCTTAACTTATTAATGAAATTTGAATGGACCACCATTGACGATGATTCTCGGCTCTCCAAATTAAAACACATGCACATACACAAAAATTTCAACCGTTGATGACATTTTTCTCCCTATCGTTTTCAGTTTTTTTAATAAAAAAAATATTATGGAAACTGTACGTCGATAATGAGTAAAAACAGAAAATTATTTATAAAAGATAAGTAATATTGAATTAAAATTTTTTTTTTACTGTGTCCCTAAACTTAATAAGTTAAAAGATCTCTTATTATATTCTCAATATATATATATATATAAAATCTTTTATATATGCATTAAAATTTGTGTTTTTTGATCTTAATAAGTTAACGTACCGAGTCCCTACAAACCTCCAGCCCCTCGGGGATTTTTGATATCCCTAATTTCCATCAAATTCTGTCAAAATCTTAGTTCACCATAAGTTTAGTTGTAAAATATTATTTTACCATAATTTTGATAGTAAAATATAATACTTCAAAATTTGCATTACTCAATTTTTATTTTATGATAAATTTTATAGTAAAATATATATAGTCCTAATAGTTTATTACTCTTTTGGTAACTTTTGTTGGAGGACAGCATGCAAATGCATGCTAGCTGCACACATGAGCTGCCAGACAACAAACTCAACCAGCAAGGCATAAGCTGGACTTGTGAAGACAGAGGCATGCCAGCCATGCACCGAAAGTGTGTGTGTAAGTTGGAAAACTGCGTGACTCTGTTCACGCGGTTTGATCAACTATAAAAGGAGCTCCAAACCATTGTTATCAATATCCCAAAGTGTGTGTAAGCTCCAAGTAGAGAGCTTGAGAGTGTGTGAGGTTTTTTGTTAAGTTTCTAGTTGTAAACTTGAATTTTATTCTTGTAGTAATAAAATTACCATTCGGTTTTTCCTCAAAAATACTCTAAAGTGATCGGTGAATCACAACAAGTGGTATCAGTAGCTTTGGTTCTTCATTGGGATCGAAAAACCGAAAAACGGAGCTCGGTTCGGAAAATTCGAGTTCCGGCAAAGTTGTTAAAAATCAACTTTGAGCATACCATCAGCTATTTCACGTCGAGACGAGCACGGTGGTATTTTCCAGCGATCAAACGGAGGTCCAGAGAGCCCACACGCGCCGCACGCGCCAGACAGAGAACTCCCACGCGCCTCCACTCGTAGAAACGCGCCTCACGCGCGCTGAAAGTTCAAGATGATCCGCGTGGTCGCCACGTCAGTGCCACGTCACGCCGAGTCAGCGCACAGTCAGTGCCCAGTCAGCGCCTCGTCAGCGCCCAGTCAGCAGACACGTCAGCCGCCACGTCAGACGACACATCAGCGCCACGTCAGCCGCCACGTGTCTGCCACGTCAGCAGTCTGGTAAATTTCATTTAGCCCCCTGAAGTTTTGAAATTTACACTTTTGCCCCAGAACTTTTAGGAATTTACAAATCAACCCATGTGTCGGATTTAGACCAACGAAGTGTCTATTCCACCATTTTCGACCGTTCCGGACGCAACAGTTACCTCGGATTTGTGAAATTCATCCCCAATTTTATTGTATTTACATTTTAAACTTTAAAATTTAAAATGGAAATTGGAGATTCGTATTCTGGTGCAATGATTAAACTGGCTGCAACTAATTACTCCCTCTGGAGACCTCGGATGATAGATTTTTTGCATTGTAAAGATCTGTTTGATGTCATCGAGTTGAAGGGAGTGAAACCAGAGTCTGTTAAGGAGTATGACTGGAATAAACTCAACAACAGAACTTTGGGTCAGATAAGGCAGTGGATCGGTCACAATGTCTTCCACCACGTAGCACGGGATTCATATGCTTACGGGATGTGGATAAAGCTGGAAGACATGTTCCAGGCCAAGACAGCTCGGAATAAAGCCCTATTAATGAGGTGTTTGGTGAACCTGAAGTTACGGAGTGGAACTTCCATTGCGGAACACACCAACGAGTTCCAGAGCCTGGTGAACCAGTTGTCTGCAGTAGACATGCAGCTGGGAGATGAAGTACAAGCCCTCTTACTACTCAGTTCCCTTCCTGATAGCTGGGAGACATTGGTGGTTACTCTCAACATCTCCACTCCATGAGGTAAAGTTACCATGCCTATGGTAAAAGATACCCTGTCGAATGAGGAGTCCAGGAGAAAAGATGTTGGCTCAGAACAGACAGAAGCCTTCATCACAGAGACTCGAGGAAGGCATCAAGGAAGAGACGGAGAGAGAGGCAGAAGCACAACCAGGGGTAGATCCTCAGATGGAAGGAAGCCTACCTATAAGTGCTACCATTGTGGCATTGTAGGCCACCTAAATAAGAATTACCGAAAACTGCAACGAGAGCAGAGAGAAGGCAATCACCAGCCGAAGAATGACGAAGGAGAGACACTAGTCGTTGTCCAAGCAGATGTAGCAATATGCTCCATACAGGAAGAAACATGCATTCACAACGCAACCCAAGATGTTGAGTGGGTGGTAGATACTGCAGCATCCTATCACGTCACTCCTCACAGAGATTACTTCACAACCTACAAAGCGGGAGACTTTGGAGCAGTGAAGATGAGAAATATCAGTTCCTCTGGGATAGTAGAAATTGGTGATATTCAGTTGCGGACAAATGTCAGGTGTACATTGACTTTGAAGGATGTCCTACATGTTCCAGAACTTCGGCTGAATGTACTCTCGGGGATAGCTCTTGACAAATAGGGCTATGAAAATCACTTCAGAAATGGCACATGGAGAATGACGAAAGGTGTCATGGTTTTCGCCCGAGGACATGCTTGCGGCGCACTATACAAGACTCATGTGAAGATTTGTGCAGACAGCCTCAATGTAGCTGAAAAAGAGGCTTCTCAAAATCTGTGGAACCGGAGACTCGGACACATGAGTGGGAGAGGGTTGTCTACCCTGAACAAGAAAGAGCTTACCAAGGATGCTGCACGAGGTCCTTGCAATCACTACTCGATTGGTAAGCAACGCAAAGTCTCATTTGATTTCTCTTCAAAGAGAAAATCAGAGTTGCTCAGTCTGGTGCACTCTGATATTTGTGGTCCCTTGGAGGTTGATTCATTGGGCGGTAACAAGTATTTTCTGACTTTCATCGATGATGCTTTACGGAAAATCTGGGTGTATTTTCTCAAGACGAAGGATCAGGTCCTAGATCAGTTCAAGCTGTTCCACGCCATGGTAGAGCATGAAACAGGGAAGAAGCTGAAGTGCCTTCGCACAGACGATGAAGGCAAGTACAGTTCCAAGGAGTTCGAAGCCTACTGCATGAGACATAGCATTCGACATGAGAGAACTGTTACACATACTCCACAACATAATGGTGTCGCTGCAAGCACGAACCGCACCATTATAGAGAAAGTCAGAGGAATGATCAGTATGGCTAAGCTGCCAAAGCCATTCTGGGGAGAAGCTGTTCGTGCTGCCTGTTACCTGATCAACAGATCACCAACTGAACCGTTGAACTTGGAGATTCCGGAGAAAGTGTGGTCTGGTAAGAATCCATCATACACTTACCCTAGAGTATTCGGTTGTTTAGCAGTTGTATATGTATCCAATGAGCTCAGGGAGAAGCTCGATGTAAGGACAACTCCATGTATATTCCTAGGTCATGGAGATGAAGAATTTGGATACAGACTATGGGATCCGAAGGTGAAGATGGTCATCAGAAGCCAGAAAGTAGAGTTTCTTGAAGACCGAACAATTGAAGACATTGAAATGCCCAGAATGTCTTCCAATTCTAGTGCCAATAGAAATCCAGACCCAGCACCAGCACAATTAGCCACAGATAGGGTGCACGAGGAAATTCCAGAAGCAGAACCAGAGGAGGCAGATAGAGATGTTGAGCAGGGGAGACACAGCATGTTCCATCGGAGATTACAGAAGAAAGTGTTGAGCAGGGGGAGCAGCAACCCACTCCACTAGAAGCTGCAAGATCATTCACAGAGATGGATGATGATAGACCTCCTGAAACCAGTGTACCTCAGACAAGAAGATCTGAGCGAGGCAGGATTCCATCAACCAGATATCCGGGATCCGAATATATTCTGCTTACTTATGTGGGGGAGCCAGAGAGTTTCCCAAAGGCAAGAAGGCATTGAGGAACAAATGAGTGAAGAAACATGGCATCAAAACTGTGCAGAGACACAACAGAAGATTACTGTGCAGAGACACAGTGGATTGTACTATGCAGAGACATAGCGGGAGAATACTGTACAGAGATGCAGTGAAGTGTGCTGTGTAGAGACACAGCCGACATGTCAACAAAGGAACGATGATCGGGACAAGCTAGAGTTGTGCAGAGACATAACCAGGATAGCTGTCAGATGATACAGAGAACTACGATTGGCTTGATCCCAACTCAGGGTACGTAGGCAGTCATACAGATGCAGTCAGGGGTGGATCCCTTGGAGGATCCGATTTGGATTATTGATGGTCGGCTCAGATTTCAGGGCAAATCTTCACCGAGGGGGAGATTTGTTGGAGGACAGCATGCAAATGCATGCTAGCTGCACACATGAGCTGCCAGACAACAAACTCAACCAGCAAGGCAGAAGCTGGACTTGTGAAGACAGAGGCATGCCAGCCATGCACCGAAAGTGTGTGTGTAAGTTGGCAAACCGCGTGACACTGTTCACGCGGTTTGATCAACTATAAAAGGAGCCCCAAACCATTGTTATCAATATCCCAAAGTGTGTGTAAGCTCCAAGTAGATAGCTTGAGAGTGTGTGAGGTTTTTTGTTAAGTTTCTAGTTGTAAACTTGAATTTTATTCTTGTAGTAATAAAATTACCATTCGGTTTTTCCTCAAAAACACTCTAAAGTGATCGGTGAATCACAACAACTTTTTCAAGTAAATGGCGATTTGGGTCATTGAATTTGAAGCTCAAGATTAGTTGAGTGGTAAATCATCTCCATTTTTATTTTAATAAGATTTCTACCCTAACATTCAAGATGTGTTATAAAAGAGCTATCTATCTTTGTAAGGTCTCTGTAAGTTTATGATGATTATGTACGTAGTTCTAAAATGCATATTTAAAACGACATTATAAAAACCAAAATGGGCATATCATTCTTTTAACCTTCAATATATGATGATTTTGGCACCAGTATCAAATGATTCCTCCATTATTTTTTCTTTAGGAAAAATAGCACTGGCCAAATTAAGGAACATGGACCATGAGTGGCCACAACGAAAGAAACCCTTTTGATTTTAAGTTGTGCCTAGATAGTTGGCACCATAGATACCAGAATTACAAGAACTGCAGAACAAATGAATCTGAATTTAGGGCTTGAATCCACTAACTTGCAGGGCACTCTTCTGACAATTATTATAGGACCATTGTAATTAAACTTAAACAAAAGTGTAGAACATGGAGGTCCATTTGCATTGTTTATATATAGATTATATAATTATTCTTCTGGCATTTAAACACTGACCAAAATACACTATCTTTTATTCCTCTCCACCCATGAAAATCCTCAAAGTAATTACCCAATTATAGACCTGTTCTATTATTGTGGGCCTATTACAGTCCCCAGATGTTATCAAAGTATTGAAAAAAATGGCAAAGTGTCCCCTTAGAAGACCTTAAACCCTGAAGGTTGATATACTTTGGGGCAGGGACCCTACAGCTTTGAAGTTTGAGCTCCAGGCACATGCTGTGCAAAACATGTGTACGAGAGAAAATAGAAAAGCATGTGATGTAATATTACTGGGAAAAAGAAAGGTGTTTTTTTTTTCAAAAGGAAAACTCTACTTTATTTGAATTTTTTTCCTGAATTAATAACTTAACATGTCATATTCAAAACGACGGACATCGATTTGGGCAGTCAGGCATTGTAGGACGCTCTTGTTAAAACTGACAGGTTCATGAATTTCTAAGAGATTTGATCCTGGTGCCAAAATTGGATAGAAAATTTTTATTAAAACTGGCCAATGAGGTAGTGGCCTCATTGGTAACCCAGTCTCTCATCAAGTGAGAGACATGGGTTCGAGTCCCCACAAAAGCAGTGGAGACTCAAATCTTCCTCTTTAAAAGGAATAAGTTCTCCTATATAGGAGTTGATTCCCAAGCTGTGTCTTGGCTGATTTAGAATTTGTAAGTCCCGAGCTACGTCTCGGTTGATTTCTGGGCAGTGCTATAATTGTATGTATCTAGAATCTCAGTTGATAGCATATTGTAATATATGTAGTTTGTAATAATTCAAAAAAAAAAAAGAGATTTCAAGTGTACAATTGTAAAAACAATATTCTTTGAATGTTTTAAGTTGGAATTTGAAAGTTCCTAATTATCCTAGGTTCTGACCCTATACGGAATTTAATATAATAATCAAGACAAGTCCTAATTACTGTTACTATGGATTCTCAACAGGCAACCACAATATTAAACAATAAAACTACAAAGCAGAATATTAAAAGCAATCAAAATATAACTGTAGAAATTAAATAAACATCACACAAAATCAACACAATATTTTGGTGACGAAGTGGAAAACTCGTGCGAGTAAAAAATCACTATGGGTATCTCGGCTACCAGCCCAATCAACTATATAGAGAAAAACTTACAGCGATGGTCAAGACCTATGGTGTCAACTCCACCGACTCAAGTACCTCTAGACTGCAAGAATTCAAGGAACTCCTCAAGTCCGTACCCCACGGTTTTCTTCAGAACCTCTGAAGTCTCTGAGCGGATTGTCTCTGCAACTCTGAACGCCAGAACTCCGACTACCAGTCTTCCTCCTAAAGAACTCTGAAGGATTATGAATTTTGGGTTAGGTTGTGTTGAAGGTTTATCAAAGATGGATTTCACCAAACATATAGAAGACAAAAGATGAAATGAGTCTTCAAGGTGAAATCAAAGAAGGTTGAAAGCTTTGAGATATTTTGGTTCAAGGGATTTGCGTTTTAACACCTGAGGAAGGTGGTTACATGTTCTATTTATAGGTAGGGTTGGTATCTAGGGTTTTTCAAAGGTAAAATGCTGAAAAACGCATTCTAATCACAGTCGCGTTTGAACGTTTACTCGAACGCACAACGAACGCATGCCTACTGGAAAGACTCATTCCAACGCTACTCGAACGCACCACGAACGCGTGCTCTCTGGAATGTTTCGTTCGAACGCTTCAACGAACGCATCACTAACGAAATTGCTCCAGTTTTTCCAAATACCAGTCCAATTGCTCCAAGTTCTTCAAGACTCATTACAACTCAATTGAACTTGTTTTATTACGGACATTGCCAATAAAAATGGAACTAACAATCTCCCCATTTGATATTCTATTATAAAACACTACCTAATACAAAGACTACAGTAAAAGACCCAAAAGGAAAATAGCCAACTGCCAACCATCACGACAATGACTTATTCCATAAAGACTCGATCTAATACCTATCCAAGTAGTCTTGAGATCAATGTCACCACAGCTACCAAATCTGCTTACCTGAAACATCCACAAACAGTAACATACCGTGAAAAGGATATGGATTATAAGGAACAGATAAAGCAGTGATAAAACTCATGCATGTATAAAATATAGTAGATATTCTACTTAGGGGTGTCAAAACGAATCAACGAATTGAATTTGTGTCGAATCCTAAACGAATCGAATCAAAATATGATGGATTCGTATTCGATTCGTTTATTAAACGAATCCTAATATCAGAATTCGTATTCGATTCGTTTAATAAACGAATCGAATATGAATATTCGTTTATTCGTTTAGTCAATGATATTATTTAATAAAATAATTTACCACACTTGATTTACATCAATTATTCATTAAGATATACATATGAAATGTGCAATTAATATATTTACTAAAAATACCTCACCAAATACCGAAAAATATTAACTTTTCTATGATAATTAGCTATAATTTCTCGAATATTAATTGAAAATTAACAATAACTAGTAAATAAAAATAATAAACGAATCCTAAACGAATAAACGAATCAATGAGCTTAAATTCGTATTCGATTCGTTTAATAAACGAATCGAATCGAATTGACCCATTTATTAAACGAATCCAATTTTTCAAACCCGTATTCGCTTTAAAGCGAATCGAATCGAACGAATAAACGAATCCTGACCCAAATTGACACCCCTAATTCTACTCCCCCTTAATCTTACTCCCTTTAAAATGGAGATATCAAATGGATATACTATGACTCCCATATACTACTCTCCCCCTTAATCTACTCTCCCCATTTTTGTCACGAAATGACAAAGGGTGAAGGTATCAGGATAAACTGTTGGGGTTTAGGGTGACAATTCGGGTAAACGCAGCGGAACGCGAAAAATCAAAATTTTTCGATTTCAATAATTTTTCTTGGTAATTAAAATAAACTAATTACTCAATACTTAAAAACTGAAATTTTACCCAAAAATCAGTTTTTCAATAATTGCCGTTTAGCCCCAAAACTTTGTATTTTTGTCATTTTAGTCCTAAATTGTCAAATACAATTCTAATTGATTCCAAATCAATCCTAAAATGATTTATATATGTCTAATACATAAAAATACAATTTGCAACTCAAAGAAACTGATTTTGCCAGAAATTATCAAATGGTCCCCATATTTTCAAGAATTTGCAATTTGATACTTTTTGTTCAAAACATGTCAAGATCAAATCCAAAAATTCCCAAATTTAATATACATCATATATACATCAAATTACATCACATATATGAAAAGCCCCAATGGATTATGAACCCTAATTTTACAATTGCAACAAATTGATAAATTAATACCGAATTAATTAAATTCAACACTTTAATTCAATTCCCACAACACCAAACAAGTCTCACCACCATGAAACAACTCAAGAACAATTCTAGATCATTTATGAGTGGCTAATTAACTCTAGAATGGCAACTCACCATCAAATGGCAAAAAGAAAGCTTAAGAAATAATTTCAAGCGTACTTAATTAATATACATACTTCCATCTTTCAATCAAGTTCCCAATTATCAAAATACATCCACAATAAAGTAGAGGAAAAACTATGCTACACATATTGAAGCTTAGGATCTTAGAAACAATTTTCATAAAGAAGAAAGTAAGAAAAAACTTACCAAATTTCCAAAAATCCAAGCTTTTTCTTCTTTCTTTCTCGTTTCTTCTCTTTCTCTCTTTGTATTTTATTTTTAGGGTTCTTAGATTATGAAACAAAAAAGAAAAAAAATGGCTTATATAATTTCCTCAATTGCCGTGAAAAAAAAAAAAATAATAGCCATTAGTTTTCTATTTTTGTTTCTTAGAAAATGATTTAATGAATATTTGTGGTAATAAATCATCAAACAATTTGATGTTTATCACAAATAAACCAATTAAATCATGTCATTTAAAACCAATCAAAATTGGCCATTAAAACCAATCAAAATTAGCCATTTAGCTTACTTTATTAAAGTAAACTAGATATTAATTATTTAATTATTCAACATTTGAATAATCAAATAATTAAATACAAATATCTCAAATATATGTATTATATTTACATTAAATAATCAAAATACATATATTAATAATAAATGTCAAATATCACAATTCGACATTTAATAAATAGCCGAAAGATCTCAAACGCATGTATCTTCATTTAACCGTTAAACGACTTATAAATAATCAATATTATTTATAAAAGTTGCCATAGTTACCTACGAGTATATCTCACTAGTGAGACTCTCTAGGTTCATGCATATCCGTCACAAAATCTAATTTCGTGTCCATAATCTACCCACCCGTAAATTATGACGAACACGGATAAAATCTCTAAACCATACAGGTCAAGGTCACTGCATATGTATAACCTTTCGTCACAGGTATCTAGATTATCCCAGAGATATAAATATAAACGTCAAATCTCTTTAGGTATAATCTCGTCGACGATTCTATTAGCAATCTCTTAAATAACACTTAGAACTTATTTCTATAGTGTACCACGGGCCCATTGATTTAACAGATTTCTAATTCCATAATGAATACCTATGCTCTGTACACAGAACTGACGGATCTTATCTTGATACACACAGGATATCATGAGGATCAGTCCACACCCAACGAACAGGCGGAGGTCTGATCTAAATAGATCGGTGACGTGACTACCATCAAAGTGTGGATGATACCTCATACATCGACAGTGGTATCTCAAGTTGAATGATCAATATGTTCACTCAACCCGAGAAAATTCTTATTGACGTTGGAGTACCATCTATTAAGAATCTTAGTGAGTCGTTCAATGTTTATCCGATATAAACACCTATGTGTCTATACGAGTCTCCCTAGACTCATGGTTCATTGAGAAATCATTAGAATCCAACATTCCAATATACGACACGTGCCGGTCTCAGCAGGTTTACTTACTGACCAAGTAATTGTAAACCTTGACCAGGAACACTTAAAGAATGATGCTGCTATGATACTGCTCAATGTCAGTTTCGACGTTTTTGCAACTGTATCATAACCAATCACTCTATGGTCATTTACGTCTTTACCATATAATAAAAGAATTTATATTATAGAAACTGTTTATTTTAGTCATTAATAAAATATATACAAGAGTATTTACAGGGAAATACATAAGAAATTGGCGCTCAGAGCACCATCCCTAACATAAACAACACATGCAAGAGTATATGCAAACATGACATACTCCCTCTCCCTAACAGGTCTACTAAGTTAGCACAAAATCATACGGGAAGTAAACACTCATAGATATGCAAAGAAAATATGTATGCAGAAACTTGAAGCATACACAGGCACACAATGAGGTAAATCAACAAAATTGACTGAAACAACACTTCAAGCAAGTACAATGATACCCAGTCAGTATTCAGTTGTTTATGACATGAGATAATATGCATCACTTTAGATTTTGCTAAATATTACACGTATGCATATGACATAAACACTAAAACATAACAAACACTTGCGTGAAAAAATAAGTGCACAACAAATCAAGGCTTAAGACCTTATTTTATGAGTTGGACACAACCAATGAAATTCATCTCTTAACAAACTAAGTAGAAAAAATAGATGTTCAAACCCAATACCACTATGATCTGAAAAGAAGCAACATTGGTTGCATGTTATATTATTCTCCCCATAAATATGATGATATATAAAAACTCTTTCGAGTGAAGGATTTTTGCCCCTATCTTTTGAATTTGGCCTATTGGCTCTTTTGCACTTGAGTCTCATTTAAAATTTTTATTTTATTTCTTTTTATTTTTACAAGGGGATAGCACAAGGTCATATAGTCAAATGTCACACTATTTAGTGAGCAAAGTATGGTAGATATTAGATTGTCGTCCAAGAACTCATACATGCGACCAAGCCTTGACAATAATAAAAACGTGTATGTGAAATGCAAGCACAAGATATACTAAAGGTTTTTATCACACACCCATGCACATAGAGCATCAAAAAAATAAAAGCATATTACACATGCATAAACATATATCCTACATATCATGATCACATGCAAAAGGTTTTTCATGCTCTAACAAGCCATAAAAATAATATTTTTGGTCTTTTTCATTTTTTTTTCATTTTTAACACCCACAAAAAAAATATAAAGACACAATAAGGCTTGTCAATATCCAATGGTACATGAAATTGTATCCCGAGTGCAGATCATACTACCGTCCATTCGGAATCGGCTATGAAATTTATGTTCGGGTTTCCATCATATATACCAAATATACATGGCAAAAAAGCCCGGGTCCGGCTTCAAAATGAGGGCCCGGGCCGGGCTCAACCAAAAAAGCCCGGGCCCGGCACGGCCCAGGCTTAAAATAAATAATTAAATATTTTTATTTATAATATATATATATATTTATATAATAAATATTTTATATTTATAATTTTTTATAATAAAAAAATCAGGCCCGGGCCAAGCCCGGCCCGAGCCCAACCGGGCCTGGCCGGCCCGATGAAAGCCAAGGTTGGGCTTTTCCCGGGCCCGGGCCTAAATTTATTTTACCGGGCTCGGGCCAGGCTTATCAAAGCCCGGCCCGAGCCCAGCCCGTTTCCATCCCTAAGAACCTATAACAAAAACAAAACACACACACCCATATGGAGTGAAACGAAAATAAACGTGCAAAAACATAAAACACACGCGCGCGCGCGCACACACACACATGCAATGGGTTGGCAAATGCAACTTCTAAGAAGAGTTACACCGAAATGCACTCTCATCATGCCTATTAAGACATTCAGAAGTAGTTGGAAAGTCATCTTGCTTCCTCACCCAAACTTTCTTAGGAAACATTTATACTTGAGAGTTTCTAGTCAACAAAGCAAGTTTCTCACTAATAATTTGCGTCTGTTTAGCTATTGCAGAAACTTGAGAAACTAAATTTGACGAATCAAATCTAGGTGACACACTTTTAGGCCTTTTCTTATGTTTGTGTAGCATAAATCACTTAGGCCTAATGTGTCATGCCTTACCACAATGATGGCATACAGACACAAACCTCGGATGAGAGCAAGGTTTACTCATCACACCTTTAGATTGAGGTTGTGACACAAGATAAGGAAGATCATGAGGAATCACATGACTGCACTCAACAGACTTCTTGTCTAAGTCATGTTTAGGAGGGACATGCACAGCTCTAGACGATGACGCCTTTTCACAATTAGAATCAACATTAATCCCTAACATGCGGTTTATTTTATTATTCCCACAAAAAAATATAGACAACTCGGTTCTAGCATCTTCAAGTTCAGTTTCTAAGGATTGGATTCTATCAACTAAGTCTATATTCCTCTCCTCAAGATCATCCATCATTAAAAGGCTCTGTTCAAACTTAGTTTGAGCTTCGTTCTTTTCTTGCTCCACTTCTTTCAGCCTCTTATTGACCTCTATGTTCTTTTTCTTGATAGTTAAACTCTCATTAAACAGTTCATCATAAGCTACCTGAAGACTATCCTCATCTACAGACTCATCGTGAGAGAATTCTGAATCAACATTACTAACAATATTCTCTCTCTCATCAGTCACACTAGCAACAAAAGTCATATAGTTGCTCTTATTCTTAGGAGACTCATCTGAAGTATAGATTCCTTCTGAATCACTAAGAGAGATTGCCATGACTTTTTTACCTTTAGCCTTAAGGTATGTGGGACACTCATATCTAATGTGCATATATCCTTCACATTCATGACATTGGATACCACGGGGTCTACTACATCAATCCTCTATAGACTCTCTCTTACTGTGTCTACGCTCTCTTAGCTCATCTTCCATATCACTATTACTTCTATAGCCATTCTTCTTCAGTTTAAGAAATTTCTTAAACTTCTTTGCAAACATGGCCAAATCATGATCTGTGAGGGTATCATCATCATCACTAGAAGAATCATTAGCAACTTCATTCGCGATCTTCATCGTTATAGTTTTTGGCTTTTTATAACCAGGAAGTTTCTTCTCATAAACCTGTAGTTTTCCTACGAGGTCATCTAATTTAAGCTGATCAAGGTCATTACACTCCTCAATGGCGGTGATCTTGGGTAGGAACTTATCAGACATAGATTTAAGGATTTTCCTAACTATCCTATTGGTAGGGATAGTCTCCCATAGGTTAAAGTTTGAGTTAACGACATCGTTAATCTCAACGTAGAACTCATCAAAGGTTTCATCATCTTTCATCTGGGCGACCTCAAACCTAGTAGCAAAATCCTGGAGTCTATTATTTTTAATAGACATTGTGTCCTCATGCACAGTCTGCAGGATGTCCCAAACATCCTTGGTTATTTCACACATGGAGATTCTCTTAAATTCTACCGAGAAAACAGCACCATGAATGACATTAATTACCTTGTTGTTCCTATTGCTAGCGTCAAACTCATCATTGGTCCAAATCAGTTTGTCTTTAGGGGAAGAGACCTCATCAACTATAACCACATGAGGTTTCCACCCATATTCTATTGTCATTCAGACCCTCTCATCTAAGGACTTAAGGAACGCTCTCATGCGAACCTTCCAATATAAATATTCAGTCTCATCAAAGAATATGGGACAATTTAATGGTTGACTATGATCCATAACTAACGGGTCAAGGATCGAGTTCAGGCTCTGATACCAATTGAAAGTTCATAATTATCATAGGTTCTGACCCTATGCAGAATTTAACATAATAATCAAGACAAATCCTAATTACTGTTACTATGGATTCTCAACAGGCAACCACAATATTAAACAATAAAACTACAAAGCAGAATATTAAAAGCATTCAAAATATAACTGCAAAAATTAAATAAACATCACATAAAATCAACACAATATTTTGGTGACGAAGTGGAAAACTCGTGCGAGTAAAAAACCACTTCAGGTATCTCAACTACCAGCCCAATCCACTATATAGAGAAAAACTTACAGTGATGGTCAAGACCTATGGTGGCAACTCTACCGACTCAAGTACCTCTAGATTGCAAGAACTCAAGGAACTCCCCAAGCCCGTACCCCACTGTTTTCTTCAGAACCTCTGAAGTCTCTGAACGGATTGTCTCTGCATCTCTGAACACCGGAACTCCAACTACCAATCTTCCTCCTAAATAACTCTGAAGGATTATGAATTTTAGGTTAGATTGTGTTGAAGGTTTATCAAAGATCGATTTCACCAAACATATAGAAGACAACAGATGAAAGGAGTCTTCAAGGTGAAATCAAAGAATGTTGAAAGCTTTGAGAGATTTTGGCTCAAGGGATTTGTGTTTCAACACCTGGGGAAGGTGGCTACATGTTTTATTTATAGGTAGGCAGATATCTAGGATTTTTCAAAGATAAAAGGCTGAAAAAACACGTTCTGATCGCAGTCGCGTTCGAACGTTTACTCTAACGCACCACGAACGCGTGCCTACTGGAAAGACTCATTCAAACGCTACTCGAACGCACCATGAACGCGTGCTCTCTGGAATGTTTCGTTCGAACGCTTTCTCGAACGTACCTCGAATGTTTTCTCTCTGAAATATTTTGTTTGAACCCAACAGCAAACGTGACACTAACGCCACACGTTCGAATGCTTCAACAAACGCAACACTAACAAAATTGCTCCAGCTTTGCCAAATACCAGTCCAATTGCTCCAAGTTCTTCAAGACTCATTATAACTCAATTGAACTTGTTTTATTACGGACATTGTCAATAAAAATGGAACTAACAGAATTCTTATAATTTCTTTTTATTTTATATTTAAACTAGCTTATAGCCCGCGCAATGTGCGAGTTAATTTAGATGAAAGCTGTTAAATAGAAATAGGAAAATGTTAAAATCAAACATTCCACAACTATGGTATCTTGCTTGTGAAGTTTAGGCAATCATATCAAATATTTCAAACTTCAATTTAAAAAATAAAAATCCTAATTTTTGATTTAACATACATACATATATATATATATATATATATATAAAGTTATGTGAATACAAGTTTGAAGGATATCAAATGATCAAAAACTAACCAACAATCACATTGATTATAAACAAAACATGTTGATGAGTGGTAAATCTATCACTATTTCCCACTCATTTAACTTAATATTTTGTATAGTTTCTTGAGTTTTGTGAATATTTTGATGTGTTTTGTGTTATTTTGTAGATAAATAAAGTTTCAGGACATTCTGGAGGTGATTTGGAGCAAAACAGTGAAAATTGGCAAAAATGGCATTTTGGTAATTTGGTCGCGTCGCGACG
This sequence comes from Zanthoxylum bungeanum, assembly GCA_019454045.1. Lineage (NCBI taxonomy): Eukaryota > Viridiplantae > Streptophyta > Magnoliopsida > Sapindales > Rutaceae > Zanthoxylum > Zanthoxylum bungeanum. The sequence continues at coordinate 117,705 of SKCR01030632.1, forward strand.
CGCAAGCCTTTGGCGTCGCGATGCCTAACGTGCGCCGAGTCCTTGCTAACGTGCGCCGGGTCTACGTGTCAGAATCTGAAAAGTTGACTTTGCTAACGTGCGCCGTGTCACGTGTCAACATCACAGCCGATCTGCTGAAATGCGCTTGCCACGTGTCATCATCTCAAGATGCCGACAATCACCATCTACGCTAAAATGCACTCTGCCACGTGTCAAAATCTCAGCGGATCACGCTAACGTGCGCTTGGACACCTGTCACCATCACATGTTGTCGACATCAATAATTCAATTGCCGACATAAGAGTGACACGTGTCACGATCTCGCGAAGCCAAGCCAACACGTGTCGAAGATCTACGGGCATCGCGACGCGCACATGCCTTGGCGTCGTGACATTGGGACCTTACCGAGGCCTATAAATTCAGCTCGATGTCAGAATTCAAATCATGCCTTCCTTGAGTTTTGTAAGGACTTTAAGGATTGCATCTTGTGTGTTTAAGTTTTTGTAATTTAAATTAAGCATTTTTACTTTTAGTATTTTTAATTATGCACTTTTACTTTTTGTACTAAAATTTTCTTTTCTTTTCTTTTTCTTTTTTTATGTTCAGTAGTTAATTTACTGCTGGGGTAAATGTGAAGCTTTTTACTTTTATAATTTAGATTAATCTCCATTAATTATAATATATAAATTATTTAAAATCTGACTTAATAAGGATACCGCCATATTAGTCGGTTGGTAATTATTTTTAAACTGGTTTTAACCTGACTTAATGAGGATACCGCCTGGTTGGTCGGTTGGTAATTAATTATTAATTTGACTTAATCATGATACCGCCTATATGGCTGGTTGGTAAATATCACACAGATTTATATATTATAATAAGGGAGATTTCTAAATTATAAATAGTAAAGGTAGATTAATCTCACTTTAATTATAATATGGAAATTGTAATTTTAATAATATGTATTAAAAGTTGATTCTGCATTAATGGCTGGTTTTAATTATGTAACATAATGTGACACCGCCTATATGGCTGGTTTTTAGGTGATAGATAATTTCCGCCTATATGGCTGGTGTATGGATAAATAATAACACCACATTTATGGCTGGTTCAACTTAATTGGATAATACTGGCAATTTCCATATTATAATAATTTGAGATTTCTAAAAGTGGATCCTCTAACCCCCATCATTTTTTTTTATTCTAGGGAAGTGATGAAACACAATATCTACACACTTAATAATTGATTTTCTTTTTATGGGTAATTCTTTAGTTTGTTTATTGAGTCTTAAGCTTAATGCTTCTTGTTGTTTGATCACCAATAAGATTGATATGGTAAACTTAAAATGAACTAGACATATGGATTTTAGGTTTCAGCCTTAGATTCAATAGCCCACGATCTCCCTTGAGGATAGATAACCCTTTAATAGATTTTCTTACAGGATAGACATATACCTGTCGGGCGGGGGTAGCCATAATTGGAACTTAATCTTAATGAATCCAGGTAATTTGGTTGACATAGACATATGGTTCAATTGGGTTATACTGGGTATTTGCGTCTAACCATCGACAGAGGCTTTTGCATATTTTCGTTGTCCAGAGTTAGCAAACTGATTTGTTACACATAGATAAGAGAATCAATTCATCTTTATAATAATATTGTTTAGAGTCATGACCCTAGATCTTTGAGTCTTTCTTTTATTTTCCTTAGTATTTTCTTTTGAGTCTGTTTTTATTTTAATTAGCAAATTCACATTCAACCAACCAAAAGCAATCAAACAATCATTCTCTTCTCCCTATAATTAGATACCTGTAAATAAATAGTATCAATATTTAATAACAATAGTAGGAATTAAGTCCTCGTGGGATCAATATTTTTATACTACTTGAACGATACGTGCGCTTGCGTTATACGTGTGTGTTTACGCCGGTCAAGTTTTTGGCGCCGTTGCCGGTGACTTATTTTTCTTGAGTTATTAATTTTGAAGCTATCTAATTTTCTTTATTTTTATCTGTAATTTTTATTTCTTTCTTTTGTTTTCAGGTGATTGAAAAATGGAACATTATTGGGAGATTGAAAGATTTCGAGCTTTACCAGAAGAAGATACACCCCAAATCTGGGAACAGCAGTCTGGTTTTCTGAGGCCTGTTGTTCAGCCCAACAATTATCACTGGATGTCAGAATCAAGAAATTCTACATTTTCTCAACAGAACGAAATGGGGAGATGTGTAATATGTGATGGTAACTACCCAAGCGATCAATGTATATACCTTTCAGAGTGGCAGAATTATTGGAATCATTCAAGGTACGAAGAACCATCATATTTTCCATCTTATCCACCATCCATCTACAATCTTCATCAAGAACCAGAACCATCAGAGGAAGATTAGTTGATTCACATGCTCAAAGATTGGTTCGAAGAACGGGAAGCTCAATTTGATGCATAAATTCAGAGTCAAACGGCGTCTATACAGAGGATGAGAGATCAAGTTAGACAATTAACAGATAACCTGAATCACATATCTCACGGAGAAAATTCAAATACTATTGAAGAAGCCTTCGAATATCCTGAGATTCATCATGACATCATAACAGAGTACGAGGATGAGCAGTATAAAGAATCAGAGGTATCAGTTCAGGAGCCTAAACCAACAAAGTCTCAATTTGATTTTTATTATTTTGACTCTGACGAAGATGAAGCTGAGTTGTTTGTACCAACTGCACCAACAACAATTGAGGATGGAACTCTGTATCCTCAAAATGAAGATCTTGGATCATGCTTTACCATGATGTTTGATGAAGATCTACCTGAACCATCCATTCCAATCGTATCAGAGGATGAAGACCTAATGTCAGAAACATCTTTACATCCCCAGCAGATACTTATGGAGCATGCATTTCACAGATGACAGATGAAGAGTTGAATACAAAAATTTTAAAATTCATCTGTGAAAAAAAGGTGGAGCAAGAAGCAGAGCAAATGGAGGAGCAAATGTCTGAACTTATTAAAGAACCAGAACATTCAGAAGAAACATCACTGTTTTGGGGAGTACAAATCAAAGATATCACCCCAGAAGCTTGACAGAATGGAACTTTCATTCAAAGTCAAGCACCATACGAGACCTCCTGATTTTATTTCTTTCTTTTCAGGAACCACTGCAGTAACAAAGGTTAAAAAGGTGGCACAAGCACTAAATGGGACAAAATATTTTTTGCCCCTTTACCGTTGGAAGAGGCACTTCAAAAGCAATGCTCATGGGATTATCTTTAATCAGACATCTAAAACGACGCTGAAACCTTCTTGACAGATGGATTTCAGTCACGTCTGGCTGAAGATGAAAAATTTAGCGCTATCAGGGAGGCAACCCATACAATTTGTTGTAATTTCTGTTTCATATTTTGTGTATACATGTTGTAAAATTTTTAATTTTGTGTGTTATTTTTGTAGGGAAAAGCTCAACCAAAGCATAAGACAGATGGAATGGTGTTTGGCAAAGATAAGAGATAATTCATTAGCGATGGCTGAGTAAGGAATGGATTCTTGAGACGCATCCTAATGAATTTATACTAAGCGAATGGCGTATTGCGTACACAATTCTGTTGCCTTAATTATTGCTTTGATTTTCTTTTCTGTTGTAATTATCTTTATTTTCATAGACAGGATCCAGACTTTTTGACCTTTCACGATTTCTTTTGTTGTTTAGATAACAAACGTCCTCTGGAAGATACTAGTGCTATTATTACTCACCCTTTTCAGGTTCTATAAATTCAACTCATCATTGCACTTTTGAAGACATCCAGAGTAAAACATGGAAGCCACTTCAAGAAGACGAGTTGAAAACATCTGTGTGTTTTGCAGTACTAGTGTTGGTACTAAGCCACAATACGTAGAGGCAACACATGAATTGGGTCGAGTCTTAGCTGCAAGGAATATGCACTTAGTATATGGCGGAGGCAATCTTGGACTAATGGGATCGTTTCAAAGGCCGTACAGGAAGGAGATAGTCACGTTTTGGGAATCATCCCAAAACCCTTGGCAGAGGCAAATCTTATTGGATCATCAAATGGAGATGAACTGATCGTGCCAGGTATGTCTGAACGATTGGTAGAAATGATTAATGTGCTGATGCTTTTATCGCTTTGCCGGGTGGCTTGGGCACATTGGAGGAAATTTTTATAGTGTTATCTTGGGCGAACTTGAACATACACCAGAAACCAATTGGGTTGTTTAACGTTGATGGATTTTATGATTTTCTTTGTGTGTTTCTTGATGATGCTCGGAGAAATGGGTTCATGTCAAAACCTATGAAAGAACTCTTCTTCACTGCCAGAACTGCTTCAGATGTAATTGACCAACTCTTAGCCTATGAACCACAAGTTGACCCTATCATTTCAAAGATAAATTGGTCCGAGGACGATCGCGGTAAGAGGCGTCGGATTAATCTGGATCTTAACCTTTAACTTTTCGTGTAAAATTTCAGCTAACCAGGTACTATCTTCCGAACTCTTCTTCTACTGTTTAAGACATTGGGGACAATGTCTCATTTAGGTTTGGGGGAGGGAATTAGTTGATCAGTACCTTGTTTTTTTAGTTTGTGTGTTGTTTTTATTTTTTAGTCCAAAATTTTTCGAAAAATACAAAAAAATTGAAAAATTTTCAAAAATTACAAAATTTTTTTTGCTTTTGTGTTTTTATTTTGACTAAAAGGTGAAATTGGTATGAGAAAGCTGTGTAAGGAGTTTTCACTCCTGAGACGTATTTCAAACCATTTTTGAAACAAGTTAATTTTTGTTTATTTCCTTTTGAATTATTTAATTTGTGAATTCTCCATAAAACTGACTAAAATGAATCTTTATATGCTCAGTTGACATGTATTATCAACATACATGGAAACATACGGACATGAACTGTAATTGAAAAGTTTGTAATATTCAGTGCTCTAGTTTAATTGGAGGAATCATCTCAAAAAGTAATAAAATAAAATAAAATAAAATAAAAATATGAGATCCGAGTTATTAAGTCTATAAGGGTGTTTTAACACCTAGTGCCCTAAAGCCAACTGGTTTGGGAGTCACTGGTCTAAAGCTCGCTACATGGATCAAAGATGTTGCAAAAAATATATATATTTGAAGTCTGAGTAATTAAGTTCGGAGGGGTGTCTTAACACCTGGTGCCCTAAAGCCAACTGGTTTGGGAGCCACCGACCCAAAGCTCGCTACATAGACGGGAGATATTGTATATAAATAAAAGATAAAATCAAAAAAAAAATCAAAGAAAAAAATCAGAAAAATTCGAAAAATTATTTCATTGCTACAAAAAGGTGTGAAATCTGATAAAACTTTAGGACAAAAATATTACTCTCTTATCAACTGCACTTATGACTGTTGTGGGCAAAAATGAGTTGTTTAATATTTTGTTGGCTGTGTATATGGAGAATGGAAAATATAATCGGAGAATTTACTTATTCAGTAACTTAGAAAGAAACAAAACAACTAGTAACTTGGAGTAGAAATTTCACTTAATTAGTCACTAACTTCTTTATTCTCTTTTCTCTTGCCTTTTTGCTTTTGTGTGCATTAGTTTCACTAACTTTTACTTTTATAAAATATTTGTAGGTATCATTGTTGTAAACCCTCACGAGACTACAACTCGTCCAATAGGGACACCTAGGGGTTTAAAGGCTTGTTGCATACGCTAAATGCAACCGTGATCCCTACGAAAGTGGCTTAGTTAAATTTATTATGTTATTTTATTTTGTGTTTTGCTCGAGGACTAGCAAAATGTTAGGTTTGGGGGTGTGATGAGTGGTAAATCTATCACTATTTCCCACTCATTTAAATTAATATTTTGTATAGTTTCTTGAGTTTTGTGAATATTTTGATGTGTTTTGTGTTATTTTGTAGATAAATAAAGTTTCAGGACATTCTGGAGGTGATTTGGAGCAAAACAGTGAAAATTGGCAAAAATGGTATTTTGGTAATTTGGTCGCGTCGCGACACCTAATGTGCGCTGAGTCCTTGCTAACGTGCGCCGGGTCTACGTGTCAGAATCTGAAAAGTTGACTTTGCTAACGTGCGCCGTGTCACGTGTCAACATCACAGCCGATCTGCTAAAATGCGCCTGCCACGTGTCATCATCTCAAGATGCCGACAATCACCATCTACGCTAAAATACACTCTGCCACGTGTCAAAATCTCAGCGGATCACGCTAACGCGCGCCTGGACACGTGTCGCCATCACATGTTGTCGACATCAATAATTCAACTGCCAACATAAGAGTGACATGTGTCATGATCTCGCGAAGCTTAGCCAACACGTGTCGAAGATCTACGGGCATCGTGACGCGCACATGCCTTGGCGTCGTGACGCTGGGACCTTACTGAGGCCTATAAATTCAGCTCGATGTCAGAATTCAAATCATGCATTCCTTGAGTTTTGTAAGGACTTTAAGGATTGCATCTTGTGTGTTTAAGTTCTTGTAATTTAAATTAAGCATTTTTACTTTTAGTATTTTTAATTATGCACTTTTACTTTTTGTAATAAAATTTTCTTTTCTTTTCTTTTTTTTCTCTTTTATGTTCAGTAGTTAATTTACTGCTGGGGGTAAATGTGAAGCTTTTTACTTTTATAATTTAGATTAATCTCCATTAATTATAATATATAAATTATTTAAAATCTGACTTAATAAGGATACCGCCATATTAGTCGGTTGGTAATTATTTTTAAACTGGTTTTTAACCTGACTAATGAGGATACCGCCTGGTTGGTCGGTTGGTAATTATTATTAATTTGACTTATGGCTGGTTGGTAAATATCACACAGATTTATATATTATAATAAGAGAGATTTCTAAATTAAAAAGTAAAGGTAGATTAATCTCACTTTAATTATAATATGGAAATTGTAATTTTAATAATATGAATTAAAAGTTGATTCCGCCTTAATGGCTGGTTTTAATTATATAACATAATGTGACACCGCCTATATGGCTGGTCTTTAGGTGACATATAATTTCCGCCTATATGGCTGGTTTATGGATAAATAATAACTCCACCTTTATAGCTGGTTCAACTTAATTGGATAATACTGGCAATTTCCATATTATAATAATTTGAGATTTTTAAAAGTGGATCCTCTAACCCCCATCATTTTATTTTTATTTTAGGGAAGTGATGAAACACAATATCTACACACTTAATAATTGATTTTCTTTTTATGGGTAATTCTTTAGTTTGTTTATTGAGTTTTAAGTTTAATGCTTCTTGTTGTCTGATCACCAATAAGATTGATATGGTAAACTTAAAATGAACTAGACATAGGGATTTTAGGTTTCAGCCTTAGATTCAATAGCCCACGATCTTCCTTGAGGATAGATAATCCTTTAATAGATTTTCTTACAGGATAGACATATACCTGTCGGGCGGGGGTAGCCATAATTGGAACTTAATCTTAATGAATCCAGGTAATTTGGTTGACATAGACATATAGTTCAATTGGGTTATACTGGGTATTTGCGTCTGACTATCGACAGAGGCTTTTGCATATTTTCGTGTTCCAGGTTGGCAAACTGATTTGTTACACATAGATAAGAGAATCAATTCATCTTTATAATAATATTGTGTGGAGTCACGACCCTAGATCTTTGAGTCTTTTCTTTTTTTTCCTTAGTATTTTCTTTTGAGTCTGTTTTTATTTTAATTATCAAATTCACTTTCAACCAACCAAAAGCAATCAAATAATCATTCTATTCTCCCTATAATTAGATACCTGTAAATAAATAGTATCAATATTTAGTAACAATAGTATGAATTATGTACTCGTGGGATCGATATTTTTATACTACTTGAACGATACGTGCGCTTGTGTTATATGTGTGTGTTTACGCCGGTCACATGTTTTGTTTATATGCTAACAGTTACAATGATCAGGCTTATAATCAATAAAATCCAATCCTTCACCATCCAATATCGAAGCTCAAACTCACAAATTAGAAAACACAACTGCACAAATTCACAATATAATAAACAAGTGAGTAAAAGAGTAGACATTAAATAGCCAATTTAGGGCAAAATTATAATAAAATATAAACGTTGAAGCCAAAGAGTTTTAAACGTGAGGACGTTGGCTTGCTTTGGAAGTCAAGTTCTGTCATGTTTTTTTTTTGTGTTATTGAGAGAGATTGAGAGTGAGATGAAATGAGGATGCTGCAAAGGGAAGTGTTAGATGAGTATGGGTATATGTAAGATTTTAAGGGGTTGTAAAAAATGTTGTATTACTAAATTGGATTTTGGATTGGGTGAGGACATATATTCATACAATGAATTTAAGTTTTTAAGGCTGGAAATACACAAACATCAATACATTTTTTTCACCAAATAATAATATATCACTACAAGAATACAGTTTCTTAAAATCACCAAAGGTCGACGCTAAACGAAACAAAATTCAACGTTAGAATTTTTAGCGTTGAAAAAACAACACAAAAAATGGATATTAAAGTCTGGTCGATGAAAGATTTTAGCGTCGAAAATCATTTAGCGACGCTAAATAATTCTGGATCGCTAATTTTTCGTCGCCAAAACGCATAATAGACTTCGTAAAAATTTTACAATTCAGCGTCGCAAAAAATAGACGTCGCATAATAGACGATAAATGTCATTACCTTTAGCGACGAAAATATATGACGTCCCTAGAAGTCTAATATATTTAGCGTCCAAATTTCATTGTCGACGCTAAAATAATACATGAAGCGACGCTAAATTTTTTTAAAAAAAAATATTATTAAAATAAAATAAAAATAATTATTGTATATATAAAATAAAAGTTTTATTACATTAAAAAATCATGTAGGACAATCAGTTAAGGTATGTGCTGCATCTGTCGGGTCTAGAGGAATTGTGGAGGTCGATCTTACTGCACTGCTATGGGCGAACGTTCTCTCCATAAGCGTCCGTAAGGTCGCCATTTCCTGATCGTGCTCATGTTTCTGCCTCTCATCTCTTCATTCAGCATCTCTATTATATCTTGAGTCAGCTTCAACTGCTCCCTCAAGATAGTGACCTCCTCTGAGGATTTGGACGATCGAGAAGTAGCCCATGCCGCCTTCTGACGAGTGCCAAACTCGATATTGTAAGAGGTGGTGTTCTCAAACACCTATGCGAAAGCACCTCATCAGCTAAAGGTTGATTGCCTTGCGTGAGGTTTTGTGCCTGAATGTCCACCATGCGTTCCTACATTTTAAGATTATGTGTTAGAGGAAAATTCTGAAATTTTACATAATTTATGTAATTGAACACTTACATAACACTCTCGGGTGACATTGTTCACCCAATCTTTATTTAGAGTGTAGTGGGTGACTTTGAAAAATTCGACAATGGGAGAGGCTCTCCCATATACTATATTGTAGACGAAAAATATTATTTTGTAATTAAATTTTGTTAAAATACAGTTAAGTAAACGTATATTCACTTACCTCGGAGCATTCCTCGCGATGCGCAGAAAATTATTTCGAGCCTCCAACATGGTTGAACCGCGATTCTGTCGGTTCACCTTATTCCGCTCATAAATTTTCTACAAAAGAAGTTAGTCGCTATTTTATTTCAAAAAGATTATAAAATGAAATATTATGGAAATTTAAAACTTACCGCGTAATAATCTGAAGCCCGCATGGAGCACAGATACCCCCAATCCTCACCACTGATGCCATGCGGCTGATGGGACGCATCATTATCCGCATAATGCTCGTCGAAAATGGGCTTGAGTTTCTTCATGCGGTACTTCGAATATGTCTTGACTTTGCAGTGATCGACGTACTTGACCACATTCGAAGCGGTCAAGTCAATGTCGAACCACTAATGCCAAAAAAAACACACACAATAGTTAAAAACTTCTGTAGTCTCTGCATTTGTATGCATAGTCCGATAATTAGTCTCTTACGGGGACACCCTATGAAAGTTAGGAAATTGCAAGGATGAGTATCAGGAAGGAAATGAACTCTCAAGAAACTAATCCAAAAGTCGACCGGACATCATGTATGTCCGGCCTACTTTCTCTCTAGCCAGAACAGTCCGTAGGGTATAACTTTAAAATCCTAATTTATGTCGGATCTGATTCAGCTATCATGGAATAAGTAGATTGTCAATTACTGAAGTTAAGTAACGTGATTATATCCGACCGGTCATACAATTCAAATTTAATATCCAACCGGACTTGCATCGAGTTGTCAGCCCACGTGCAAAATTCAAACAGTTGGAATCACAGGCTTGATTACGTCCGGCCGAAGGTACATCCCAAGCCCTATATTTGGCCGGACTTAGTTCGATTTGTGTCTGAAATTTTGATTGTCAATCACTCGGGATAGATTTTCAATCCTTGTTCCCCTTCCATCATAGGACCTAGCCATTTCACGATAAAATGAGGGGAAACTTATCTTGAGAGGAGGCTATTTTAGAGAGGTAAACCCCGAAAAAAACCATAAAAAATCTAAAGACCTTGAGAGAGAAAGAGAATGAAAAAAACATCGATTCTCTGAGTTCTTCCTCCTGGTGCGAATCCAGCGACAACTCAGACTTCATAAATGGGTCTTTTGAGCCACGTCATACGCAAAGGTATGACCTAATGACACCTCCTTTATTTATATAAGCTTTTGAGTATTTTGTTTCGACTCAATATCTCCGGCCGAACATGATACACGTCCGTCCAGACATGCACACACCTCCAGCCAATTGATAACAATATCAGGTCACATCACTGATTTATTATTTCACACATTCATGTTTGCTTTCAGTTTGTCATTGAATAATAATAAGTATGCAATTGTTTACTATATTGTTTAGTTAATTATTATACATGTTCTTCTTTTTTCTTGTATACATGTTTATGTTTACTTTCTGATCCACAAGTGATATTCGACCGGACTCATCATACATCCAGTCGGATATTGATAAATATATCCGAACCTTAAATACCTTAAGTGGAAATATATGCAACCTGATCTGTTTACTTATTGTTTATTATATTGCATGATGTGCTTTTATGGTATAGTTATCATTTAATATTTGAGGTTCTGCTTAGTATGGTATTGTTTATTTTCATACATGTTATGTTTCTATGATTATGGTTTTGTATAGTATATCCGAATGGACTCCAAGTAATTCCGGCCAGACATTAGCATCATAGTGTATAACCGGCCTACGATAAACTATCCGGCCAGGCCTTTCCGAGGACAGACCGATGAAATGTATACTCCGATTTATTTCATCATTATTTTATCAATGCTATAATAATTTATCAATATTTACTCTACTTATTTTTATAATTCATGTTTGCGCTTTATATGCCTTTAATTTGTTTGGGTGTGAAACTGCATTTATAAAATATGGGGATATCTCCTTTAAGTGTAAATATTATACTGACATCAGTAAGGGACCATTACGAACTCAAAGAGGTTTAAGGTCGGACCTTGTGAGGAGTGTAGTGCGACCTTAAACCATTCATGATGTCTTATACCGAGTGGAAAATCCATTATCCTCCGGTTAGCCCATCGCGGGACTATCCGTACTCTCAACAGACTGCGAGCCCAATAGTGTAGTGGCCGCTGACATCATAGGCATAGCGGTAAACCTCGCTTCGCTCCTACAGCTTTATTTAAAAAAATAAAAAGACAAATTGAGGCTTAAAATTTTACTTACCGACAAGACTGCGAATAAGCTGTGTCCACTCCGGTATCGTCGTCCAACATGTTTACTACGGGGGAGTGTCACACTGCGCAATAGTCCTAATTGCGTTGGTGAACTTTGGATTATGGCGGCCTAGCCGTTTCTCTCCATCTCTGATATGTGAATCGATATCTGTCTATTGGTCTTCACGTGACGCGCCAATTCTGAACCTCTTGTATCACCCCGAGATCATCTGACTATAGGGGTTGGGTCAGCGGCTTAAGCAGATGGCTAAGAGGTGGAACCTGCCACACTGCCGGTGGATGGAATGAATCTCTTGCATTAGCCGAAAGCCATCTGAAAAAAAATAGTTATTTAAGTTAAATAGAAATATAATGAAAAAATGAGGCACTGTGAGTGCCTCAAATGAGACACTGCACTCACAGTGCCTCAAATTTGATTGTTTGGCTAATTAAGGCAAACAACCAAAGTGTTTAGGGTTCTATGGGGGTTTACAAAATCCTCATACAACGCTAAACAATAATTAGAAAAAAAATCATTAACAACCACAAAAACTACAAAAAGAAAAAAAAACTTACGAGAATGAGGGTGTTCTTCGTGCGAGAGAGATGTATAGGTGTGCGAGAGAGAGTGTGTTCTTCATATGGGTGTTCCGGTGTTATTATAAAAATATTTTAGCTTCACCAAGTCGAACAACGCCAAAACTTGCATTTAGCGTCGCTAATAAGTAGCGATGTTAAAACTTTAAGTCATTTATCGTCGCTCATGCGATAAGGCGACACTAAATGTTGAAATTAAAAAAATTTAATTTTTAATTTTTCCCTCCATTCTTAAATAGTATATATATATTTTATTTATTTTTTAAAATATTACATAATAATATTTTTAATTTTTTATATAATGTACAAATAGCTTAATCATTATTAAATGTCGGCTCAGTTTCATCGTCTAACGTAAACTCATCTTCGACTACATCTACTTCTCGATCATCATTTTCTTCTTCGTCGTTGTCATCCAAGTATTTGATGACCTCAATAGCATCAATTTCATCTCGTGTTAGCTGAATACTGACAGCATCATTCTGGAAAATATTTACAAACTAAAAATTTTGCTCAGCATCCTCTTCGAAGTGATCATCAGTGGCATGTTGTTTCTCTTGAACGTCCCAAAGACCCCTCTGGTTTAATTTTTCCATGACTTTCCATTCACTTCCAAATTTTGGGTCATCTAGATACACGTCAGGACGTGCTTGATGACCAAAAATATATGGATTATCTTTGTACCAAGCACGTTAACATTGATCGACATTAGATGGTGATGGAATTGAATTCTCCTCTTTTTAGGATCAATGTCAAACCACTCATATGCGAACAAGACAATCCGACAATTAAGCATATAAATAAATTCAATAACTTCTTGCAGGACACCGTAAAAATCAATAGTATTGTCACCATGGTCTATTGGAATTGTAATCCCACGGTTTTATGTTGAGCGCGAAATATCTCTTTGCTCTGCGATAAATCGCGCACCATTAACTATACAATCAGAATACTCATATATTTGTCTTGCAGGACCATAAACTAGTGATGCTATAGCACTTGAGGGGTCGACAATGTCATTTTCAATCTGATTGTTTATCTGAAATTAATACAAGTGAAATCATTGATTAGAGAAAGTAAGATATATTATACACTAAAAAAATTTGGGTATGTAAAAAACTCGCAATTGCCTCAAACCACTTAGAGAATATCATTTATTGTCTCTCACTGATATTTTGGTTGTTGCTGCTGGTGGCAAGGAGGGTCTCGTGATATTGACATTATGTTATATATAGTTTTTATCCAACATTTATAGTTTTTTGGTCATGTGAAATGTGACATTTTCTAACACATATCATAAACTTAGAATGTTATCATTATAACTTTTATGTGAGTGAGATTTAAATCTAAAATCGTTTGAAGATGAGATCCCTCCTAATTGAAGTGGCATACTCATGAAGTAGGGATAAATTTTTATAACAATTAATTTTTTTTTTTCCAATTTACATGATGAATATCATTCCACTTGAAGATTTAAGTTGGGATTCTTTTAAAATAAATTTTGAGATATGGGAGATAGGTTGAATTTTGTTTTGGGTAAATCACCATATCAAATTTAAAAATGAAGGCGGCCCCACACATTTGATTTGTTAACGGCCCAAAACGGCTCATAGGTTTAGATGGGCCATGCTGATACTTATATGTGGGCTTTACTTATATGCCCCCCCTTTTTTTGCTTAATAAACTATTTCTCCTTTGAATGAATCTCTGTTTCTATTTATTTTATTTGCTTAATAAACGACTTTCTCCCTTTTATGTAATGAATCTAACTATGATTCTATTTGTTTTATCTCTGTTATATCATTATTATTTTAAAGTAATCATTATTACTGCCAATTTAAAATCAATGGCCAATTAGGCTATTAGCCCCTCTTAATTAAATGTGTATTGAAAAAAAAAATCATTAATCTTTATTTTTTTCCAAAATAAAAAATAAAATTAGCTTCTGATTAGGTGTTTTTAATGTACTTGGTGCCGGTATCAGGCCATTAAATTTCAAATTCGAAAAAATGAAGTGAAATAGAGGTCATTAAATTTCAAGTTTCCATCATTTAACTTGAAATTGATACAATAACTTGAAAAGCTTCAGGTTCATTCTGCTTGGATCGATTTACAAATGACCAAGCCTAATACGACTTTTAAGGAAGTATTCAAAGAATTCTCTATGCGATTCACATGAACTCTTAGAGATTGGTTTCAAACTCTTGAAGCTTACAGACAGATATAGTTCATTCAATATGAATCCGCAAGCTCTGTCCTCGGTCTCGTGCAAAAAATTAATGGGAAGATTATCAATATGAAGATGATCCTATCCAAACATTTCACAAAATCTAACATTGCCTTAATTGCAACGCTAACATAAGCAACCAACTTTCCATAATCAGTGTCATCTTGTTGCTTCACTCTAACAATTTGCTTTGCTAATCAAAAGAAAGTGGTCACGTACATCTATTGACTATTATTATTTTTTTATGGCAGGGGCCTGAAAATTGACACCCACCAATTTTACTTTTAAAGATTAGTATGCGAAAGATCACATTATCATTCTTAAACAGCATCTTTTGGTCTATAACTAATCAAAGATATAAAATTTATGTCACAACTTTATACCATATTAATGTAATAATATCCGAACGTATGAAATAATTAGTCCAACCTAATAGAATATAAGATAATATATGAACTATCCGTACATTTGAATGTTATTATATTAGGATAGTTTGTATAATATTATGACTTAGGAAGACATAAACTTATAAACCCTTCCCATTTTGAGTTTCCGAAATGGAAACGAAACGAAATTGAAAGGAAATGTTTCTGATAAATTTATTTAAAATAAAAAATAGGAAACATAAACAAAGTGTATTAGAAAATATAAATTATTATTTATTTAATGTTTCTCCATCGTTTCGTATCCTAATTTTTTTTAAAATGACATTTTCCATTTCCATTTTCGTGTCATATCGGTTTCCCATTTCCGTTTTCGTGTAACTTTCATCATAATTACAATGAGAACACTAACCCAATAGTTTTTTAACAGCGCTGCCACCAAACACATTGGACTGCCACATCACTGAATCTTTGACGCCCCCACCGATAAGCCACCGGAGGTTTAGTGTCTGTCAATTTAAAGTGGTGCTGGTGATGGTGGAGGGTCTCTTTTAAAGTGGGAGAAAAAATTTAGGTAGTATTATTTTGAAGAATCACTTTTTGGAAGGGCTTTTGATTTGCAATTCTAAGCTTTAAACGCACATGTAGAATAGTATCACATGTTCAACTACTTCTAAATTGGATCCTAGGAAAAAAAATATTGGATAAGAACTTAAAATATCAGATCCAGATTTTGTTATTTGAATCCGAATCCAACTTTTTTTTTTTTTTTTTTTTTATCTTATATCCATGTTCTTTTAAATTTCATATCCCGATCCGAGTATAAGAATCCAAGTACTATTGCCATCTCTGATTACATATGTACACGATTTTATCACAAAAACAATCAAAATGGTGCATTCCTTGTTACTATAGCAACACAAGAACATGATTTGTAGGCCATTGAAAGGAAAATTGAGGACTCAAAATGTGGTGGGTTTTGGCTTTTTTCAACACGAGATTTGATCACAAGCAAAAACTTTATAGTAAAATATAAAAATTCCACAGAGAAAAAGCCACAAAAATTAATACTCTATAATGTGAAAAGAGCATGGCGGGTCTCACATATGACGCCATACTTGTGCCTGCATATGATAATAATTCAATGGATTAAAAATGGTTGCAAAGAAAATGATAACTTTGCCTTTTTGAAAAGTAAATGATAAATTTGCCCTTCTCATCTTGCGTTGAATGCGATGTTTAAAAATTACATTTGATCTTTATCTTGGAAAGGATTTATTTTCGGATCCAAGGTGACCTGCCGTCAACTCGATCGCGACCCGTTGGGTTAGGTACATATTAGAAAATTTTCTGGCTTTTGATCAACCAACACGCGTTGCAGGTTGAAAAAAAATTCAATATGTAATCCTCATCTATTAATTATTTTTATTTTTATATTTTTTATTGCATGTGTTTACATATTTTGAATCTAAATTATTAAAATTTTAGTTAAATTTTTGAATTTTTTAAAAAATAAAACTAAATTCAACCGGTTCGGATTGGAATATCTTTTAACTCACATTGTTTATGGGTGTACGAGATAAATTTGGGCTAAGGATCCAAAAGTCATTGTGTCTCAGACGATAATTGGACCCACGGGATAAACTCTCAGAAGATCATGTCTTAAGACCTTCATCTGGCCCTAGTGGCATCATGAGCTGCCAACAAGGCCCAACCAGTATGAGATCTAACCTTCAGAACCTCACTCGACATGGGCATTCCAGTCAATATTGGTTCTAGACGACATCAACTCCATTGGGTTAAATATGCACCAACGCAAGGCTGTCAACAATCCTAAACCTACACACATGACTCACACACAGGGCCCACGAGCCCATACACTCCAAAGGGAGTGACTCATATGGCCTAAAGGCTTTCAGAGGCCTACACGACTCAAAAGATCTCTAACAGACCTCAATCATACTATTTAATATCTCAGCCGAGAATATATGAGCTATGTCTCAGTCAACATTGCCTCATATTATGTAAATGTCCTAATAGACATCATCCGCCAGTCTACACACGACCAATTCATTTTTAATAAAGAAACTAAGTATTTGAATCAAGGCAAACCACTTACAAACACAGTGGTATAATCAAAGTACAACAATGATTACACATAATCCCGGATATTTATGTACTCATAATTCAGTCCATATTTTACTACATTTTCCTAAATAGGATTGAAATACGACATTTCCAAGAAATCCTAAACTGACTAAATGTGCTACTACACATATTATAAAATGAGATGGGGTCAAATGGATTGATTCATTCAAGATTCAACAAAACAAGCTTTCGCTCTCATACTCGAGTTCTCAAAGTAAACATTACTCCTTAAACACCAGCCTACCGCCCTCACGACAATCTACGAAGGCCAATGTAACACTTTTCCTTGATTTTCCCTTTCTTTTCGCTCGTCATCATCACTGACTTAAGCATCAGAGCTCCTACGATATTCATCATACTGATGGGTAGTTACTCCGTATTCACCTTGTATTTATTTTGCAAGATCGCTAGTGCCCTCATTATACAAAATCTCAATTGTAGACCAAATGTGAGATTTAACATCTATAATTTGGCGCTCATCGTGAGGCCCCAACGATTCATAGAAAACAAAACTCTCACGATCTACGATCTTCTGATCATTCATGAATTTTGAAAACGAGAATATCCCAGACTATGTGTCTACTCAATTGAATGCCTTAAAGAATGGTTGCGAACACTGAAGGGTGAAAACCTCGCGATACGGAGTACCAACACCAATATCCAAAGGCAGTTGGGGTAGATAGCATCAACTTCTCAAAAATGAGGATTCCACAATCAACCTAGCAGGCTTATGTTCCAAACCAATCTATTGGAGGCTTTTGGTGATGGTGCAGACCGTGACCGACCCTCTCACAAGGGCATCAATTGCCCAACAATCTGCTCCAGAAGACCCCGCCCAACAAATAACTTTGGTTTTGAAAAAATAATCACAAGGTAAGAGATCACACAAAAAAGTGAGACTTCTCAATTCATTCAAACAGTTAAGTTTTTACAAGTCCTTAGTCATATGACTACATATCAGAATAGTTACAAAATACTAAATACAGAAAATAAAAAGAATCAGTCTTCGACGACTTCAATGTTTGGAACTTCAGCAGCAAAGATATCTTGAATGCTAGTAGATGGGTCAACCTCTAAAGCTGGAGCTTCCTCTTCCCTCCAACTAGACCATTCTCAAATCTTACGACCTTCACTTTAGTGCCTTGAGGAGCCTCATCCGTCATATTAGACTTCTCATAAACTACGACATTCTCTCATTCTGCTTTGCCGCCTCTTTCACCCCTTGGGACGACCTCCTCATCCTCGCCCTCTTCATCCGACGAATGAAGTCCAGCTTCTTACCTAACGTGCTCATTGATCAACTTATTGGGAGCCCAAGCTTTGTGCTCTATTGTCAGAAATTATTTCATCAGATTGTTCCTCTCGATCAACGTTTCTTCAAATGTCACCCCTCCAACCGCTTACAATTTTTTCATTCTCCTTCCTCAAGCCCTCCACACTCTCTTTGTAGGCCTCTATCTCAGCCTTCGACACCTCTCGCTCCAGTTTTAATGTTGTTTGGGCTGATTGTGCCTCATTTTTATCCTTCATTACCCTCTTCTTAGAGGCCTCAAGCACCGCCCTTAGCTTAGCGCTCTGTTTTCGCACGACTGTATTGGATTTCTCGAGGTCTCTTACCCTCTTCTAGCTCGACTTGACATATTCTACATTCCAATGCCTAGAAAAACATCCAAGTTAGTACTCAATCGACAGGCTTAAAAATAGAAAATCCACTCTAAGAAGTTTACCTGATAAATAAGGGCCATGCCCCCCTTTTTGCGGCCTCCAATGGTCCCAATTTAGCCAGTCGATGTTCGTCCTCTTCGAAAAAAAGCCCATTGACATATATAAAGAGGCTGGAAGGATCAGAGATGGCAGTCATCTCATTAGGAAGTTTGATAATGACATTCTCCAAGTGATCCCCTTGCTAGATAACAACCTTTCGTTTATTTGGCACTACGGTTATCTCAGTCAACTGTTTAGGTGGAACAGAATTAGCCCCAGTCGAAGCTACTCCCTTAGGGAAATGAACTTCGGTTTCTGAGGGTTCGGCCTATTTCCCTTTGGCCTTCTTATTCTTCTTTTTAGCTTTCATTTCGTTATAGTAGGCGGATTTTTTGTCATATGTCTTATACCATCACTATAATTTTTCTCGTTATAGTGGATTTTGGCTGGTACCCTAGATACCCGAAGTGATTTTTTTACTCACAAGAGTTTTCCATTTCGTCAACAAAATTATTGTATTGATTGTTCATTGCTTTAGTATCTTACTATATTTTATATCTGTTTTAGACTTAAAGGTGTATGTTGTGAATCAATAGAAAAAATAATTATGACCTGTTTTGAATCATTGTATTTAATTTTGCATAGGATCAAAACCTAGAACGAAATTCGAATTTTCAGTTGTGTACACGACTGCTAGTCACTATTAGAATTATTCTTTTTTTTTTTTCTGAGTAGCACACTTTTAATCTCTTTATGATTGTATTCACCTAATGATCTTTATTTTTGTTCGGATTAGTTTACACGCACCTCATCTAATCCTCGGATCTGTACCTCGTGTCTTCAGAAGTTTTCCGATACAGATTAGGATAATTCACTGACTTTTTACACCAGAAGGCATGACTCTAAGAAAATACATATAATATAATTCGAACATTAAACTTTACAGGAAATAAATCACTCAAATTCAAAACAGTTACCATCGAGGCAATTGGGCATCTAGTGTTTTGATTCTTTCAAAACATTAGGCATGTGAAATTTCAAAAGTCACAGTCGTGCATTATCTACTTGCAATTTGCAAATATTTTATTACAGTATCCTCTTGTTCAAGGAGTTCAGCTACTGGCATATTTATCTAATAAAACCATATCATATTTAAATAATAATATTTAATTAATATATTTGTTGGTTAGTTACTGTGTTTGTCCTAATATAGAAGTTAATCTGTGACCACACAAAATTAGGTCTAATCCTTGTCTGGATTACTCAATTTGATGGCAAAATTTATTATATTTCTAATCACACCATTTATACATGTAGAGAAGTTTCATGCCCACGTGGATAAAATTAATTTTACTTGCCATATTCTCCTCCTCATTAGGCTATTTTTTATGATTTATCATAAAGCTTACAAAAATGATAATTAAATTTTTTATTTTTCTCTTTTTATATCCAAACTAATTAATTCATTGAATTAAATGAATTATTTAATTTTATAATTAATTTAAGAAAAAATCATTTTCAATAAGTCCATATGAATTTATATATGAGATTAGTTATGCTAATTTTTTTATAATTAATCTTTTGTTCACGTGTTTTAATATCAATGAATGATTAAAAAATAATTAAATATAAATTCTTATTTAATAATTACCAATCACAATTTATATAAAAAAAAAAAAAAAAACCAATCATAT
Source organism: Zanthoxylum bungeanum (assembly GCA_019454045.1). NCBI lineage: Eukaryota > Viridiplantae > Streptophyta > Magnoliopsida > Sapindales > Rutaceae > Zanthoxylum > Zanthoxylum bungeanum. The sequence continues at coordinate 138,140 of SKCR01030632.1, forward strand.
ATAAATTTATATTTAATAATTGCCAAAAAAAAAAAAAAAATACTCAATCACAATTGTTGTAAAGCTTATTTATCCTCACCACTTATCTTGCTTCCAAAATATACTGTTACTTGCCAGAATCTCACCCAAACATTATCCTTTTCTTTATTTATATCCCCCATTCTACAAACAAATCCTCATCTTCATCCCCTGCCATATTTTCTTAATTCTATATCAAATCTTGCTACCAGAATGGGTGAAAGTGGTGGAAGTGGAGGTGCCAATGGGCTCCATTTTCTGTTACATATACTTAAAGGTAGGTGGTTTTCAGTTTTTGCCTCATTCTTGATCATGGCAGGAGCTGGGGCAACATATCTTTTTGGTACATATTCAAAAGATATAAAGTCCTCACTTGGTTATGATCAAACAACTCTAAATCTCTTAGGATTCTTCAAAGACCTTGGAGCCAATGTTGGTGTCCCTTCAGGCCTTCTAGGTGAAGTAACACCAACTTGGTTTGTTCTCCTTGTTGGTTCTGCCATGAACTTTACAGGATACTTAATGATCTGGCTTGCGGTCACAGGAAAAATAGCCAAGCCAGCAGTTTGGCAAATGTGTATGTACATTTGCATAGGTGCCAATTCTCAGAATTTTGCAAATACAGGAGCTCTTGTCACTTGTGTCAAGAACTTCCCTGAAAGTAGAGGCAATATGATTGGTCTTTTGAAAGGCTTTACAGGGCTTAGTGGTGCTATTTTGACACAAGTTTATTTAGCTGTTTATGGTAATGATTCAAAATCTCTTATTCTTCTTATTGGTTGGCTCCCAGCTGCAATATCAGTTGTATTTGTGTACACAATTAGGATCATACCTGTTGTGAGACAACCCAATGAAGTGAAAATCTTTTATCACTTCCTTTATTCATCAATTGGATTAGCATTGTTTCTCATGCTAATGACAGTACTTGAAAAAGTTGTGTCATTTTCCAGAGAAGCCTATGCAGCAAGTGCTACTGGTTGTGTTGTGCTTCTCTTTGTCCCACTTGTTATTGTCATTAGAGAAGAATTAGCCCTTTGGAACCTCAAAAAACAGCCTCCTGAAGAAGTAATTGTTGAAAAACCAGCTGAAATTGAACCATTGCCACCTCCTGATGAGCCTAAAAGCAGTAGTAAATCTTGTTTCCTCACCATTTTTGACAAGCCACCGAGAGGAGAAGACTACACAATCTTGCAAGCACTTCTAAGCATTGACATGTTGATTCTGTTTGCTTCAACTTTTGGTGGGCTTGGATCAAGCTTAACATCCATAGACAACTTGGGACAAATTGGTGAGTCACTTGGATACCCAATTGCAACCATTAAATCATTTGTGTCACTTGTTAGCATATGGAATTACTTTGGAAGAGTCTTTGCTGGATTTGTCTCAGAAGGTTTACTAACAAAGTACAAGATGCCGCGGCCGCTAATGCTGACATTTGTCCTTGTGTTATCCTGCATTGGCCAGCTCTTGATTGCATTTCCATTCCCAGGCTCAGTCTATGTTGCTTCAGTGATCATTGGATTCTCATTTGGTGCACAATTGCCATTGCTTTTTGCTATCATTTCTGAGCTCTTTGGGCTAAAGTACTACTCCACATTGTTCAATTGTGGGCAATTGGCAAGTCCTTTGGGGTCTTATATTCTCAATGTCAAGGTTACAGGGATGCTGTATGATCATCAAGCAGTGAAGGAGCTTGCAAAGAAGGGCTTGGACAGATCAAAAGTTAAAGAATTGATATGCATTGGTGTTACTTGTTATAGGCTACCATTTATAATCTTGGCAAGTGTTACCTTTTTTGGAGCTCTTGTTTCTTTTATATTGGTGATTAGGACTAGAGAGTTTTACAAGAGTGATATTTACAAGAAATTTAGACAGAATGCTGAGAGATCATTATCATCCTGAGCTATCAAGAAATTTGTTTCTATTTATCTTCAACTTCTTTTTTTTTTTTTTTTAGATCATGCTTAGAACTGGAGATTTATGTACTACAAAAGATCCAACATCCAGGAGGTGATCCTAAAGTTAAGCCTTAAAGTCACCAAATGGATGAATGTTATACACCTCGAACCCACAGTGGGTATAACGGTTAAGTCAAGGACGCGGCTACAAGGATTCGAACTCACACTCAAGCCTCATATATGGTTTGTCTGTGACTTGGAAACTCGTCCTAGGACCAACTGTGCTAGCCCTTCGGGTTGGAGATTTATGTACTAGATACAACTTTTTTTTTTAATGGTACATATAATTATTTATGTGTGAAAGTAACTTTACATCTTGCTTTCAAAAGTATTGCAGCAGTAGGGGAAAAAACAAAAGCACTTTTTTAGTTGATAAGGCATGTAATTTGATATGTGATAAAATGATAAATTTATGCTTTGATCAAAAAATAAGTTTTGAATATTTGGTCAATAATAAAATTACGTTTATTAATCGAAATTTTTTGAAAAAAAAAATGAGTTTTACAAAAGATGAGGATTTTCATTTTTACTCATCACCAATATTAAAAAATAAAGCACAATTATTTTTTATTATAAACTTATATTATATATTACCGTTTATGAACAATAATTTATTTATCATAAACATATTCAAATCACTTATCTATACTTTCTTGCCGACCTCCATAATTTAAGGGATTAAAGAAAGAAGAATTATTGAATCACGGGTGCGTTAAGTGGGGTTTTTTTTGGCATTTTGTTGGGCTTGTGTCTATTTATTTGAATTTAACAATTAATGGGGATTGTGCGGATTTTAAGAAATTCAATCATATTTTACATATATTTATTTTAAATTTGGGTATATTAAGTGTATCAATTCAAAATTTAATAAGCTAGATTTTTAACAACTTGAAAATATTAACAAATAACACTTGAATTTACAGATTGATTTTTCAAAATCCGACTCATTTATCAACCTAACCTAAATTTGTTTATATGTTAATAGTTTAACTTTTTGAGAATATAGTTCACATGGAAGATCATTGTTACTAGCAAATCCCCACACTCTCTTTTTAAAATTCGACAGGATCGGTAGGTTCGACCGATCATGAGTCCGGATGAAGATAAAAAATCAGTCAGATAAAAAATCGATCAAACCCAATTAAAAATCGGTCAAAACGATCCAAATATTTTTTTAATTTTAATTTTTAGTTTAATTAAATAAAATTATTTATTACGTAAACTAGTTTTACCGATTTTGTTGACACAATTCAACCGATCGAACTAAATTAAACTTTTTACATCATCTATTTGATTCTCGATCCAATTATGAAAACAATGCTTACCATTAGAGGCGCAATTAGTGGCTTCTTCCTCTCTTTGTTCCTATCATGATTCAATGTAGAAACTGATATGTTTAAAAAAAAAAAAAATTTAATAAAAGATTTTTGTCTCTTTTTCACTCATGATCACTTTAAAGACGCATAAGACCCAAAGATAGAAATATTGACACTTTCCCTTGTATAATTTTCAGTTATTATAAGTTGCGTTTTATGACACGTTTCAAATCCTGACATTTTTAAATTATATATGAGTCAAACGCGTATTCGTCGGATCATTAAACTACTATCCTAATCCCTAGATATATTGTTGAATTTACATGGCTTCCAACGCCAGATAAAATGGCATCTTCAATATCTATATAAATGCATACTATTTGAGAAGTTTCTTTAACGAGCGCGGTTTGATAGTGTAAGGTTTATGATCTGATTTTCAGCACTTGGATTCGAATATAGGGAGTACGTTTCTTGTAAGAGTCTGGGACAGTCAGAGATTTTATATACTCCACTTAAACCCGGAACGAGTAGTTTGACGGTTGGAATTCCAACAATTTAAAAAAAAAAAAAATACTATTTGAGAAGTATTTTTTATCACCTCACAACAATTAGGATGAATTTTGGAGGTTTATTAAAAAGCAAAGCAAGCAAACAACTCAATTTCTTAGTCATGTTATTGGCATGCTCCTTTAGGTAGGCATGCTAGTTTTTCTTGTGACCAACCAATTTCAGAAACTGTTCCTCGATCGTGGGCCGCGTAAATTCGAAATTTTATAAAAATATTTATTATAAATTATTGAAAATTATAGTTTATTAAATGAAATAATTTTGATTTATCCACACTAAAATAAAAAATATTTATTTTTTTTTATGAAAATCAAAATTTATTAATGGTTGTTGTTTTTTTTTTTTTTTTTTGTTGTTGTTGTTGCAGATCATGTGAATAACAGTAACCTTATTAAAGGATATCCGTCTCTCACTATTTGTGTGAATAATATATTACATTTATATATTATATGAACGAGGACCCTTGAAGTCCATGCAATTTCTTTTCTTTTTTCTCATGTCTTTTCATATTTTGAGTAAATAGTTTTATTCGAGAATAAAATATTTTTGAAATGAAATTTTTTAGAATACCCTAAACATACCACGACCTATTAAAATTGAAGTCGAGTTTGAAATCTTTGAAAAATCATAAGTGATGTTTTAAGAAGAAAATAGAAAAATATTATCAGGATCTTTAAGAAGAAAAATATTGAAATTTTATATATATTAATATGAGGTATGTTCTTTCCGCGAGTTAAGTAGAATTTAATTGTTATTTTCTTATAATAATAATAATAAAAAAAGATGGAATCTAATTATGAATATGATTTAATTATTTTTAATTAAAAGAAAAATTACATGTGATGTTTTAGAAAGGGAAAAAAAAATCTTATGTGGTGCTTTAAGAAAAAAATACTGAATTTTTATATATATTATGTGGGGTCCGTTCTTTATACACTAAAATTTAAATATTATTTTTTTATAAAAATAAAATATTTGAGGAGGAATAATGAATATGATTGGCATATTTTAAATAAAAGAAAAACAGTATATGACACCTTTTTTTTTTAAATAAAAGACAAATTAATTGTGACACTTTATGAAAAAGAACAATTAACTTTTATATATTACTTCATTTGTTTATTAAGTTATAATACAATACTTACTTTTTATTTATTAATATATATTTTCAATTTAACATATATAATACAGTCCTTTTCACACCAAATATTGAATGTAGTACCTTATTAATATAATATGTTGATGGTGTTTTCAGGTACTATGACATTTAAAGCAGCATGACGAGGATATGAGGGTAATCCCTTGATTGGGTGAGATCATCAAAGTCAACCCGACCACTCTGCAATAAAAGAATAAGCACCTTACGTTTCCAAACTGACCACAACATATATAGACCGACCTCATGAAGACCGGTAACCGATCACTTTTTGTTCAGATAAACCGAGCACTTTCAGGTCGACAGCAGCATTCTCAGTATAAAGAACTACCATGACCGACCTCATAAAGACCGACCATATGGCGAGATATGCTCAAGAAGATGACACCCTATTCTTGCGGATAAGATAAACAAGTTATCTTACTTTCACAAGGAAAAGTAATGAGTCAGGATCCAAAAAGGAATAAGAAAAGTGAAAGCAATATTAGACTAGGAATCCTTACAATAGGAGAACACTGATTCGACCAGAAATTCTTATACGGATAGGAATCTGATTTATGTACTATTATAAATAGAAGGGCAGAATATGTGTAAGGGCAGCTAAATAATCAAGCTCTGACTTGTAGAAAACAAAAAGAGACCCGAAAAGAGCGTTTGAGTAATAAAAGTATCATCCTGTTTGTGTCCGTGGACGTAGGTCGGATCCAAATCCACCGAACCACGTTAAATCCTTGTGTTGATTGTGTGTTTATCTGCTTCTTGCTAAATTTGCTTTTGGTCCCCTAAACCAAACAAATTCACTATTGAAGGAGGATTACCTCGGAAGTGATATTCCTATATTACTCTGAGACCAAAATCCACCGTCAACAGTTGGCGCCGTCTGTGGGGAGCTAACAAAAAGCAACTCGCATAGTGAGACAATGGCGGAAGGCGGAAACCACCAATCATCCGGGAACTCGGCCGCAGAATGGATGGAGAAGATCGAGGAGAACCTAAGGAAAGAAATGGAGGAAAATCAAACCTTGCTAAAAACCATAGCAGACCGGTTGGAAAAGATAGAAGGAGCGCACGACGAGGGCGGGACTAGCCGACGAAGGAACGAAATAGCAGAAGGAAAAAGAATTGTTGATACAAGTGAGGACGACAGACCCCGAAGTAGGGGCCCCTACAGGGTAAGATCTGTGGTGGTTCAAGAAGACTCCCAAACTGAAGACATGTGGGAGGAAGAGGATGACAAATCATCACCAGACTCCTCCTATGATAGCCCTCACAATACCAGGAAAAAAGGGAAAGAATATGACGAAAGAGCGCGGGAAGATACCGGACCTGAGAAGCGCCACGCCCAAGACAACAGAAAAAAAGGAGATCGCAAGAGGCAGCATGGAACCAAAGAAAGCAGCATAAAATCTTGGTTACGGGAGGAGCTAGCCAAATGGGGAGTATTCCCCAATATAAACATAAGAGATGCACGGGACGGTAAAGACGAGTCCCCCCTCACAGAAGAAGTAAGGTCAGAAAAATTCCCAAAAAGATTCAGCATGCCAACCATGGCGTCATACAAAGGCCATACCGATTCCAAAACCCACGTCGAATGTTTCGTCCTACTAATGGAGGTACAAGGGGTAACGGGGGACGCCATTTGCAAAGTGTTCCCCTTAACTCTAGCCGGACCGGCCATCCTATGGTATAGAAGCCTAGCCCCAAGAAGCATCAGCAGCTTCACTCAACTCAGAAAGTCATTCATACGGCACTTCAAAGGAGCTTGTGTCCCCAGAAAGACAATTGGAGAACTAAGACTTATGAAACAAGGAGACGATGAACCTTTGAAAATATTTATTGAAAGATACCACAATATGGTACTCGAAGTCGGAGGGTATGAATCCCCCGAGGCCCTGGAAAGCTTAAAGGGAGCCTTGAAAGTCGGGAGGCTATGGACCCACCTAAGGATCCAAGACACCCCGGACTACGCAACCGCCCTGGAAGTGGCCCGGAAGTTCGTTCTGTTAGAAAACGAGGAGAAGGTATCCCGAAAAGGGAACACCATCAGAGAAAAGACCACAAGAGAGGGCGCCCCCCGCCGCGTAGAAAGAGAATCCAGAAGGCCGCCCCTAAAACACAAGGAGTTCAAACCACTGCACCGAGACAACCAAGAGAGAAGGGCGCCGACCCAAGTAAACCATGTGGTCGAGGAAGATGCATACATTCCCCTAAAGAAACCACTGGGACAAATTGTCATGGAGATTCAGGGGAAAGGCCTCTTGGTAGAACCCGACCAAAGAAGATTTCCCCCGGACAAGAGGAACCAAAAGGCTTACTGCATACATCACAACTCCAGAGGACATGCAACGGACGGGTGTAAAGATCTGCGGGAACAGATGGAAGACCTAGCACGAAACGGATACCTGAACAAATACATTGACCACGAAGTTATGACGGCCAGACAAAGGGCACGTGGCCGCCAAATTAATATCATCGCAGGAGGGAGAACACTGGCCGGAAACTCTAACCGGTCAAGGAAAGACTACAGCAGGAACCGAGGACCGGACGTCCTAGAAACAGAGCAGGTCACTGGGCACCAGGGAAGCCGGTCGGTACCGATAATGTTTACCGATGAGGACACCAGAGGGGTAAGTTTTCCTCATGACGATGCATTAATAATCAAGGCAGTAATCAGCGGCTCAGAAGTAGACAGAATCCTAGTGGACCCCGGAAGCGCAGTTGACATAATTTCCAAAGAAGCACTGGACGACCTAGGGATAGAGTATGCAGCCCTAACCGACGACAGCACTCCCCTATACGGTTTTGGAGGATCCGCCGTCGTCCCACTGGGGAGGATACAGTTGGCAATAACAGTCGGGACATATCCCCGGACCCGGACGATCATGACAGACTTCACTGTAGTAGACTGCATGAGCAGCTACCAAGCCATCGTCGGACGACCTTTCATGATGAAAACAAAAGCCGCAATGTCCTGCTACCACCTAAAACTGAAATTCCCCACCCGGGAGGGGATCAGAATCGTATGCGGAAGCCAGAAAACAGCTCGCAACTGCTTTGCAACTCTCTCACGAGAGACTCTCTGAATCAAAGAAGATACCCGAAAACGACAAAGAAGTATGGATGAGGAAGAAGAAAACAGATACCCTGGGCCTCGGCCAAATAAAAATGCCCGACTCGCCGCAGCTGAGGAGACAAAAGAAATAGAACTTTACGGGCCAGAAAAAAACATAAAGATAGGGGGAGGCCTGAGAAAGTCTCTACAACAAGATCTGCTAGAATGCCTGGAAGGATACCCGGACGTTTTTGCCTGGGGATACGATGACATGCCTGGGATCGACCCAAGATTCATCAATCACCGCCTAGCAGTAGACCCATCACGCAAGCCGGTCAGGCAAAAGAGAAGGAACTTCAATCAAGAAAGGAGTAAAGCAATAGGAGCCGAGGTGGAGAAGTTACTAAAAGCAGGTCTCATCAGGGAGGCAAAGTACCCAGAGTGGGTATCAAACGTAGTGTTGGTCAGAAAAAAACAATGGCAAGTGGCGAATGTGTGTCGATTTCACCGACCTAAACAAGGCATGCCCAAAGGACAGCTTCCCTTTGCCGAACATAGACCAACTAGTGGACGCCACGGCTTGTCAGGGTTTGCTGAGCTTTATGGATGCTTTCTCCGGATACAACCAAGTCAAAATGTGCCCTGCAGACGAAGAGAAGACCACTTTCATTACCGATCAAGGACTTTACTGCTACAGAGTGATGCCTTTCGGGCTAAAAAATACTGGGGCAACCTTCCAAAGGTTGGTAAACAAAGTTTTTAAACCACTCATTGGCACGACGATGCTAGTTTACGTCGATGACATGATAACAATGTCGAAAGAACCAAGCTATCACAGGCCGACCTAAAAAGACCTTCGAGCTGTTAAGGAGATACAACCTGAAACTCAACCCAGAGAAATGTACCTTCGGGGTAGCCTCAGGAAAGTTTTTAGGTTACATGGTAAGTGCCCGAGGCATCGAAGCAAACCCACTGAAGATCCAGGCAATACTGGGCCTAAAATCCCCCAAGACAGTGAAAGACGTACAAAGTCTGACCGGTAGAGTGGCTGCGCTCAATCGGTTCATATCACGAGCAACTGACAAATGCCACCCTTTCTTCAAAGTAATCCAAAAAGCAAAGAGGGATATCAACTGGACACCAGAGTGCGAGGAAGCCTTCCAGCAGCTGAAGCAGTATCTAATACAACCCCCACTCCTGGCAAAACCACTCCCGGGGGAAACATTATACTTATACCTGGCCGTTTCAGAGCGGGCAGTGAGCTCGGTACTGATACAAGAAACCGACAAGGTCCAGAAACCTGTTTACTACATCAGCAAAGCCCTCCTAGACGCCGAGACCCGATATCCAACACATGAACTGGTCGCCCTTTCATTGATCACAGCAGCTCGGAAATTGCGGCCTTACTTCCAGGCCCATCCTATCAGGGTCTATACCGATCACCCCCTAAAACAAATACTGCAACGGCCAGAAGTTTCTGGCAGACTAGTAAAATGGTCGGTAGAGCTAAGTGAACACGACATCTCCTACCTCCCGAGAGCAGCAGTGAAAGGACAAGCCTTGGCAGATTTTGTCGCCGAATTTACTGAACCCCAGGTCCTGACGATAGAAGAAGAGACAAATGGGAGATGTCTGTAGACGGTGCCGCCAGCACACAAGGCAATGTCGCGAGAATCATCCTAAAGAGCAACAAAGGAGAAGAAATCCCGCTGCCCTGAAATTCGCTTTTGCAACGACCAACAATGAAGCAGAATATGAAGCAATACTGGGCGGTTTAAGACTATGCACGATACTGGGGATCCGAGATGTGGTAGTAAGAAGCGACTCGCAGTTAGCCATCCAGCAGCTAAAGGGAGCATTCCAAGCCAAAGAGCCTAGCATGATGGCCTATCTGGCCGAAGTGCGAAAGTTAACGGGGAAGATGGGGGATGTACGCTTCGAACAAATCTCCCGAGAAGAAAATTATGAAGCAGACTCTCTGGCACGACTCGCCTCTTCAACAAAAGCCGAGCACCCCAGAATAATCCTCTGATTTACATCCGGGAAAAAAACGTGGGGGAATCTGAAGTAGAAGTTCTAGATAAAGAAAGCAAAACATCATGGATGCAACCCATCAGAAAATACCTGGAAACATGAGAAACACCAGGAGACAAAACGGAGGCCAGAAGTTAAGATACAAAAGCACCGATTTTCCCTAATCAACGGGGTACTTTACCGAAGAGGTACTCAGTCCCCCTCTTAAGATGTCTGGCAGAAGAAGAGGCAAATTATGTGCTCAGGGAGATACATACCGGCATCTGCGGAAGCCACTCCGGGGGTCACTCAATTGCTTTTAAAGCCCTAAGACAAGGTTTTTACTGGCCGACCATGCACCAGGACGGCATAGAAGTGGCCCGCAAGTGCGAAGGATGTCAGAAAAACGCAAATCTCCACCACCAACCAGCAGAACAATTGACTACACTGCTCAGTCCCTGGTCATTCGCCCAGTGGGGACTAGACATCATGGGCCAATGCCACGAGGGAAAGGACAGGCAAAATACGTCATCGTGGCCATAGACTATTTCACCAAATGGGTGGAAGCGGAGCCATTATCCACCATAACGGAGAAAAAAGCCACTGAATTCTAAAGAAAAATATCATTTGCCGATTCGGAATCCCCCGAGCCATCATCACTGACAACGGGAAGCAGTTTGATAGCAAAGGCTTCAGAAAACTCTGCGAGGACCTCCAGATCGCCCTAAGGTTCGCCACACCAGCCCATCTCAAGTCAAACGGACAGGTCGAGGCGACGAACAAGACCATCAAAGCCAACCTGAAAGCTCGGCTCGGATCCAGCAAAGGTCTATGGGTCGAGGAATTACCAGAAGTACTATGGGCACACCGGACAACCTATAAAAACTCCACAGGGGAGACCCCGTTCTCCTTAGCATACGGTTATGAAGCTGTCATCCCGGCAGAAATCGGGGTGACCTCCCACAGGGTCCAGCACTACGAAAGTAAGCAGAATGAAGGACTTATCAGAAGCCACCTCGACCTCATCGAAGAGAAGAGAGAAAGATCGGCCATAAAGACAGCAATCTACCAACAAAGGATGGCCCGTTTCTACAATAAAAGGATTCGAACACGCATCTTCATCTCGGGCGACCTAGTGCTGAGAAGGGTCACCCTAAATACCCGAAGGCCAGAGGAAGGCTCACTAGGCGCCAAATGGGAGGGTGTAGGGGTTTTTAGGGGGAATATCCGGTAACGCAGCGGAAGCGGCGGAAGATCGTATCTTCCGATTTCAAAACTTTTTCTCGGATTAATTAAATAAACATATTTATTTAATATTCCAATAATCAAATTATGAAATAAAATTCAAATAAATCATATTTAAGTGAATTTACCAAATTGCCCTTATATTGGTATTTTGTCCATTTTAGTCCGAAATTGATCTAATCAATTTTGAATGATTCTAAATCATTTCTAAGATGAACTTAGCATGTCAAAACATCAAAACACCAAAAGCACCAAAAATCCCAAAATCTATTCATTTGGCCGATGTCACCTAAGGTGGGCATTTTGTCCATTTGGTCATTTCATGCTTCTAAACACATCCAAATGTAATCCAATCAACATGAAACTTTATATGCATCATATACACACCCAAATACACAACATATATGAAAACCCCCAAATTTGGAATTGGTCATGACCCCTATTTTTCAATTTCTTCAAATTGGACAAATTAGACCAAATTGGTTAAATCAATTATTTAAATCATGTTTCTTCCATCCAATCAAAGTCTCAACACAATGAAACAACTCAAGATCAAATCTAGGTCATCTAAGAGTGGGTCAACAACTCTAGATTAGCAACATGGTTTCCAAAACCTTAAGAATACTTATAACTACACTAGTCACAAGCTTCCTCCATTATACATGCTCTACACTTTCACCAAACTTTTATCCATCAAAAACACAAAGAATAAAGAATAGAAAAATTCAAGAACTCACAAGATGTTGCCCACACAAGAGGAACAAATTACTCTCTAATGGAAGGTTGGAAATACTTACTATTTTCCAAGCTTTTCTTGATTTTTCCTTTCTTTTCTCTCTAGCATCCTTTGCTTACTTTAATGGAGTTTATGTCAAAGTGAATTAGGTTAAAAAGTGAAAATGAAATGAAAACAATATATACTTGTTGCACTTAAGGCCTTGGCCGAAACTTTCACAAGCATATACATCAATTTTCATTTCAATTTCATTTCACAAATATTTGATCAAGTTGACAAAATATCTAAAAAACACCTTTAAAGATATTTCTAATTAAGTCAACTAAGGCAACTAAGTCATTTAAACCAAATATCCAAAGTTAAGATATTTATATTTTAATTAATTAATCATTTAACAATTAAATAATTAATTAATTAAATAAATACAAATATATTAAATATATGTATATATTTACATTAAATATCAAATACATATATTCATTTAGGATATAAGTCAAATATCTCAATTTGACTATTAATTAATGTGTATTTAAATTAATCAAGTATTAAATGTAAATACACAATAATTAATCAAATGACTATCGAGTCCCTTTAGCATGTATTTTTCGTTTAACGATTAAACGATTTATAAATAATCATCATTATTCATAAATGTTGCTCTAGTGCTCTACGAGTATGTTTCATTATTGAGACTCTCTAGATTCAGGTATATCCGTCACGAAATCCAATTTCATGTCCATAATCTATCCACCCGTAGATTATGACGATCACAGATAAACTAGCTGAATCATACAGGTCGAGGTCATTGCATACGTATAATCCCTCCATCACAGGTATCCAGATAATCCCAGAGATATAGATGTGAACGTCAAATCTCTATAGGTATTATCTCGTCGACGTATCTATTAGCAATCTCTAAATAACACTCGGAACTTACTTCCGATGTATACTGTGGCCACAGATTTAACAGACTGCTAAATATATATGGACTACCTATGCTCTGTACACAGAACTGACGGATCCTATCTTGACACACACAGGATATCCTGAGGATCGATCCACACCCAACGAACAGGCGGAGGTCGGATCTAAATAGATCGGTGACGTGACTGCCATCTAAGTGTGGAGGATGTCTCATACATCCACAGTGGTGTCTCAAGTCGAAGGACCACTATGCTACTCAACCCGAGAAGATTTTTATTGACGTTGGCGTACCATCCATTAAGAATCTTCGGTGAGCCGTTCAGTGTTTATCCACTATAAACACCTACACGTCTATACGAGTCTCCATAGACTCATGGTTCATTGGGATAAACCATCGGACCAAGTCTCGATATACGACATGTACTGGTCTCAACGGATTTGTCTAACTGACCCGTGTGTTAGCAAATCTTGACCAGGAACTATGTTTGATAATATTCATATAGCAGTGACACTTCCCAATGTCAATTACAAACTAACTTTGTAACTGTGTACTGCATTATATATTATCGGGCCTTTGTCTAATATATACATATCACTAAACCACATTTAGTTTTAATCTAATCGTATCAGATCGAATACGTATATAAGAACAAGAGGTGCAACCATAAATAGTAATATTATGGAATAAAGGGATGTTCGTATTCATGAATCAGACATAAATACGGTCCGCATTGGCGCTCTGAGCACCAACCCCAACAGAGGGGCCCTACAATGTAGTAAAGGTAGTGAGGCCAGGAGTATACACCCTAGAACAGCTGGACGGCACAAGATTAAAAAAGCCATGGAACGCCGAGATGCTGAGAAAATACTTCCAGTAAACTATCTCTTCTTTCTTTTCGTTTGCAAAAAAAAAAAAAAAATAAAAAAAAAAAAAAAAAATATATATATATATATATATAAGAACGGGAATTCGAATACAAAGCCTCTATCAAAATGACCCACAGAGAGTTGTAAGAAGGGCAGTATGTCCCCGAGTATAAATAAAAACTTCTTTTGTTTTTTACCCGCTCTAAAAAAACTTTGCAAAACCATGTTCAAAAAACCCCGGGGACATACTCAAATGCAACGGTCCAAACATAAGGAGAAATATACCCTTAATGTTCAAACAGCTCGGGGTGGGTTACGTCCCACCGAGTCATGCTCGTTGGTCTGGGGACAGAACATTCCCCCAGAACCAAATATCTCTCTTATCTCGGGGTCGGGTTACGTCCCACCGAGTCATTGTCGTTGGTCTGGGGACGGAACATTCCCCCAGAACCAAGTATCTCTCTTAGCTCGGGATCCTTAGGGACATACTCGATGCATAAGATCAGTGAGAAGCATAGCACATGGAGGGATAATACCCCCGTGGCGATTGCTTACTCCAGTGTTACCGAACATAAGGAGGAACATGCCCTTAATGTGTCGAAACACTCTTTTGATCCTCACTTAACCGATGTAATGGATCCGTGGGAAATCATAGCACGGGGGATGATGAAGCCCCCGTGACGATTGCTAGCTCCAGTGATACCGGACCTAAGGAGGAGTATACCCTTAGTATCCCGGACACTTTTTGATCCATTCATCATTTGGATCCGAGAGAGGCGCAGCACGGGTATGCGTTGTGCCCATGTAGCGTGTGCCTGCTCCAGCGTGGTAAGGAGGAGCCCTCGAACAATACACAGGCTCCACAGTGACCTGAAGTATAGAGGATGTGTCCTTACCATTCAAACGCTCTACTGATCCAAATCCTGGTTCGCCGGGACTCTGAATTGAAAGATTCAGGATTGTGTTTTGGAGACCTCGGACAGGACGCTGTCTTGAGACATCCGTGTTGTTATTTATATTTACAAAAACGTTTTTGGGGTAAGTACTAGGCCACTCCCACTTTTTAATTTTACTTTCTAAAGTTTTGTTTTTGTTTTTCACCGGACTGGCAAGGGGACGCCCATGCCGGATTTGGTAGGGCTCCAAAGGTTGATTTACTTCCCTTCTATAAATCCTGGAAGTTACCCATCTCGGGGCTGGATTTCGTTCAGCCGAGACCATTAGAGTGATCGGCTCGGGGCTGGATTTTGTTCCGCCAAAACCAATCCCATAATCAGCTCGGGGTCGGGTTACGTCCCACCGAGTCGGTTTTCTTTGGACTGGGGAGGTAACATTCCCCCAGACCCAAATATTTTTTTTTTCAACTCGGGGTCGGGTTACGTCCCACCGAATCGGTCTTCTTTGGACTGGAGAGGTAACATTCCCCCAGAGCCTGGTGTCTCATTCAGCTCGGGATCATGTTACATCCCTCCAGCTCATGTCGTCCCCCACGAAGGGATTTCAAATGCTCGGATAACAAGAAACATGAAGAAAAGCCAAAAGAGAAGGAGATAATGAGGCAAATATATAATATATATAATATATATATAATATATATATATTATATATATATATATATATATGTCAAGACACAGCTTAAAGTATTATTACAAAA
Source organism: Zanthoxylum bungeanum (assembly GCA_019454045.1). Lineage (NCBI taxonomy): Eukaryota > Viridiplantae > Streptophyta > Magnoliopsida > Sapindales > Rutaceae > Zanthoxylum > Zanthoxylum bungeanum. The sequence goes on from SKCR01030632.1 coordinate 153,646, forward strand.
AAGCTAAGTATACACAGGGCCCCGTCCGGGTTACCCCTTCTCAATCAACCCGAACAAGGGCGAGACATTCTTCCTCGGCTGGTTAAGACGTTAGTTGGGTAGTCTCGGCCTCGGAAGAGGGAACAACAGCTTCAACCACGTCAACCTGGGAAATCCCTACTTCAGGGACAGGAACAGGAACCTCAGAGCAGACTTCTTGGGGAGCGTGAGGGACCGGAGCAACCAAAATTGGGTCGGGATCCATCGCCTCCTCGGAAGAAGGGGGAGCCACTTCTGGAACTCCTCCTCAGATATCTCCCATTTACAGAAGTGAATGGCCGCATGGATGGGCCCCATATCCAGGTCGGGCAATACCATCGGGATGATCTCAGCACAGTCCCCGACCCCTCCAAGTCGGATCGCGTCTCTTTCAGCCTCCAGCTCAGCTTCCTTCCTCTTCAACTCATCCCGGGCCCGTGCCAGCTCTTCATCCTTGGCCCTCAGCTTGGACTCAACACTGCACACTTCCACCTGCAGGATCCTGTTGTTAGCCCGGGCAGCCTCCAAGTCCTTCTTGGCGACATCAACATTTTTTCTCTCCAAAAAAGCGGCGACCCTGAGAGCTTTATTTGTGGTGTGGGCCTCAACAGCAGCCAGCTCCAGATTCTTAATATTCTCCTCCTTCCGGACCAGCTCGGCCTCCATTTCACTGAGCCGGTTCTGGAGCCTCTGTGCCTGGCCGCCTTCAGACAAAAGACTTATGAACATGTCCTTATTCTTTGCCGCCAAATAATTTGCCTGCCGAAAAGAAAAAGGAGTTAGTTGCAAACCAAGTCCGAAAGACACCCCGGATGAACAAAAGAAGAAAAAAGAAATAACCTGAGCCAATTGGGAGCACAACTTGGCGACCACCTCCTCGGGTGAAAGGTCATCGAACCTCGGAATCTTCTCAGGAGGTACAGCCCCCGCCAACTCGTTGAAGGCCGGTACCAAATGGGAGGTAGCCTCCCTGATATTCTTCCCAAGGTCATCAACCCCGAGAACCACAGCACCCTTCAGTTTCTTAGAAGGACCCTCCGGCCGAACTGAAGTTTCTCTGCTCGGGGCCTCCTCCTCCTCCAATTCCCGCCGCAGTTGAGGATCCACAGCTCCAAAACGACGTTTCCTCCTCCTGGAAGACCTCGGAGTGCTATCAGGACAGGTAGCACCCATTGGAAGCACCCTGGAAGACAAAGACCGCCCTTGAGAGCTCGGACGCCCCATCTCCTCAACCATCTTCCCGGCCTCAGAAGTTTCAGGCCGTTTCAGAGAAGCACCAGCTCCACCAGGGCTAGTTTTCTTCGAAACGCCGGACAACCGATCAAGGTACTTCGGTATCTTCGACATACCTGCAAAAAGCAAAGACAAAAATAAAGGTTCAGAACCGAGAGCATACAAAATTAAAAAAGAGAAGAAGAGAGACAACATCAAAAGGGGAGTTGGCTAAGAAAATCAACAAAACATCTACCTATCCGACCCGAGACTTTTGGAGGAACGGTCCGAACAAGTCCCGACTCAAGAAATGCCGCATCATTTACCAACTCCCTCCAATAAGCGGCATACCCCCGAGCCCAGGATACCCGATTCCGGACCTAACGAGAAACCTTGGGAGCATCCCTCCAACAAGCTGGGAGGAACCAGAGAAGTTAGAAGCCTAACATAAAAACTAAAAACGGGAACAAAAAAGGGGGGGTATTAAAATTCCTAACCTCCCGCTCTGAAGATGTCCAGGACCGAGACGTCCTCTAAGTAAAATCATAGGACCCGTCCCCAATCTCCTGTGGCCCAAAACCAAAGATCCTTGAAGTTTTTGTTGGAGTCAGGGAGCTTACGGACGACGTTAGAAGAATCAGCATACGCAGAGAGAGGTAGTACCATCCGTGGTGCGACCTAGGGTTAGCCTTCAGCCGGTATAATCTCTTCACTTCTTCGAGAGAGAAGGCTCGCTAAACCCCGCTCGGTGCCAGACCACATGCATGCCGGCCAAAATCCGCCAGCTATTCAGACTCAATTGACAAGGAGTAATCTCCATCTCGGCCAGCATCCAAGCGAAATAACGTTGCATCGGCAGCCGCAACCCACACTCGAAAAAAACAGGAAGAAGTGCCACCGAGCCCTCATCAGGTTGACTAGCGCGATCCATCGGGCCGGGAACTTCGAGGGCAATATCTATTGGGATATCGTATCGTTGCCGCAACAGCGCCAAATCATCCTCAGTTATCTTGGAAGGCCGATTCATATCCAGAGTCGAGCTATCAAGATCACCAGGCTCTGGATCCCTCCGAGGAACCCTCTGGTGATAAGTATCTTGCTCAACTTCGGAAGGGGTAGGGGTAGTATCGAGGTCTTCCACACTGGGTGCCCCCGAACCCGAGGAAAGCTCTTCAGCAGGGGGAGTGGAGGGTTTAACATGGTTTTTAGGGGAAGAACTGTTGTCAGACATCCCTGACATCCGAGAGACAGAAAAGGAAGGGGAAGTCAGTCTATAAAACTACTCAGGGCCGCCGTCTCAACTAGGCAGGTGGGTTCTAAGTGCCCTAAGCAAAAACCAACAAGCTATAAATCTTTCCCTAGCAACATTCAGAAATAACAGACTCACAACACACAACAGCGAAGAGGCCGTTCAGAAGACTTACTTGTTCTTTTCGGAAAAGTTAAGAGTTGTACAGTCCGGTTCGCCCGTCCCTTATGTTCACAGGTCACGGCAGAGAGAGAGAGGAAATCAACGGTTGAAAGGAACTCCAAAAGCACCGAGATCGAACGGGTCACGTTTGAAGCAGAGTTTACAGGTATGAAGAAAAATTGCCAAAAGGATTGCACAGTGGAAGACCCGTCTTCTTATAGTCATAATCAGAGCGCTCGTGGCCGTTGGATCAAAATAAGAAACCCGGATGAACGCCAAATGTCAACCGCAAAAGGGGTCTGCCAAAATTAAACAAACGGTTGAGATCAGCACGCTGTGAAGATGCTTCTACACGGTCGATTCGCTTCCTTTTTTGGCGGGAACCCAACGGATGTTTGACAAGTGTCAAAACTAGAAGAAACCCTAAAAACGATTTGATGGACATTTAAACAGACATGACTGTTGCGCGTCTCGAGAAAAGGCGTTTAAAAAAAGGCAACGGAACACTTTAGAACCGGGTCGACCTCCAACAGAATGAATCAGCACACCATTTTTATATAGTTCCCGGCACCAACTCATACACTCGTTGGAACCGAGAACTAGGGGACAGATGTTGATGGTGTTTTCAGGTACTATGACATTTAAAGCAGCATGACGATGATAGGAGGGTAATCCCTTGATTGGGTGAGATCATCAAAGTCAACCCGACCACTCTGCAATAAAAGAACAAGCACCTTACGTTTCCAAACCGACCACAACATATATAGACCGACCTCATGAAGACCGGTAACCGATCACTTTTTGTTCAGATAAACCGAGCACTTTCAGGTCGACAGCAACATTCTCAGTATAAAGAACTACCATGACCGACCTCATAAAGACCGACCATATGGCGAGATATGCTCAAGAAGATGACACCCTATTCTTGCGGATAAGATAAATAAGTTATCATACTTTCACAAGGAAAAGTAATGAGTCAGGATCCAAAAAGGAATAAGAAAAGTGAAAGCAATATTAGACTAGGAATCCTTACAATAGGAGAACACTGATTCGACCAGAAATTCTTATACGGATAGGAATCTGATTTCTGTACTATTATAAATAGAAGGGCAGAATATGTGTAAGGGCAGCTAAATAATCAAGCTCTGACTTGTAGAAAACAAAAAGAGACCCGAAAAGAGCGTTTGAGTAATAAAAGTATCATCTTGTTTGTGTCCGTGGACGTAGGTCGGATCCAAATCCACCGAACCACGTTAAATCTCCTTGTTGATTGGTGTGTTTATCTGCTTTCTTGCTAAATTTGCTTTTGGTCCCCCATAACCAAACAAATTCACTATTGAAGGAGGATTACCTCGGAAGTGATATTCCTATATTACCCTGAGACCAAAATCCACCGTCAACATAATATATTAAAAATAATTTCCCATCTGAAATTTTACGAAAGTTTAGTTAAATTCAAAAACTTTTAAAATATATCAATTTTCATTCTACATATATTAATTTCCAGTTGAAATCATAAGAAATTATCATTCTTTCCGATTGATTTGTGAAATATGATTCAATTTAAAAACTTCGAGTGAAAATTAATATACTTTAAAATCTTTAATTTTGACGAAGCCAAACTTTATGTGAAAATTGATAATCTCGCTAAAACATTGAAAATCTCGCTATCAAATCACCCCGACTCAGGCTTAAGCGGAGAATATAAAACATTCGACTGCCTTAGGCTCTTACAAAAATTACACCTCTGAATTTAAACTTAAAATTTGGACAATCAAATTTTAAATTTTATGTACACCAATTCAGACAGTAACACACAACACAACCTACGAAACGCACGTCTTGGGATAATTTTGCACAACAGGACAACCAAAATTATGCCAAAAGAATTATTTGTCCGAGTGCAAGTTCTAGTATTGAATTGGGTCTTAACTCTTAATGGGCTTACTACCAGGAAGGCCCAATAAAACGCATCATTTATAATATATATATATATATATATATAAAATAAAGGCAAAAATGCAAAACTCACCCTCTAACTTTCACGTTTTTTTCATTTCAGTCCTCTAACTTTCAGTTTTGTCAATTCAATCCTCTAACTTTCAATTTTTGTCAATTCAGTCCTCCGTTACAAATCCGTTACTGCTGCCGTTATTGCTGCCAAAACGACGCCGTTTAACGGAGGACTGAATTGACAAAAATTGAAAATTAGAGGACTGAATTGACAAAACTGAAAGTTAGAGGACTGAAATGAAAAAACGTGAAAGTTAGAGGACTGAAATGAAAAAACGTGAAAACTAGAGGGTCAGTTTTGCATTTTTTATACCTTAATTTAGGCCATATAAATTATTTTTCTTTTTCTTATTTTTTTTAAATAGTAAAAGAAAAAGAAAATATGCTACAACTGTAAGAAAAATTAATAAATATAATTTTAATGATAACAAGAAAAAAATTATATTCCAACAATTACATTTCAAAATGTAATTTTAGAGATTACATTTCAAAGATAAATGATGTATTTTTTACTTTTTAATATTTGATTTGACAATGTAATTTATAAATATAATTTTAATGTAATTGAACAGTAATCTCTAATGTCTCACGAAAATGTTGAAGATAATTACATTTCAAAATGTAATTTTAGAGATTACATTTCAAAGATAAGTGATGTATTTTTTAATTTTTAATATTTGACTTGACAATGTAATTTATAAATATAATTTTAATGTAATTGAACAGTAATCTCTAATGTCTCACGAAAATGTTGAAGATAATGCTTGTTCAGGATCGACCTTCATCAGATCATTATTTCTTGAATGAATACGAATTTTTTTTTTAAAAAAATGAATGGGTTTTTACTTAGCTCACTAATTACTTGTCTAATGTTGGAATTTTTTTTTCAATTTATATTATTATTAGTAGTAGTACAATATTAAATTAGTTTGGTCAATTCAGTCCTCTAACTTTCACGTTTTTTCATTTTAGTCTTCTAACTTTCAGTTTTATCAATTCAGTCCTTTAACTTTCAATTTTTGTCAATTCAGTTCTCCGTTAAACGGCGTCGTTTTGGCAGCAGTAACAGCAGCAGTAACGGATTTGTAACGGATGACTGAATTGACAAAAATTGAAAGTTAGAGGACTGAAATGAAAAAACGTGAAAGTTAGAGGACTGAAATGAAAAAACGTGAAAGTTAGAGGGTTAGTTTTGCATGTTTGCCTAAAATAAATTGCACCGTGTGCTTTCGAAAATATTTTCAGTGCTTTGGAGAGTGCCAGTTTCGTCGGTTCCCTCTCCCAATACAAAGAGAAGCTGATAATGGATTTGGACGATCCTCTTGATTTCGAAAACGAAGACCCACTTCCCATTAACCCTGTTCTTAATAAGAAACGGTATCGCTTTGCATTTCTTCATTTATTTATTTATTTATTTTAAAAAAACGTGCTGGGTATTTATAATTTTAGCTTTTTGTTATCTCACTGTTGCTACAATGTTCATTTGGATTGTTACTTTGTTAGGGTTTTGTTGTAATTATCTCTCTTTTTTTTTTTTTTTTTTTTTTTTTTATTATGGCTGCTCTTGATGGATCTGTTTCATGTAATTATGTGTCAATTTGAAAATTTGAAAATTTGAAGTTTAATTTTTAGTACTTGATTACAGTTTTGAGATTCGGTTAGCTAATATTGAATGAAGGTTTTTGCAAATGAAATCTTCAGTGGAGGATTGCATGTGTATCAAGTTCATTGAATTGTTTGATAATTAGTTACATTTGATGCTTTGTGTAATGTTCTCTGTTAATTAATGTATGACTTTTTGATGTTGGCCAGGAAAAAGGTTATCGGGTTGGATGATCTTTTGACTGATCACTACAACCAGAAAAGTAAAATAATTGAGAAGGAAAAAAAGCGGGCGGCTAAGGCTAAAAGAAACTATAATTCTGATGAAGATGAGAATGGCAAGGAGACTTTGCTGTCTAACATCTTCAATAGCTGCCAAAATCAGGCATTATAATTTTTCGTTTAGTTGTTGACTCTAATTTCATCAATGTACCATTTTTTTTTTTGCTATTCGTAACTGAAGATATATTAATTTTTGATGTAGATGGAAGATATACGTGTTGATGAAGAGACCACAGAGTGGGGTCTACAGGTTTTCGGAAATCAGGTTTGTGTAATTACAATGTGCAAATACTAACTTAATGTTTTGAAGATTTGAATAGGAACTTAGTTTTTTTCAGATATTTGACCTTTTTTTTGGTTAAATGTTTCCTTCTTCTTTATCAATTGCAGAAAGCACCACCACTTCTTGATTTTCCTAAGATAGGAAGTTGCTCACTTTTGCAGTCTTTCATAAATAACGAAGTCAATAACTTGGTGGAACTCACTACAGAAAAAGGTTGCTTGATTCTGCCAATACTTCTTTCTTAAGTATTTTTTCACAGATCATGTATATGAATTTGTAGCTTGAATATGAGTTCTTGTAAGGCGTGCTTTCCTGCCAGTTAGAAGCAATGTGCTTGAGTAAACAATCTATTTAGTTGCTCCAGTGAAATATTCTTGCAGGGGAGACTTTTCTTGAAGGATTATTGGTCAATGGCTGGCTGTCAAAATTGGTCCTAGCAAGTGGTGAAGTAGAAAAATCAATAGCCACGTGGACTTTTAATCTGAGTGAGTATATCTATCCTGTCAATTGCCATTCAATAGTTGACAATTTCTTATGTTCTTATCATTTGGGTTATCAGTTTTATATTCATCAAAGGAAGAGTTAAGGGTATCTGCTTGTGAATTCTGGCATGCCATTCTCTCATCTAAAAATGAGGTATCTTACATTCTATTGATTTCAAGTAGAATTTTATTGATATAGTATTCTTTCCAATTTAGCACTCTCTGACTCTGAGTTGTTTATTTTTACCTGTCATCATACTTTATCAGGTTGGTGCACTGCCTGTTAAAATTGATTGGTTTCCCAGCTACTCTGAACTAAACAAAGCTCTTGTGGCATATGGTTTTTTATCTGATTTTTCATCCAACGCAGAATCAGTCAATTATGGCAAGTCTTCCATCTTTTTGCCACTGGAAATTGAACGTATATGGTTGTTTGCATTTATGTCTGTTTATAGTGATAACATGAGAATTTGATATGAGTGCCGCTGAATAGGTGTCTAAATGCATGTCTTACTATGACAAATGTTGTTGCCTTTGAGTTATCTTGACATGTAGTGTTATAACTATGTATCTAAGATGTTTAGTCATTTACGGAAATTACAAACTAAGTGTCAACTATCAATCAAAGGCACTCAAAAGTTCAGCAGTTTTTATTTTTTCTTTTTATTTCCCCGTGAAAAACACCATATTGTAAAAGCAATCTTACCGCCTTTATAATTGTTGATCTTATCACAATATCTATGATGTTTTCTTCCAGATTCTGGTTGTAGAGGGCCATCAGAAAATCTTATTGCCTGGGTAAAAGTTACTACTGCTTGTTGTCAAGTAAGGTATGTGACAGATACAAGCATATGGTATTTGTTGGTAACATTAAAGGCTCCCAAATGGTTTATAGCAAGATGAAGCTTGCAAGTACTGTTTTTAAGGTTATGGATTTTCTGATTTTCCTTGCAGGAATAAAATGTCTGTCTTTTCAACTAACGAAGCTGAAAAGTTAGTTGAAGTTGTTACTTGTCTATTTTTAGACCGTCGACTTCAAGGTTTGTTAGTGCTTTTGTATGAATGCATGCACTCGGCCATCGGTTACTTCACAGACCTAGAGTGGAATACTAGCTGTGAGGGAATAGCAAAATCTCTTGCTTGCAGGTGGTTGACTTTTTCTATTAGATTTTAAACAGTGGAAAATAGCCAATTTCAAAGCTGCTCTTACTTTGAATTTTAACATAATAATCTTGATTTCATGTTCTTGGCAACCGCCTATTGGATTTGCTCCAATCTGTGAAATATCAACGACTCAGCAGAAAGTAATAGATAGTTTGTTATTTTGTATGATAAAAAATTATAGATGCTTGCAATTTTAAAGCATCAATTATTTAAGCTCTCTGTGAAATCTAACAAATGTGCCTTTTATCTTTATTTTTATTTTTATTTTTATTTTTGATGCTACATAAAGGAACTGTTCATATCATTGTATAGACGTTCTAACAATTGAAACCAATACAACTCTTATATTTCCGTTTGGCCTTGATTATTGGAATTATTGAGCATAGATTAGCATGGGAAAAACTGGCATTGTTATTTAAATAGTAGTATTCTGTAATTTGCCTTTGGCTGTTTACTTGCCTGCCTTCCTTTCTCTTACTCTTGCTGAATGATTGTTTGTATCATGAATGTAGGGTCCCCAGGGATATAAACTGCTTGCGAATTGTAGATTGCATTTCAGGAGTTAACAAACGTTCTAAGCAACTCAGAAGTGCAGTTGCCTATCAGATTCTCAATATCTTTTTCAATAATAAGGTAGCCTATATCAGTATTTCCTTTCTTCGTGGTAGCTCAAACATGTTCTTAAACATCAAACTGAATTAAATTTTCATGCAAAAAGATGATGGCTAACAAAGGTACTCAGTTTCTTCTCTTGGCAAATTTATTGCTCTGATTTCGATCATTTTCATTCAAATTCTATCTAGGCAACTCCATCGCTCGTACTTGCACCCCTTACAACCGCAAATGCATTGATATGTGATTGCCACTGATTGGAATAAAAACCACTCACAATCTGTAAATTGAATTTTTGCTGTTTCTCAAAAAAAGAAAAAGAATTTCTGTGTAGTCATTTGACCGCATGCATTTTTTAAAGTCAAATTAAACATATTCTAACAGGTTATTTCTTTGTTCTCTTCAGGCAACCAATGAAGAAGAAATGCTGAATTTGCTTATCCTGATCAATGTGAAAGACAAAACTTGTGATCTTTTCAGGATGTACATATATCTGGTTTTGACAGAGAACTGGCTTTTGTCTTGTCCAAAGTTGGAAGAGAAACCAGTGATAAATGAAATGTGGGGTGTTTACCTTCGAAATTGTTCTTGTCTAATCTCTAGCACGGATTTGAGGCTTTATGCATCGAAGGTTTGGGATAAAACTTTTTTTTCTTTCAAGTACTTTTTGGTGACATTCTTTATAAAATTTATTTACACTTTGCAGGTTCGCAATAAGGCCTCCTATCTACTACAAGGTCCCACCAACAAATAATCATTCAATGTGCATTTGATGAAAATGATATTTTGTTCCAAGGCAAGTTGTGGTGACATAAAGATAAAACGAATATTATATACATATCAATAGTCAATGATTTTTTTTTTAATCAGATGTGTTAAAAACTCTATTTAGAATACTTGAGAATTCTTGCTTGTGATACTTGTGTTTAGTTATATGCACATTAATTGTGAGGGGACTTTCGGAGATTTGGGTAAAGCTCGACTGGTTGCTTAAGTGTAGTCTACCATATCTTAGAGAGACAATTAGTCATTTTTCACGTGTTATAAGTATCTTTGCAATGCAGTTACAGTCTTTGCCCTAATCTATGCATTGCAGGTTCGGTACAGTTAACATGTTACTCCTGGAATTTGGTGTTTTAGGGGGATGAAGATAAACTTGAAGCGTAGCTGGTGGAAGTTTTGCGATCCCTTGGTTCTTTTTGTTCGGATCGAGAGTGTGCCCAGCTGATGAGTGTTTGTTATTTTTGGAGAAGAATGAATGAATGAGCATTGCAACTTCAAGTTGACAGTGGAAGTGAATATATGTTTTATTGTATCCATGGCTCATGCATTCACTACAATTATTTCTAATCAATGCTTGCTTCACTATGTTTGCATTTATCACTTCAAGATAACCCCCTTGGAGAAAAGGTTCAATTCTGACCATCTTTGATTCATTCCTTATTTATTTAAAACATCAATTCATGCTCATTTATCGTTCAAAAGATTAGAGTAAATGATGGTCTCGTTGATAAAAAAAAAAAAAAAAAATTATCAATTTTTTTATTTTTTAACAGTAAATGAGAGTAAGTTGATATTTTCAATAAGTTTGGGAATGCATTGAAGATAAGTTAAAGAGTACATAAAAATTAACTTAAAAAGAAGAAATGAATCGATTTTCTTTTTTTGTTTAAAAAAAACATAATAAAAAAGACTCATTTCTCAAGTAATTTCATGAGGGGATGAATAGATTATATTAGATAAAAATATTTTATCTGGGAAATTATATATTATCCATCTAATGTTTAATTAAAGTTTGAAAATAGTTAATTTTTTTTTTTTAAATTATTAGCGGTTTTTTTTTTTAATATTTGCAAAATGATACTTTGCTCTTAACAGTATCACAATCTTTTAGAGAATTTGACTAACATAACTAATTTTCCATTGAAGTGTTTTTCCAATGAAGTAAAAAAAAAAAAAGTTAAAAAAGCGAGAAAAAAAATATAAATAAGTTTTTCTCATTTTACCATGTTAACTGTGAAGTGAAAAATTGATAAACTTTGCAAACAGGATGGTGGACTGCAAATAATTTGATTTTTTTTTTTTAAAATTATTAGCGGTTTTTTTTTTTAATATTTGCAAAATGATACTTTGCTCTTAACAGTATCACAATCTTTTAGAGAATTTGACTAACATAACTAATTTTCCATTGAAGTGTTTTTCCAATGAAGTAAAAAAAAAAGGTTAAAAAAGCGAGAAAAAAATATATAAATAAGTTTTTCTCATTTTACCATGTTAACTGTGAAGTGAAAAATTGATAAACTTTGCAAACAGGATGGTGGACTGCAAATAATTTGTTTTTTTTTTTTTTAATATTTTCGAATTTACATTAAACAATGGATGGATTATTTCAAATTATAATGATCGGAGAAAATTCAAATCACAAAATAAAAGCAAAGCAATTTGATCCTAAATTAGGAAAAATTTCTACTATGCAACAACGATATTACATTATTCATATAATAATTCAATAATATATTATCACATATTAAAATAATTAAAAAAAAATAAACATAATTATATTTAATATATATTATATACTTATTAATTGGTGATACAACGTCGTGCTATCAAAAAATTACTCGTATATTAGAGACCATACATTTACTCTACACCTAGAGAGATATACTCCCACTGATAATGGATTGTAAAATTGCAAGTTTATCTTACAAGCTTGGAGAGGGAGCCAAATCTTGAAAACGATTCAAAACCCGCCATAAAACCAGAAAGGGCAAGGCTCAAGTTCGGTTCGGAAATTTAAAATTAGGTTCGCACTAGTAATAGCTTTATTGAAATTTGCTTCGGATAGCCGATTTCGCTTTCGCTTTCGCTTTCACTTTCATTTTCACTTTCACTTTCTCTTTCTCCTCTATTCATTTTCCTTTCATTCACTCATTTCTCTCCATCTTCTTCGGATTCCCATCTTTATTTCCAGAAAGACAAATCAAGAATATTGATTTTAATCAAAAGAAAAAGATTAGGGTTTCGCTTTGTTTTTTTGTATTATATTCCATTCTCTGATTTTCAAGAACGCATAGTCATTAGCCACAGATCTTTTATATATACATGCTTGTGATTTTACTCTTGGGTTTGAGTTAGGGTTTTAGAAGACTAAAGGGAAAACATGAAAGGGGAAAAAATGGCAAAGAGATCAACTTTTACTAGCATAGTGAGGAGGAGGCTATCTGATATTACAAATTATTCGCCGACACAACCAAAACTGTTGATCCGCAAAGAGAAGCCTTCTCAGGTTTCTCCAGCCTCTGAAGACCTTGTTAAACAACTTATTAAGGTGTGATTTTATCTGGGTATATATTAATTTTGTATGCTTTTTTATTAACTTGCTATTCGATGGTCATGAGTTTGAACCTCGGAAATATTATTTCTACGAAAAAAAAGAAAAAAAGTAAAATTATGTACATCAGGACACCCGACTTATAATGGGACTGTGGGAAACTTGCACTAGTTATGACCCTTTATGTTTTTATAAATGTGAGTTGTAATCTTAATTTGGTTTTGTACTTTGTCTTAAATTCTTTAAATTTTTGGGTTGTTGGTACAAATACTTATGGTGGTTTTGTTTCTTTGATGTGGAAGAACATTATAGCTTGATTGGAATTTTATTTTTCTTGGAATGTGAAACAGGAAAAGATGACATTGTTGAGGGTTATTGAGGAGAGAGAGTATCCTTTCATTGTTCTGTTTCTTTCAATTTATGTGTTTAGTTTAATTTCTTCGTATGAATCTTTTTTGTTAATTGAGGGCATATAATTCAAACCAAACAAAGCATTTTTCATTGGGTGTGATTGGTTATATGGATCTTTCCACGTCATTATACTCTATTAAGAATCATTACTTCATTAAGCTTAGAAAAATTAAAATTTATTTTTATGGTTTCTGTTCATGTCAACTTAGGTCTTCCTTGATCTCACTTGACATATGCAACACCATTTACTCACATTTTCTCGCCGGGATACTTAAAGTTAAAGGTGTACATTGGACATACAAACTGATACGACCTAATAATTAAAACCTATTTACAAGATCTTTCTTTTTCTACTGCTTTTAAGAATGTGTGGACAAATGGGATTTTCTTAATCTTGATTGATCAGTAAAATCATCGAATTGAGTGAAAACGAGTTGGAGAATCTGAGAATCAACCTTCAGAAATTGCAGCTGCAGAATTGGAATCTTGCTCAATCAAACAGCCAGATTCTAGCGGTCTGTTTGCTTTAGACATTATGTATTATCATTTGTAGATATGTATGGTTCTAGGCTATGTTGACTGTATTCTCATTTCTTTGCAGGAACTTAATTTAGGAAGAGAAAAAGTAAGTTTGTAATTCTGAACTCTTAATCCCAGACTTCTGATTTTGAAGTAGTTCTCTTGATCAGTGGTAGAGGTACATAGAGGCGACGAGAGCGACCTGAAATTTTATTAAAATGTTTCCTATAAGTTAAAAAAAATGATTTGTTAATGAGATAATTTGATTTGTCAATATTAAAATAAACTGTATCTACAACTTTTCTGGCTACGCTACTGTCTTGCTCCCATTTCTTTTATAAGTCTTAACAAATTTGATTTTGCTCAATCAGGTGAAAGCACTACAACATGAACTTGTATGCAATGATACTTTACTTAAAGCAAAGAACATCAAAAAAGAGGTTAGCTTTTATGGTTTATTATATCATAAGAATGTGGTAGATTCGAATTCGATAGACTCTAAAAATTTGCTAGCATATCTTCATAAAACAAACCATCCTAAACAAGAAAGACTATCCTAATTAGAATATTTTCATGATAAACATCTTGATGTATGCTAGTCGCTAGAGATGCTTCCCTTGTGTATTTGTGGCTGCTTCATAGCAACATCAAACAAGCCATGGGGATCATTTACTATAGAACTAGCATGCTCTGATAAATTCTATGGTCATTCTAATACTGATATTTTTATTAGGGGTGGCAATCTTGATAAGAATTCATTTATTCATTTGATTCGATTCGTTTTAAAATGAATATGGATTTGAAAAAATGGATTTGTTTAATAAATGGATCAATTAAATTTGATTTATTTATTAAACGAATTGAATATGAGTTCGTTTATTCATTTATGATTCATTTAATTTTTTTTTATTTACTTAGTTATTGTTATTTTTCAACTGAAATTCGAGAAGTTATTGTAAATTACTACAAAAAATAATATTATATATATTTAGTGTGCTATTTTTAGTAAATTTAACAATTATATATTTCATGTATATACATTTATGAAAAATTATTGTAAATAAATCATCGTATTTTATGCCTTTAAATAATATTAAAATCAAACGAATATTCGTATTCGATTCGTTTAGTAAATTATTCGAATACAAATCGTGATATTAGGATTCGTTTAATAAACGAAATGAATACGAATTTATCACATTTTGATTCGATTCGTTTAGGATTCGATATGAATTCGATTCGTCAATTCATTTTATCATCCCTAATTTTTTTTAAGATGTTTCCTCATACGGTACCAACCCAGAGCAATTTCTAATGACAAAGTGAAGAAACATCCTGCTGAACCTTGGAATCTAAGTCAACATTGAACTCTGTCGCCATCAAAGTTATCATTTGTGACAATTATATAGTATCTGACCATGTATTAGTAGTAGTTGGTGTTGTGAATTTTGCTTCAATGACATGTTGAGCAACTAGGGGAAGTAATGAGATTTAACCAGAGCCTTATGTTTTTAAGTTAATTGTTCAACTTGAACATGCCTTATGTTTGATCATCAATCAATTCTTCTTTATTTAACAGGAGGATTCCTATGCAAACTTTGAAAGCACTGGCTTTCAGGTGTCTAAGCTACTTCCACAGTTACATGTCTGCTATATATATGATTTAAAACTATTTACAGTTCTGAATAATTCACTTACAACTCATTTTCTTTGCTGGTTAAGGAAGGAGAGATTGTGACAGAAGAATGTATTCCTAAAGCTAATGACAATGACAAACCATCTGAGCGCAACAGAAGGCGTAGTGCAAGAAATAAATGTAATTGCTAGCACTCTAAATGTCTCAACTGATTGGAACTTCTTTTCTCTCTCTTTATCTGATGTTTTTTAGCTGATGAAATTTGCCAATACATGCAGCTATGGGCCCTTCTACCACCCGTCGACAAGTTTCAGAGAAAGAGAATGTTGAAAATAAAAGGTTTGTCGACACATATGTTGTTATATAATCTATTTATCTGCAGGTCACAAATTCGAGCTCGGAAACAAGTCTCTTTATAAAAAAACTAAAAATAAGATTGCGTATATATTAAATCATCCCTAGAATTATAGTGTGGCGTTGGGCCATCCATTGTAATCCAAGTTGTGCTTCTTTGATTGATAGCAATATTGGAAAACTGAAGGCTGCATGCTTATTGATTCTTTAATGGGTTCTTCCATTTTCTCATTTTGCTTGAAGCCTTGAACCACTCATTCTTGCTAGACTTTTGCTGTCATTTTTTTTGTTGGAATCAAAATCTAAGTTTTCTTTTCCTCTTTGTAGGCGTTGTGTGAGAAGGCAATCTGCTAGTTTCAAATTTCAAGAGCGAGTACCTACAGAAAACTTGTTCAAGATTCAAGATACTAAACTCTCAGTCACTCTCCAGGCTGATTCATTGCCGCAAATTAAGAAGCTTGCGGCCTATGAAATGAAGCACAGCTACCACAAAGATCCTCAAAGGGAAGAACATCACAAAGCAGCTGAGAAGGTACAATCCCACAAAGAACTTCCACTAAATGTTAAAATGCAAAGAAAAGAATTATTGGAATCTACTATTTACACTATTTAATATAACATAATCTCTAGAAACAATGTTTTTGTGGAATTTAATCTATGATATTATCCTTTCTAGCCCTTCTTATGTAACAATCTGTTGTGATTGTTTGGTATGTTATTGTAAAAGTTATGTAGCAATGTGAAATGACTTTGTGTTTAATCCGGATTTATTTATCATATTCAGCATGTTCTTGATAAACAGTCTGTAATTAGACTTTCTTAAAAAATATCAAAACAAAACGATAGAATTTGTTTATGTTTGTTCATTTTTATTCGACATTAGAGGTGGTTTATAGCTCTAGAGTTTCGGCAATATTAGGTAATGTTGTGATTCTCTGACTACTGAAGAGTGTTTATGAGGAAAAATTATTTTTCTATCACTACTTGAATAGACTTTACAAATATTACAAACTTTGTTACAAAAACCTCACACTTCACTCTCTAAGCTCTCTTAACATGGAGCTTAATATTTTGGGATGCAAGAACTCACAAATGAGAGCTCAATTTTTAGGCAATGACTTGCCTTCTTACTCACCACAATTAGTGGAGTGGTTGCCACTAATTGAGTGGTTAAGGGTGGTTATACCAAAACATTAATTGATTAATGGTGGTTGTAACAAATACTAATAATGCTTGTTGGATTCTTATCAATGCTTCCCCTCCAACTGTATCCGAAATGATTTTCATTTGATAGCTATTCCGGCTATGTCTCTGCACAGCTCTAGCTTATCTCGCGTAACCACCTTTGTTATTATATCGGCTAGATTCTCATATGTATGGATCTTCACTAGTCTCACCAGTTGTTGATCCATCACTTCACGTATCCAATGATAGCGAATATCGATGTGCTTCGTCTGGGAATAATACATTGAGTTCTTGCTCATGTCCAGACACTCTCACTATCACAATATATCTTGTATTATATCTGCTTGATCCCTAATTCTTGGAGAAAAAGCTTTATCCACATCATTTCCTTTCCTGCTTCTGCTATTGCAATATACTCAACTTTTGTCATGGATAATGCAATATACCTCTGCAATCTTGACTGCCATGACACAACTCCCCTGTAAAAGTATAGAGAAAACATGTTGTAGATTTTCTACCATCAAGATCTCATGCCATATCAGAATCTGTATAGCCTTCCAAGATTGGATCATCTCCCCCGTAACATAGACGCATTGTTTTAAAATGCGGTCGAGGCGGCCGCGTCGCCGCCTCACGACGAAGGCGCGTTGAGGCGGCCGCCTCTTTCGATTTTTTTCGGCCTTTCGATTTTTTCGAGGTGGCCGCCTCACGCATAATTTTTTTTTTATTTTAAATTTTTTTAAAATGAAACGACGACTTTTTGGGGCTTCCAAAACGTCGTCGTTTTAGTTTCATTATTAAAAAAAATTAATTTCTAGGGTTTCATTATCATTCAAAGTCTTGTCTCTCGACCTCCTCTGCTCTCTCTCTCTCGGTGACCTCTGCTCTCTCTCTCGGCGACGTGGTCTCTCTCGGCAGCGTTTCTGGTAACAATCTTCCCAATTTTTTCAATTTTCTGGATGTAAAATCAGGGTTTTTGATTTGTTAATTTGTTTATTAGGTTTCTTAATTAAATTGGATGCAAAATTAGTAATTAGGGTTTTTGATTTGTTAATTTATTTATTAGGTTTCTTAATTAAATTGGATGTAAAATCAATAATTGGGTATTAGGTTGAATTGATTTGGGTAAAATCAGTGATTAAATAATTGAATTGGATGTAAATTTTTTCAGTAAGATGTCGAATCGAACAGATCCGGCTTGGAAGTACGGGCATGAAGTTACTACGGAAGATGGAAAAAGAGGATATAAATATATTGAATGTAATTTTTACACTAGGAAAATCAAAGAGGGTGTGTATACAATGAAAGAACATCTTGCGGGTATTAAGAGTAATGTCGCGCCATGTACAATGGTTCCTCCAGAAGTATAATCCGAGATAAATGAATTTATGTAGAAAAAATAAGATACAAAAAAGGTTGCACAACTTTATCAAAAAGAAAGAATTGATGAAGGTGCCTCTCTACACCGTTCATCTTTTGGTAGTTCACAAGGGAGTAAATCAAAGAGAACCGTTAGAGGGCCAATTGATAGATTTGTGGTGAATATTGAAGAGGGGGAATTGGAGGACAATCTGATACGCCCTTCACAAGGAAGTGTTCAAGATCTTCGTGATCAGACAATACAAGATATTGGTAGGTTTTTTTTATGAGAATGACATTGCTTTCAATGTTGCTGGTAGTCCATCATTTGCCAATATGGTGCGATCAATTGGAAATTTTATCCGTGGATTGAAACCACCGACAACATATGAGTTATCAACAACTATACTGAAAAAGAAATTAGAAAATACGAGAGAAGTTGTTGATGAAGTAAAGAAAACATGGAGCCAAGCAAATGTGAGCATTATGTCAGATTGATGGAAGGATATGAGAGGAAGACAATTGGTAAACTTCCTTGTGAACAATCCATTTGGGACTATTTTTCTTAAATCTGTGGATGTTGGTGATGTAGTGAATGATGTGAATTTATTGTTCAATATGCTTGATAATGTTGTTGAAGAAGTAGGTGAAGACATTGTGATTCAAGTGATTACAGATAATGCATCCAATTATAAGAAAGCATGTGAACTTTTAATGGAAAATAGGAAACGATTGTGGTGGACGCCGTGTGCGGCGCATTGTATTGATTTAATGCTTGAAGATATTGGAAAGCTACCTCAACATAAAAATGCCTTGTTAAAAGCGAAAAAGGTAAACTTACATTTTTTATTAAATATCTTCTTAGTTCACATCATAAATTCGTAATTGTTAATGTCATTTAACAGGTTAGTAATTTCATATATAATCATGGAGCGGTGTTGGCTTTAATGAGAAGTTTCACAAAGAAAGATTTAGTTCGCCCCGCTCTGACAAGGTTTGCAACTGCATTCTTAACATTAAAAAGTATGTATGGTTTGAAGCGACCCTTGCAGCAAATGTTTACTTCAAAATAGTGGGATGACATTACTTTCTCCAAGAAGTCAGAAGGGAAAGATGCGAAAAAAATAATTTTGAGTGATAGGTTTTGGATTTGTGTTGCTCATGCTTTGAAAACAAACAAACCTCTAGTTCATGTGTTGAGGATGACAGATGGCGAAAAATTTCCTTGTATGAGATTTTTATATGGTGCCATTGATAGAGCAAACGAGGAGATAGCAAAAAATTTGGGAAATGAGGCTGGTGCGTACAAGGAGATATGGAAAATAATTGATGATAGGTGGGAGTCTCAGTTGCACCGCCAATTGCATGCGGATGCCTATTTTTTGAATCCTCATATCCAATATGCAGACAATCCTCCTTCCAAGCATCCAGAGATTAGGCATGGGTTTATTTTATGCATGGCCAAACTGTTTCCCAATCCTGAAGATCAATATGCGGCAGATATACAAGCGGATACCTTTCTAAATAAGCAAGGATTATTTGGCCTCAGTATTGCTAAACACACCGTCTTCAATCGTAGTCCTGGTATGTGAATTATCACTTTTGTGTTATTATTCACTATAAGATATTATATGAATTTGAAAAGTGTATATTCAATTTTATATTTTTATTATAGCTAACTGGTGGAGAGCATACGGCGATGCAACTCCTCAACTGTAGTCTTTAGCAATAAATATTTTAAGTCTAACATGCTCATCCTCGGGGTGTGAACGCAACTGGAGTACATTTAATATGATATGATCTAATAATAATTAATAACGTGTGAATATAACTTTTTGCGGTGAACTTATGATAATTTGAATAAATATTTTGTAGATTCATACAAAGAAGAGAAATAGATTACCCACCGAGAAATTGAACTCATTAGTGTATATAATATATAATATGCGATTGAAGCAAAAATAAAAGAAAAAAATATTCATTTCAATCAGATTATGATCCTTTGATTGAGGATGAGTTGCCTTCTGATGATGAATGGGTGGTCGGAGAAAGCTTTGTGGAGAATACTTCCATTGAACAACCGAGTGGAAGTAGAGCATCTGCACAAAAAAAAGAGTAGAGACCAAAGTAAGTTAATATTTACAAATAATACAAATTAAAAAATAATACGACTTTATGTTATTTGTTAGGGAAAAGAAGAACTCCACAATTAGTGGATGAAGACAATACAAATGAATGAGGTTCTTTGGAGGATGACACATCTGATGATGAGAGAGATTTTGACCCAAGCTTCATGCCGCTAGACACAAATGATAACTTATTTAGGGATTAGTTATCAATAGTTTTTTGAACATATTATGAATTATGAAGAAATGAATGTATTTTGGATTTAACATGTTTTTATTATTCTGATATTACGATTTTAATTATTTTTCCGATTTTCGGATTGAGGCGTCTGCCTCGCCACCTCGAGGCGATCCTCCCCGCGCCTCAATGGTCGGCCGTCTCGAGGCGCCGCCACATATTTTTAAACATTGCATAGACGTAACTTCGATGTACCATTGAGGTACCTAAGAATCCATTTAACTGTCACCCAATGCTTTTTCCTGGGTTAGAAAGAAAACGACTCACTACACTCACTGCGTGAGCAATATCTAGCCTGATACATACTATAGCATACATTAGGTTTCCAACTGCTGAAGAATATGGCATTGATGATATCTCCTATATCTCTTTATTGGATGAGAGAGACAAACTCTTGTTTAGTTTGAAATGGTGCGCTAGTGGAATGCTGAAAAATTTGGCAATCTGTATATCGAATCTCCTGATTATCTGTTCAATATAAATCTGTGAAAGCCACAACCTTTTTTTTTTGTCTGTCAAGAGCTATCTCTATTCCCAAAATCTGTTGAGCTGGTCCTAAGTCTTTCATGTCGAAAAACTTATAGAGTTCCTCCTTCAGCTGGTTGATCTCCGATGCTTCTTGTCCAACGATCAACATGTCGTCTACACATAGTAAAAGAGCAACTAAATTTCCAAAATTTCCATATGGAAACCTTTGAATGTATACACATTGATCTGTTGCAGTTCTTTTGTAACCTTAACCCACTATGAATGAGTCAAACTTCTTGTACTACTGCCTTAGTGCTTGCTTGAGGTCGTTCAAGCTATTCTTCATCTTGCAAACAATCTTCTATTTTCCTGAAACTTTCTGGCTGCTTCATGTAAATTTCTTCATTTAGATCACCATGAAGAAATATTGTCTTAACATCCATCTGTTCAAGCTCTAAGTTCAAACTGGCTACCAATCTTAGGATAACTCGGATTGAAGTAATTTTTACAAATGATGAAAAGATTTCATCAAAGTTGATTCCCTTTTTTTACTATAAGAACCCCTTGACTACTAACCGAGCTTTATATTTCACCACATTTCTGCTGTCATATTTCTTCCGCTTGAACACCTATTTGATCTTCAGTGCCTTCATACCATGCGGGAGCTTGACTATCTCATAAGTATTATTTTTCTGCAAAGATTCTATTTCATTATGCATTGCATGCAATCATTTTTCTTTATCTTTATAAGATACAACTTCTTTGAAAGTTTCTACCCCCTCGTCAGTAAGCAGAATATATTCAGATCCCGAGTATTTGGTTGATAGAATCCGACCTCGCTCAGATCTTCGTACTGGAGGTTCACTAGTTTCTGGAGGTCTTTTGTCATCCAGATATGTGGATGATCCAGTAGCCTCTGATGGAGCAAGTTGCAGCTCCCCCTGCTCAACGCCACCTTTCTCCTCTGGTTCTGCTTCTGGCATATCATGCACCCCATCATTATATGTGGCCACTCGTGTTTGTGTTGAGGTTGTGTCTATATTTGCATCAGTTTTATCGGTACTGGAATTAGAAGATATATTGGGCGTTTCAATGTCTTCTATTGTCTGGTCTTTAAGAAACACTACATATATGCTTTTGATGACCTTCTTTTCCTTCGGGTCCCATAACATATCCAAATTCCTCGTCTCCATAGCCTATGAAGATGCATGGAGTAGTCCTTGCATCGAGTTTCTGCCTGAGTCCTTGGATACGTGTGTAAAGGTTAAACAGCCGAATATTCTAAGATGAGAATATGATGGATTCTTACTAGACCACACTTTTTCCAGAATTTCAAAGTTCAACGGTACAGATGGTGATATGTTAATCAGGTAGCACGTGGCACAAACAACTTCTCCCTAGAATGGCTTTGGCAGTTTAGTCATGTTGATCATGCTTATGGCTTTCTCCATAATGGTGCGATTCATTCTTTCGGCAACACCATTATGTTGTAGGGTGCGTGGAACAGTCCTTTCATGTCAAATGTCGTGACTTCCGCAATAGGTATTGAACTCTCTGGAAGTGTACTCGCCTCCATTATCTGTGCGGAGGCACTTCAGTTTCTTCCATGTTTTACGCTTGACCATAGCATGGAACAGTTTGAAATAATCTAGGACCAGATCATTTGTTTTCAGAAAATACACATACCTTCCGAGAAGCATCATCAATGAAAGTCAGAAAGTATTTTTTACCGCCTAGTGTAGGGCTGTGCAACAGTTCCGGTTCTACCCGAAATTGGACCAATTTTTTGGGTTTGGAACCGGAATCGGTTGTAACCGATCTGGTTCCGGTTCCAAATTGAAGGAATCGATTTTAACCGGTCTGATGCCAGTTCTAAAATGGTCAAAATCGGAACCTATTTTGGGAACCAAATTTCGGAACCAGAATCAGAATCTGTTTTGGGTACCGAATTTAGAACCAATTTCGGAACCAAATTAAAACCCAATTTCATAACCAGTTTTAAAACACAATTTAAACCCAAGTTCATAACCCACATTAAAGCCCAATTTAAATCATATTTCATAATCAATTTTAAAACTCAATTTAAACTCAATTTCATAACCCCAATTAAAACCCAATTTCATAACCCAAATTAAAACCCAATTTAAACATAGGCGCTTCCTATAAGAATATTATGTATTGAGTCATAAATATTATGCAATATGCAGTTTTATTTATTATTTTATTTCTGTATGGACAATTGTCAATAATATTATGTAATATTTAAGTGTCAGAAATAATTATACTTTCAAAGTTTGACAATAAAAAATAAATAGGGAAAATCAGAACCGGACCGGAACCAAATTGGAACCGATTAATAGGTTGCCATATTAATTGGGTAGGTTTCGGTTCCACGAGGAACCGATTAATATGGTACCCTATTTAATTGGGTAGGTTCCGGTTTCACTTAGTTAGGAACCAAAACCGATATTGTTCACCTTTGGCCTAGTGAATTGACCTTCAAGGGACCACAAACATCAGAGTGCACCAGACCGAGCAACTATGATATTCTCTTAGATGATAAATTAAAAGATACTTTATGTTGCTTACCGAATGAACAGTGATTGCAAGAATCTAGTACAACATTCTTGGAAACAATGATTAGATCCTTATTTGTCAAGGTAAACAACCCTCTTTCACTCATGTGATCGAGTCTCTAGTGCCACAGATTTTGAGAAGCTTTCTGTTCAGCTACATTGAGGCTCTCTGCACATATTGTCACATGAGTCTTGTATAATGTGCCACAAATATGTCCTCGGGCGACGACCATGACACCTTTTATCATCCTCCATGTGTCATTGCTAAAGTGGCTAGCATGACCTTGTTTGTCAAGGACTACACCTGAGAGTAGATTAAGCCGATGTTCTGGAACATGTCTCACCTCCTCCAGGATTATTGTATACCATGTATTTGTCCGCAATTAAATTTCACCAATTCTATCTGAGAGGAACTGATATTTCTCATTTTCATTGCTCCAAAGTCTTTTGCTTTGTATGTTGTGAAGAAGTCTTTGTGAGGAGTGTCGTGATATGATGCTGCAGTATCTACCACCCACTCAACATATTGAGTTGCGGTGTGAATGCATGTCTCTTTCTAGATGGAGCAAATTGTTGGGTTTTATAGGTCAAACCAAGATCAAATTAAGTAATGAAATCATGTGAATACGCAAAGTAAGATGGCGGAAATACTCACTTTGATCGGCTTTTGGATGCGATGAACACAAAAATTCTGCTCCTTGTAGAATTCGGCCAAGCCCTCCTTGTGTGGATCTTCAAGCTCCAAGCTTTGAGTGTTGATTCCAAGCTCAAGGATTGGTTTCCCTATCACCTTTGTGAGACTCCTTGTGTGCTAGCACTTGTGATTTTTGAAGCAAAAATCACTCAACATGAACCCTAGGTGTTGGGTTTCTAGATTAGTCCCAAGATCGATTTCAAGCAATGAAACATGTGTGAATATTCAAAGAGGTATGGCGGAATCATACTTACAATGATCGGTTTTGCGATGCGAGGAACAAAAAAAATCCTTGAAGCTCTCGGCAATGGTGCTCATTTGTGCTCCTCCATTTTCGATCATCCCTCCATTGATGCTCCAAGCTCCAAGCTCCAAGCTTTGCAAATGATGATTCCATGCTTATGGGTTTGTTTCTCTATCACCTTGGATGACTCTTCATGTACTAGTATTGGATAGATTTGCCACAAATCTTCCATTTATCTTCTTGTAATACTCGGCCTTGCCAAGAAAATAGGAAGAAAATTGGCTTCAAAGCCGAGAGAGTGAGAGGAGGGAAAATGGTTCCAAACCGTTAGTGTGTTAAGTGATAGAGAGAATTTGTGTGTTGTGTATCTAATACCAAAAATGAAAGTCAAAATACCAAAATAATAAAATAATGGCAAATGTCTTTCAAGCCATCACACTAGAGTGTTTTGCACTCAACCATCAAATCCCATCAACTTCCATCAATCAAAGTGACTAAAGTTGACTAGTGATTTGACGTTTGATGTGACATGTGGGTCCCACTCGATTCGAAATGCGAGTGGGCCCGCAAACACTCCCGGGCTCGGGTTCGCTAATTTCGAATTAACGAATTTTTCGTTGCGACGTAATTAAATAATTTTGCTAGGCAAAATTACTATTCACGTCGCTGACGAATTAATTCTAAATTAACTCGTTCGCCCGAATTAAAATCTAATTTTAATTTCGCGTCGAAATCAAATTTCGTATAATATATCGAATATATATTTTATCGATTAATTCCAAATTAATCGCTCTCTCTCTAATAATATTTTATCCCAGATAAAATATCTCCGTAATTAATCCCAGATTAATTTTATCTCTCTTCTAATTAATCCCAGATTAATAAAGTGCGAGTCATACGTCATCGGTGAATCTTCGGGAAGCGACCCATGAGATCCCCGGATATGTTGGCAGTAAATCTGGTCGTCGGACTATCCGAACACGTACGTACCTAGTACTATGTTTTTACCGATTTACAAGACATGGTTGGCTTCTAGCAAAGCACCGTGCCTACCCAATTCTCAAGAGTACCAGTTCCTAATCCTACTTGACCATCATCTCCATATGACTGAAGTGATACTTCCTTCTTGACATCACACCCAATACCTACGATTCTCAATATACCCAGAAGAGGCGTACACAGAACATGTTAAAGCCCTGGACGACCAAAACCAAAGTATATTGATTGTCGAAAGTATTAGCGACGTAAGTCTCAGGTTAAGACCAAATACACCTACCCTGATTCAGACTTCCATAGACACATAGTCATACTACTAATGGAATTCCGGAGGGTCTATCCAGAGCGAAGCTGTTCCGTACCATCGGTAAACACAACTCCTATCACACTTGCATAGGTATCCAATACTTAAATATATGAGAACTATGCCGTTATGCTCCCACAATGCGCAACAAGTGCAATACTAGTCTATTCCGCATTATCGATGTCCAATCTCGATAATACTACGACTATGGATGTTTTAATGATTAAACCTTAGTGGATTAATACTGTCTCATATCTTATTAATCCGGAACTAATCATATGGACTTTTATCATTTATGTATCTTGGTAATCTAATTACTAATGATAAAAGAGCAATTTTTTTTGTCACATAGTTAATTTGTACAACAATACCATGTTCTGTATAAATAGTGTTGCTTTGGGTCATAATTGTCCAACAATCTCCCACTTGGCCTATAGCCAATCACTCAAGTGTCCTACACTTGAATTATATACGGGTCGCTCAAATTTATGCTGAGAAATAGCTTTTGTCTGCGGATTTGCAAAGTTATCATCTGATGCGATTTATTCGATCATCACATCGCCACGATGTATGATCCGACGAATCAGATGAAATAATTGAAGTATATATTTGGATCGTTGATGAGACCATTAATTCTTTAGCCTGTGTTGTAGCCTATCTCAGCGGCTAACAGAACTATACCTAATCTAA
The DNA here is from genome assembly GCA_019454045.1 of Zanthoxylum bungeanum. Classification (NCBI taxonomy): domain Eukaryota; kingdom Viridiplantae; phylum Streptophyta; class Magnoliopsida; order Sapindales; family Rutaceae; genus Zanthoxylum; species Zanthoxylum bungeanum. The sequence continues at coordinate 179,859 of SKCR01030632.1, forward strand.
TTAGGATTATTATAGATCCAAATAGCTTCTATTGCTGCCTCAGCTACATCAATATTTCGCTTGTGTTGTTTATTCGGTAACAATATCTTGCTTGGATGATTTCCAGCTCACTGTTCCGTTATTCAAACTATATAGTACCATTTTTACGACTTATAGTCGTTTTTATCGGTTTGGAAACTTGCAATGGTGAACCCAATCACTTCAAGTTCTCCTTCTCCATAGTTTAAGAAAGCATCCTTAGTTCATCTAAGATACTTAAAGATGTTATTAACTTCAATCCAGTGACTATCACTTGGATTGGCCTGATTGTGACTCCATATGCTCAAAGCATATGAGACACCAGGTCGCGTACATTTATTTCAATGTACGAGTTCTCGAAGAGTGCCAACAACTTTTAGATCTATCCCAGTAGATCCTTATTCCTAAATAAAGGTTGTCTCTCCCAAGTAGTCTACAGAGAATTTTTTTATGATAGCCAAGCTTTCACCGATTGTACTATGGGAATATCATTTCCAAGAAATGATATATCATCATTATTTAGGACATTCACTGTCAGTGCGCTCCCACTAACCTCCTTATATACACAAGAATCATTTTCGTTTTGAACTAAATCATATACTATTATGATTACATCAAAACGCCGGTTCCAAGAACATAATGTTTGCTTCAATCCATACATGGATCGATTTAACTTGCAAATCTTGTTTGCATGTTATGGTACGATAAAACCGTCAGGATGTTGTAAACATCCTCCAAAAGGTTTCCGTTTAAGGAAAGCGATTTTGACGTTCAACTGCCATATTTCATAAATGAAACATGTAGCATTAGCATGCATTATCCAAATTGATTTTAATCAAGGCAACAAGTAAAAGGTTTCGTCGTAATCGACACAATATTGATAACGATACATTTTCGCTACAAGCCTAGCTTTGTACGTTGGTATGTTGCCATCCATGTATGTCTTCCTTGAAGACTTATATAGTATCAATAGGCACAATGCCTTCCGGTACAACAACCAATGTCCAAACATGGTTGGTATACATGGAATCCATTTCAGACATCATGTCACTTTGCCATAATAGGGAGTCGATACCTTGTATCACTTCCTCATAAGTAGTCAGTTCGTGTTCCTCAATAAGATTGACATCTTCATGAGGTGAGATCAGAAACCCATACCTCCCAGGTTGTTTTCTGACTCTCTCCGACTTATGCGGTTCTTGTGTATTCGAAGATTATGGTACAGTTTCATCCCTGATGAACTGTTTGTGTTCCGTTAAGGAATTGGTGTCTGGAACAGTATTACTCCGATTTTCATCAAGTTTTACTTTCCTCCCACTTACCACTGCATATAAGTATTCCTCTTAGGAAAACCGCATAGCGAGCAACAATTACATTGTTCTCTTGTGAGTTGTATAAGTACTATACTTTGGTTACCCTAGGATAACCTACAATTTAGGGATTTATTTGATTTGGGTTCTAGTTTGGTATCATCCAAACATATGCCCAGCATTCCCAAATCTTCAGGAATGAGAAAACCCGGTTTCTTTCCTGTTCATATCTAATATGAAGTTTGTCATGTCAGTGTTCCTAGAACATGCCAAGGATCTAATAAGCAAGAAAAGGTGTTCATAAATTCATTATAAGTTGCGGAATTACATACATTGAATGGATTTGAGCTTTTAAAATTTTGAATGAAGATCTCCAAGATCCAACCTTTGTGTTGATTCCAAGCTTTGAGTTGTGAATGAAGATCTCCAAGATCCAACCTTTGTGTTGATTCCAAGCTTTGAGTTGGTTTCCCTATCACCTTAGAAGACTTCTACAAGTGCTGACTTTGTTGATTTTGCCACAAAATCAAAGAGAAAGAAGAAGGAAGCTCACGCCCAAGCTTAGTGTTATTAGGGTTTGATTTGTGTCAAATGTTGTGTAATGAGAGAGAGAGATGTCTTTTGGTAAAACCAATTTACCCTTTTCACCTAAACAAGGTGGTTGGGTAAATGGTTTCACCAAAACCATTCCAAGGTAGTTGGAAAGTTGGTGGCTTGGCATAAATGCCAACTACCCTCCCAACTACCACATGTTAAGTGGGCCCCACATTTGAATTCAAAATTCAAATGGATTCTACGAATGTTTGCCGCGGCTTGAATCCGTTTAATCTGATTAAACGAATTTCCGTCGCTAAATAATTAAATCTAATTTAATTAAATGACGACGCCTCGTAAATATATTACGAATGCCGTTTACGAATTAATTCTAAATTAATCTGTTCGCTAGTATTAAAGTCCAACTTTAATTTCGTAATGAAATCTAATTCCGATTAATACATCCGATATATTAATTTTAGCCCATGCAAATAAATTAAATAGAAAAATCAAATTTAACTATTAAATTTATTTCACCGATTAATTCCAAATTAATCGCGTTCTCTCTCTTCCGAACACATTTAATCCCAGATTAAATAAAGCCTCAATTAATCCCAGATTAATTTTCTCTCTCTAAATTAATCCCTGATTAATTCTAGTTTAAGTCAACTGTCATCAATGAATCTTTGGGAAGCGACCCAAAGAGACCAATGGATATGTTGGCAGTAAATCCGGTTATCGGACTATCCAATTAAGTGTGTACCTCGTACCACATGCTTACGGATTTACAAGACATGGTTGGCTTCTAGCAAGCACCGTGCCTACCCAATTCTCCAGAAATATTCTTACTGGAATATACAATATATGTCAGGCGTAGTATACGTAGTATTGCGTATTGCGATCCAGTATCGGATGTCACGTGCTAGGCCTGGGGCTGGAATTATGTCTGCCCGTACGAAGCACATGTCGGATGTCTGGTAACTAGTCTCTATAATCGGATGAACATGACCTAGTCATATCATCGCGATGACTGCATTACTTAAGAGTACTAGTTCCGTATCCTACGTGACATCATCTCCACTATGATTGGAGTGATACTTCCGTCTTGACATCACACCCAATACACTACGATTCTCAATATACCCAGCAGAGGCGTACACAGAACTAGTTAAAGCCCTGGACGGCCAAAACCAAAGCATATTGATTGTCGCAAGTATTAGCGGTGCAAGTCTCAAGTTAAGACCAAATACACCTACCCTGATTTCGGACTTTCATAGACACATAGTCATACTACCAATGGAATTTCGAGGGGTCTATCCAGAGCAAAGCTGTTTTCCGTACCATCGGTAAAACACAACCTCCTATTACACTTGCATGAGTATCCAATACCCAAATATATGAGAACTATGCTATTGTGCCCTCACAACGCGCACAAGTGTAATACTAGTCTCTTACGCATTATCGATGTCCAATCTCGATAATACTCTGACTATGGATATTTAATGATTAATCCTTCGAGGACTGATATTGTCTCATATCATCTCAATCCAGGAACTAATCATAAGGATCTCCTATCATTTATACATCTAGGTGATCTAATCACAAATGATAAGAGTGCAATCTCTTTGTCACATAATTAATTTGTACAACAACACCATGATTTGTACAAATAGTGACGCTATGGGTCATAATTGTCCAACAATCTCCCACTTGGCCTATAGCCAGTCACTCGAGTGTCATACACCCGAACTATGTACGGTTCGCTTAAACTGTTGAGGAAAGGCTTTCGTCAGCGGATTTGCATGATTATCGTCTGATGCGATTTATACGATCATCACATCGCCACGATGTATGATCCGAACAAATCAGATGAATAGTCGAAGTATATATTTGGATCGTTGATGAGACCATTAATTCTTTAGCCTGTGCTGACGCCTAGCTCAGCTTCTAACAGAACTATATCTAATCCAATTAGATTTATTATCGACCCAAATGGCTTCTATTGCTGCCTCAGCCGCATCAATAACCCGCATTTGTTGTTTATTCGGTAACAATATCTTGCTTGGAAGATTTCCAGCTCACTGTTCCGTTATTCAAACTGTATTCTACCGTTGTTTTTATCGGTTAGGAAACTTACAGCAGTGATCCCAGTCACTTCAAGTTCTCATTCTCCATAGTTTAAGACATCATCCTTAGTTCTCTAAGATACTAACGGATGTTCTTAATATCAATCCAGTGACTATCACTTGGATTGACCTGTTTGTGACTCCATATGCTCAAAGCGTATGAGACACCAGGTCATGTACATTTTTCAATGTCGAGTTCTCAGAGAGTGTTAACAACTTTAAATCTATCTCAGTAGATCTTTATTCCTAGAATAAAGGTTGTTTCTCCCAAGAATTCTACGGAGAATTTTCATGAAAGCCAAGCTTTCACCGATTGTAATATGGGAATATCATTTCCAAGAAATGACATATCATCATTATTTAGGACAGTCACTTTCAGTGCACTCCCACTAACCTCCTTATATACACAAGAATCATTTCTCGTTTTGAATTAAATCATAAACCATTATGATTACATCAAAACGATAATTCCAAGAACCTAATGCTTGCTTCAATCCAAACATGGATCGAATAACCTGCAAACCTTGTTTGCTAGTTTTGGTACGACAAAACCGTCAGGATGTTATAAACATCCTCCAAAGAGGTTTCCGTTTAAGGAAAGTGATTTTGACGTTCAGTTGCCTTATTTCATAAATGAAACATGCATCATCAGCAGGCATTATCCAAATGGATTTAACGTGGCAACAGGTAAAAGATTTCGTTGTAATCAACACAATGTTGATAACGATACCTTTCCGCTACAAGCCTAGCTTAGTACGTTGGTATGCTGCCATCCACGTATGTCTTCCTTGAAGACTTATATAGTACCAATAGGCACAATGTCTTGCGGTACAACAACTAGTGTCCAAACATAGTTGTTATACATGGAATCCATTTCGGACTCATGACACTTTGCCATAATAGGGAGTCGATACCTTGTATCACTTCCTCATGCATAGTCAGTTTCCTTAATAAGATTGACATCTTTATGAGGTGAGATCAGAAACTCATACCTCTTAGGTTGTTTTCTGATTCTCTCCGACTAACGCGGTTCTTGTGTATTCGAAGATTGTGGCACAGTTTCATCCTTGATGAACTGTTTGTTTCTATTAAAGAATCGGTGCCTGGAACAATATTACTCTGATTTTTTTTTATCGAGTTTTACTTTCCTCCCACTTACCACTGCATTTAGGTATTCCTCTTAGGAAAACCGCATGGAGAGCAACAATTAAATTGTTCTCTTATGAGTTGTATAAGTACTATACTTTGGTTTCCTTAGGACAGCCTACAATTAGACACTTATCCGATTTGGGTTATACTTTGGTATCATCCAAACATATGCCCAGCATCCCAAATCTTTAGGAGTGAGAAAACCCAGTTTCTTTCCTATTCATATCTAATATGAAATCTGTCAAACAGATTTTCATGGAACCTTATTCAAAATAAGTATTGCACTGTTAAATGCTTATCATTTGAAGGAAAAAGGTAGCTCAAAGCGACTCATGATTAACCTTATCATGTCCAACAAAATTCGATTTCTCCGTTCAGACACACCGTCAAACTGACGTGTTCCGGGAGGAGTCCTCATTGAAAGAATACTATACTCTTTCAAGTATTTGAGAAACTTATTGCTTAAGTATTTTCCATCTCGGTCTTACTGTGACGGTTTTAATACTTTAGCCGATCTGTTTGTCTACTTCGTGTCGAAACTCTAAAAGTTTCCGATTTGTGTTTCATAAGAGACACATAACCATAACGTGATGCCACATCCGTAAAGGTCACGAAATACTCATATCCACCTCTAGCCTAGCTAGATATGGGCCCACTTACGTCACTATGAACGAGGGCTAACAGATCAATGGCACTTACACTTTTACCAAGTAAAAGGTATTTTAGGTACTTTACCTAATAAATTAGATTCGTAGACGTCGTTTGAATGGAATCAAATCCGTCCTAGTATCCACTCTTCAAAAGTGTGGATATACGACTATTTTTTTATGTGTCCCAGACAACATTGCCACAAATAAGTCTTATCTTATCAAATCAGTTTGAGCTATTTGTTCGTCATATTATATGTTTGAGATTTATTTATATTCAAATATAAATACTGTTATTCACATCTAATGTGTTTATCTCAATATCATCTTTATAAAATAAAACACTTTAGTGTTCTAGAATATAAAGGTATACTCGCAACGAGTTATACTCGATATAGAGATAATGTTTCTAGTCAAACTAGTTATATTATAACAGTTTCCTAATTTAAGCACGCACCCAAGGGTAGTTCCTAAACTTAGGTTTCTACGGTTTTAAAACAGCGACTGCCGTCCCGTTTCCGATTCGCAGATTAATCTCACTGAAGTCAGTATCCTACTCATAGCAGATTCTGCACATCAATGCATATTTATGTACCACTTTTAGTATCTAAAATCCAATTTTAATACTATTAGTGAACATATTTATGACAAAACATTTAAAGTCAGAGCATTGCTCGTCTTCAATTCCTTCATGTCTGCTTTGTCCATATGGCAGTCACGCTTCAGTGATCCCATTTGCCACAGTTTAAGCATACATCTGGGATTTGTCATTTGTCTTCCTAGAAGACAGTAATGATTTTGCCTTTGCCCTTTTCTATATCCCAGAAGCCTTTGGCCAAGCCTTGGGTTTCTAGAATATCGAAGTAAGGTGCGCATTGCGCTACTTGCCTTATTGCAAACTTTGGCTTTATCTCCTTGAGAATAACCATTAACTCTCCAAGAGTTATTAATTGCAATTTACTACTTCTAAGATCTAAGAATAGATTTATGAAGATCCTTAATTTCTTCATCATACTTTAAGGATCTAATCCTTAGTTCTGGTTAGGAAATTAAGGAGTCCTTTTGACAAGTATAATGGATTAAGCACTAAAGTTATCATCGCATGAATCTTCCAAAGATCATGCTGTACTATTTGCTTAACTCTGGGCTTAGGTCTAATATGTTATTTTATCAAATAAAGTAACTTATTAGTTTCCAGGACCATCTTGAAATTTTATTCCCAATTTGAAAATTAAAGTCGTTCAAACACATTTTCACCCATGATTATGTTTTAAACACTAATCTTTCAGTTATCTTGATTCCAATAGTTAAACTATCCAATCAACGATTTCGGGTACAATCTAATGTAATGATTATTATAGTCTAACTATATAACTAATTACAATTTTATTGGTTAAAATCAAATATATATTGATACTATAATCCAATTATATAATCAACTATAAATGATCGGTAAAATTCAAAGATATTGATACTATAATCAAATATATAATCAACTATAAATGAAGGGTAAAATTCAATATATTGATTACTATAATCCAATTATATAATCAACTATAAATGAAGTAGTTTGAATACAATCCAACTGTTTAATTAAAACAACAATTAATATTAGTCCAACTAATATATTTATAACTAAATTATGACGAAAAATGAAATGAGCGCGTATTGGCAAGTATCTAAAGAAATTTTCAAATTTAATACTTGCCTCCCACTATTTTTCGGCGAAGCCTCTAACCCTCTGTTGAGAGTACTCGGGAAAACTTGTTTCCTAGTGGGCTAGGATCCCGTTAAAAACACACCAATCTTGACTTTGGCCAACAAATTGTATGATATTAACTAGGTAGATCTCTAAGATCAATTGGATCTCATCCAATTCCTAGATCCAGTAGGTGGACATCCAAGTCCGAAACATATATACAATATATATGCCAATATATCCAATATATTTTCCTAACCTTTTCATCTGAATCAACTAAGCCTTGGCTTGGCACAACAAGCTTAATGATTCCAGTTAAGCGGGACCCATTGACATGGAAAGCTTCGTAATCAATGTCGATGGACAAGAAGTGATCTTGACTTTGGCCAACAAATCACGACTTGGACAAGACACGATATGGAACAAAACTCTCATGATTCAAACACATCCGCAATTGACAAAGGTCTGACTTTGCCAACAAACCAATGCCAACTATGGATCTTGAGTAAGAATCACTCAACGGAAGGAAAATGCTTATATGTTTTGAGGGTTTTTCGTGTAAATTGGCAACCAATTATTATCTTTGATTAGGTCTCATCATACACCCTTAAGCATGCATTCTAAAAGCATAATAAGGCGCGATAAATAAATTAATAATGATATGCGGATGGATATGTCAAAAATTGTTCCTATAACAAATCACTCTCTTTCCTCTCCCCGGCTAGAACTATTCTAACTTCTACCTAATACATAATACAATAAAGAACCCTCATTTACATTGAGGGGAATTGGTGAGAAGAGAAATACAAAGAATAAGGAGATAAAAGGCTGGACACACAGGTCCAATTTAATAATTCTAAATTTATTACAATTTCCAAAATTGCCCTCGCCCTTCTAATATCCATCCGATATACATTATTCATACAACACATTCATGTATTCATACAAAGCATGTTATTCAATCAATCTAATCCAATTAATTAATCTTTGATTAATGACCATCCAATATTCAAACAACGATTTGATTTGCGCGAGTCCAACTCGTTTAAGAATAAATACTCAAAGTAAGTATTCTTGAATTATATTGAACTACAACTTTAATCCAATTATTTGTATTCAATACTAATTCCAAATTAAATATTACACTTATTTATTTGCCTTAAAGACTTGGATTCCAAATCCAATCGTAATGGGTCTCAAAGGCCCAATAACATCCAATGTCATTTTAATTATAGTCCAATGGGCTTTTAATTAATTATTAAGGCATGGGCTTTGGCCATAATGGGTCAAACCCAAAATACCAAGGCCCAATAGGAATCACCATATTGCCTACAAATTAATTTAGGCCCATTAGGCCCAATTAAATTCTTTAAAGGGCCAAGTGATGTATTTGGACTTTATGGAATTGGTTTTGGGCCCAATTGGATCCAATCCAAAAGTCCAAAACCAAAATTGGTCAAAGCAAGCCCATTAAGCCCAAATACACACTTTTAGCCCAATTACATAATTAAAGGCTTATTAACATAATTATAATATTCCAAATATCACAATTATTTTAATTAAAGTGTATTAGCCATGATTAATTAATTAAACTCAATATTTCCAAAATACCAATTAACTTAATTAATCATGCTTAATCCATCAATTTATGCTCAACACAAATTGAAGCCAAAACACATCATTTCATGCTCAACACAAATTGAATCCAAAACACATCATTTCATGCTCAACATGCTCTTTGATTTAACATAAACATTATTGACTTTGATTCTAATCTAATCAAACCAACAATCAACATTTTATCATGCATTTAAACACATCCAATAGTGTAAAAAATGAAAAATCAAACTGCAGTGGACTGTTGAAGCTCACGGCCTCACTAAGGAAATTTAAAATTTTTGATCCACTTGATTTGTCTCAAATCTAATCATGCATAACTCTAAGTTATCATAATATAAGCATGCTCAAAGCATCAATTTAAAGAAATTATATTCAAAACATAAAAGCCCCAAATTTTAGTCTCATGAACCCCTAAAATTTCATGCTCTGATACCATTGTTAGTGTTCCTAGAACATGCCAATGATCTAATAAGCAAGAAAAGGTGTTCATAAATTCATTATAAGTTGCGAATTACTTACATTGAATGGATTTGAGCTTTTAAAATTTGAATGAAGATCTCCAAGATCCAACCTTGTGTTGATTCCAAGCTTTGAGTTGTGAATGAAGATCTCCAAGATCCAACCTTTGTGTTGATTCCAAGCTTTGGTTGTTTCCCTATCACCTTAGAAGACTTCTACAAGTGCTAACTTTGTTGATTTTGCCACAAAATCAAAGAGAGAAAGAAGGAGGAAGCTCACGCCCAAGCTTAGTGTTCTTAGGGTTTGATTTGTGTCAAGTGTTGTGTAATGAGAGAGAAAGATGCCTTTTGGAAAACCAATTTACCCTTTTCACCTAAACAAGGTGGTTGGGTAAATGGTTTCACCAAAACCATTCCAAGGTAGTTGGAAATTTGGTGGCTTGGCATAAATGCCAACTACCCTCCCAACTACCACATGTTAAGTGGGCCCCACATTTGAATTCAAAATTCAAATAGATTCTACGAATGTTTGTCGCGGCTTGAATCCGTTTAATCTGATTAAACGAATTTCCATCGCTAAATAATTAAATCTAATTTAATTAAATGACGACGCCTCGTAAATATATTACGAATGCTGTTTACGAATTAATTCTAAATTAATTCGTTCACTCGTATTAAAGTCTAACTTTAATTTCGTAATGAAATCTAATTCCGATTAATAATCCGATATATTATTTTAGCCCATGCAAATAAATTAAATAGAAAAATCAAATTTAACTATTAAATTTATTTCCGATTAATTCCAAATTAATCGCGTTCTCTCTCTTCCGAAAACATTTATTAATTCCAGATTAAATAAAGCCTCAATTAATCCCAGATTAATTTTCTCTCTCTAAATTAATCCCAGATTAATTCTCGTTTAAGTCAACTGTCATCGGTGAATCTTTGGGGGAAGCGACCCAAGAGACCTCTGGATATGTTGGCAGTAGTAAATCCGGTTATCGGACTATCCGATTAAGTGTGTACCTCGTACCACATGCTTACGGATTTACAAGACATGGTTGGCTTCTAGCAGAGCATCGTGCCTACCCAATTCTCCAGAAATATTCTTACTGGAATATACAATCTTTGTCAGGCGTAGTATAAGTAGTATTGCGTATTGCGATCCAGTATCGGATGTCACGTGCTAGGCCTGGGGCTGGAATTATGTCTGCCCCGTACAAAGCACATGTCGGATGTCTGGTAACTAGTCTCTATAATCGGATGAACATGACCTAGTCATATCATCACGATGATTGCAGTACTTAAGAGTACTAGTTCCGTATCCTACGTGACATCATCTCCACTATGACTGGAGTGATACTTCCGTCTTGACATCACCACCTATACACTACGATTCTCAATATACCCAGCAGAGGCGACACAGAAACGGTTAAAGCCCTGGACGACCAAAACCAAAGCATATTGATTGTCGCAAGTATTAGCGGTGCAAGTCTCAGGTTAAGACCAAATACACCTACCCTGATTTCGGACTTCAATAGACACATATAGTCATACTACCAATGGAATTCCGAGGGGTCTATCCAGAGCGAAGCTATTTTTCCGTACCATCGGTAAAACACAACCTCCTATTACACTTGCATGAGTATCCAATACCCAAATATATGAGAACTATGCTATTGTGCCCTCACAACGCGCACAAGTGTAATACTAGTCTCTTACGCATTATCGATGTCCAATCTCGATAATACTCTGACTATGGATATTTAATGATTAATCATTCGAGGACTGATATTGTCTCATATCATCTCAATCCAGGAACTAATCATAAGGACCTCCTATCATTTATACATCTAGGTGATCTAATCACAAATGATAAGAGTGCAATCTCCTTGTCACATAATTAATTTGTACAACAACACCATGATCTGTACAAATAGTGACGCTATGGGTCATAATTGTCCAACATGTCAAACATATTTTCATGGAACCTTATTCAAAAGAAGTTTTGCACTGTTTAATGCATATCTCTTGAAGGAAAATGGTAGCTCAGAGCGACTCATAATTAACCTTACTATGTCCAACAAAGTTCGATTTCTCTGTTCGGACACACCGTCATAATTGAAGTGTTCCGGGAGGAGTCCACTATGAAAGAATAATATACTCTTTCAAATAGTCGAGAAACTTATTGCTTAAATATTTTCATCATGGTCCAATCGTGATGTTTTAATACTCTTACCGGTCTATTTTTATACTTCGTGTCGAAACTCTTTGAATTTATCAAAAGTTTCTGATTTATGTTTCATAAGAAACACATAACCATAACGCGATGCCACATCCGTAAAGGTTACGAAGTATTCATATCCACCTCTAGCCTAGCTAGACATGGGCCCACTTACGTCACTATGAATGAGGGTTAACAGATCCGTGGCATTCGTACTTTTACCAAGTAAAAAGTGTTTTAGGAACTTTGCCTATAAAACTAGATTTGTAGACATCATTTGAATAGAATCAAATCCGTCCTAGTATCCACTCTTCGAAAGTGTGGATATACGAGTCTTTTTAATGTGTCCCAGACAACAATGCCACAAATAAGTCTCATCTGATTAATTCAGTTTGAGCTATTTGTTTGTCATGTCATACGTTTGAGATTCATTTATATTCTAAATATAAATTATGTTATTCACATCTAATGTGCTTATCTCAATATCATATTTATAAAATAAAACACTTAGTGTTCTAGAATATAAAGCTATACCCGAAACGGGTTAAACTTAGATATAGAGATAATGTTTCTAGTCAAACTAGTTACATTATAACAGTTTCCTAATTTAAGTACATACCCAAAGAGTATTTCCTAAACTTAGGTTTCTACGGTTAAAACAGCGACTCTCGTCCCGTTTTCGACTCGCAGATCAATCTCATCTGAAGTCAGTCTCCTGCTAATCAGCAGATTTCACATATCAGTACATATTTATGTACCACATCTAGTATCAAAATCCAATTTTGAAACTAATAGTGAACATGTTTATGACAAATATACTTGAAGCCGGAGCCTTGCCCCGCATTCTCTTCCTTCATGTTTGCCTTATACATACGGCAGTCACACATCCAGTGACTCTGTTTACCACAGTTTAAGCAGACATTTTGGCATATGTCTTTTGTCTTCCTAGAAGACTGTGATGATTTTGCCTTTGCCCCCTTTTAGAAGCTCTGGCTTTGCCTCCTTGAGCATAGCCATCAACTCTCCCAGAGTTTACTCTTGATTCATAATGAACCTGCCCCAGCTTTCGGGTAGAGACTATAAGATCAAATCTTTGGTAGTCTCGGCCATTTAGGTAATGCCCAGCTAACATAGATGATCGATGTCAGCAATCATCTGCGAAACCTAGTGCTCGACAGATGTACCCTCTGACATACGTGAGCGAAAGAGCTTCTTTTGCAATTAGTACTTTTAAGATCTAAGATTAGATCTATGAAGATCTTTAATTTCATCATCATGGTACAATGATCTAATCCTTAATTCTGACGAAGGAATTAAAGAGTCATTGCAGTAAGCATAACAGATTGAGCACTAAAGTTATCATCACCATGAGTCTTCAAAAGCTCATGCTCCACTATTTGCTCAACTTCGGGCTTAGGCCTAAGAGGTTGCTCTATCAAATAAAGTAACTTCTCAGTTTCCAGGACTATCCTGAGGTTCTATTCCCAATCTGAAAATTAAAGCCGCTTAAAGAACATTTTCTCCCAGGATTATGTTCTAAACGCTAATCTTTCAGTTAGCTTGATTGCTATAGTCCAACTATCCAATCAACGATTTCGGGTACTATTGAATATAATGATTACTATAGTCTAACTATATAATCAACTATAAATTGAAGTAGTTTGAATACAGTCCAACTGTTTAATTTAAAACAACAATTAAATATTAGTCCAACTAATATATATTTAAATAATGACGAAAAATTGAAATGAGCGCGTATTGGCAAATATCTAAATGAAATTGCAAATTTAATACTTGTCTCCCACTATTTTTCGGCGAGCCTCTAACCCTATGTTGAGTACTCGGGAAACCTAGTTTCCTAATGGGCTAGGATCCCGTTAAATAACACAACCTTGACTTGACCAACAAGCTGTATGATATTTAACTAGGTAGATCTCTAAGATCAATTGGATCTCATGCAATTCATAGATCCAGTAGGTGGACATCCAAGTCCGAAACATATATCTAATATATGCCAATATATCTGATATATTCCCTAACTTTTTTCCTCTGAATGAACTAAGCCTTGGCTTTGGCACAACAAGCTTAATGATTCCAGTTAAGCGGGACCCATTTGTTGGGATGTATGCCCTAGAGCTACATGTGATGTAAACGGTTTTATGAGTTTTGAAATAAAATGATGCATTATTCATTTATCAAAGTGTTTGTTTAATTTTCGCATATTATATATCATCTTGAATACCCTATATTACTTATGTGTCTTCAGACTTAGTGTATGAGTGTCATACACAAGAGGATTTAAGTCTGAAGTTTGTAATCTTAAATTGTCCATAGAGAGCAAACAAAGCGGGTACTTTGTTTGTGGTTTATCTATAGCTGCGGTCCATTCTATATTTGTATGGCGACCTTAATCCGGGATCGTCCATGTAGAACATGAAGAATGAAGACACCTTGTATGATGTGATCAATAGGACTGGACCCCGATGGAAATGACATTCTTTTAATATCCGTTAAAAAAAAGAAAGTCATTTCGATCTACTAGATGGTCATATATGGATTGATATTAATCCTGAGTGTACTACGAACTCTCCTGGATGACAGGCTATGTCATTTGATTTACAAAGGTGAGGTTGGTGTTGCAGTCCCGGCCAATAGCTACGTATTTTGGGGGCATGGTCTGTTATGTAGCTGTGAACGTTTTACATAGACATTGAGTTCACTCCTTGCGAGAAGTAGAGGAGTATCTTTCTTAAGGGTTGATTCAGTGCTTGAACGATTTGAGCGCTCAAGTCTTTCTGTTACGAATAGAAAGATTAAAATTCATAATGGTTATGAATAAATCGTTCATTAGAGAATTAATGGTACTTAAGGTAAAATAATTAGAGGGGTATAACGGACATTATGGCCTGACTCTAATTATGAGATACTCGTGAAGGGTCAATTCATATGTAATGATTATATTGATGGACACCGACTTGGTTCGACTTAATATATCATCTACGGCAACAAGAGTGCAACTTCGGGTTTTTAGTGGAATAACCCGGAGTTAATAATTCAGAATATTTAATTAAGAGCTTAATTAATATTTCGAGATTATTGGAGCTCGGAACCGTAGGTCCATTTGGTCCCCGTGCTAGCTCGATATACTATAACGGATTTAGTATAATTGGATAGTCCAATTATATACTTACAAAAGAATAAATATTATTAATATGATTAATAATATTAATTAAGTCACACTTGTAACTATATATTAAAAGTTAATATATGATTAATATAATAAATGATTATATGATAATTATTTATTGTTAATAATTAAATTATATATGATATAATTTAATGAAGGCTAAAGTTATAATTTCCAAATTAAAAGGTTTTGGAAACCCTTGGCATTATTTTGGAAGTCACACCATTTAATTGGATGTCAAATATTCAATTTTGTGACATATATTTTCTTTATGGAAAGTTAATATAATTGTTACAAAATTAATGAAAAGAATTATGCCATTGCCGATTTTGTCAAGGAATTAAAGGGAAGTTTTGATGGCTTTGGAAGTTATCAAAATTTGAAAAGGCAAATTACTTAGTTAATATTTGTAATTGATTTTGTCATTCAATACTTGATTGATGTTACAAAATATTAATATTCACTTCCTACCTTGGCCGATTATTGCACTAAAGGGGAGGGGATTGGTTGTTTTGTTTTGGAAACAATTAACCTAAGTATAAAAAGAAAATTGATTTTCTTTTGTGGATCTCTCTCATTCTTGCAACCCTAGGCATCTCATTCTTCTCTCTATTCTCTCAAAAGTTGAGAAACACCATTGAAGAACAATAAGAAGAAAAACAATACTAAGTGTATTTGATATCTCTAAATCGTTTAGGGATTCATTTTATGAGTCTTGTCCACACAAGTTTCCGTTGGTAACGAGACATAGCTCGGGAGATCGATTGGTGGATCCGATTTCTTATTCACGTTCACTGTAAAATCCAATTATTGTCAAATCAATGTTTGATCATTCAATCGCATGGCACAATCATGTGCAATTGTATTTGAAAAGTGACGTACATTTATAAGTTTAATTTCTTAAAAGCATAGATGCGTGTGTTTGCGTGAAACAAGAGCAGCAACAAATATTATTATTTCATTCTGCAACGCATGCATGTGTGATGGTTGCTTTGTGTATGATGAAAGCAGTCCAAATGATCAAAGTGACAGCGCATGGTTCTTTAAATGAAGGAGACGAAAAGTCACAGTCATGATCAAATGCAAGATCAAGGGTTGATGTGTGACTAAAGGAAATTGATCAAACCAGATCTGTGATCTGCGCATGCGGAGCGGATGTGGGTGATGAGGCGTTGAATGAAAATGGAATTTTGTCAAGTGTTGGCTGTATACGTGGAAATTGCAACTTGTCGTTAATCATGCAATATGCGCATATGATGTTGATGCTTTATTTAATCTATTCAAACATGCGCACATGAGAGATAAATGCAGGGCTGTTTGGATCTAGAACTTTTGGGTGGAAAAATTATGGATACAAAGGAGAAGGGCAGAAAAAATTTTCAAGGTCGATCCCGGGTAGACCCGGCCAAGGTTCCGGTCCAACCGGTTCCGGTTCCGAACCGGAAACTGACCGGTTCTGTTAGGGTTCTTATCCTGACCGAACCGGTTCGAACGGTTCCAGCGGTTCCGGTTGGAACCGGAAATAAAAAAAAAAAAAATTATTTTCTTGGAACCGTAAGGTTCCACAAGTAAATCTCAATTTTTTATTATTAATAATAATGACTTAATGAGGTTTAAAATTGCAATACTAAAACATGAATGTCCATATCCTTTTTATAACCAACTCTTGGTTATTGACTTCTTTATATAAGCAATGTGAGACACAATAGTCAAATAACAAATATCACACATCGCTTATATAAAGAAAACACTAGCCAATAGTTGACTATAAAAAAGATTATATGTTAAAAGAATTTTATAAAAAAAGGATTCTATAAAATAATGTGATAGTATGAAAAAACATTCGATTATAGAATTTTTTCTATTTTTTAAAAAATTTATAATTAAAAAAAAAAAAAAACAGAAAGGGAACCGTAAACCGAACCGGAACCGACCGGTTCGGTTCTGGTTCGGTTTACGGTTCCGGTTCCACTTAAGTGTGGAACCGGAACCGAACCGGAATTATTCGGTTCGGTCCGGGAACCGGCCGGTTCGGTTCGGTTTCGAACCGGAACCGAACCGGCGGCCAGGTCTATCCCGGGTGCCTAAGCCGCTTCCGCTGCGCGAGGAAAGCGTTTCCTACACCATTGACCATGGAAAGCTTCGTAATCGATGTCGATGGACAAGAAGTGATCTTGACTTTGGCCAACAAATCACAACTTGGACAAGACATGCGATATGGAACAAAGCCTTCATGATTCAAACACATCCGCGATGGACAAAGGTCTTGACTTTGGCCAACAAACCAGTGCCAATCTTGGATCTTGAGAATGAATCATTCAATGGAAGAAAAACGCTTAAAATTTATTGAGGGTTTTTCGCGTAATTGGGAACCAATTAATTATCTTTGATTAGGTCTCATCATACACCCTTAAGCATGCATTCTAAAAGCATAATAAGGCGCGGTAAATAAATTAATAATGATATGCGGATGGATATTTAAAACATTTTGTTCCTAGAACAAATCTCTCCATTTCCTTTCTCCCGCTAGCACAAATCTTACTTCTACCAAATTACATAACACTTCTAAAGAAACTTCATTTACATTGAGGGGAATAGGTGAGAAGATAAATACAAAGAGTCAAGAGGTAATAGGCTGGACACGCAGGTCCAATTTAATAAATTCTAAATTTATTACAACAATTTCCAAAATTGCCCTCACCCATCTAATATCCATATGATATACATTATTCATACATCACATCCATGTATTCACACAAAGCATGTTATCAATCAATCTAATTCAATTAATTAATCTTTGATTAGTGAGCATCCAATGTTCAAACAACGATTTGATTTGCGCGAGTCCAACTCGTTTAAGAATAAGTACTCAAAATACGAATTCTTGAATTATATCAAACTACAACATTAAATCCAATTTAATTTGTATTCAATACTAATTTTTTATTTAATTCCAAATTAAATAATTACACTTTATTAATAAGCTTTTGCGACTTAGATTCTAAATCTAATCTTTATGGGTCTCAAAGCCCAATTAACATCAAATGTCAATTTAATTAAAGTCCAATGGGCTTTCAAATAATTTATAAGGCATGAGCTTTGGCAACCAAAGCCCAATAAGGAATCACCCTTTGCCAAAAATCAATTTAGGCCCATTAGGCCCAATTAAATCTTTAAAGGCTCATTTAATCATATTTGGACTTTATGGAAATGATTTTAGGCTCAATTGGATCCAACCAATTATCATAAACCAAACTTGGCCCAACCAAAGCCCATTAAGCCCAAATACAATATTTTTTAGCCCAATTCCAAATTAAGCCCAACTAATTAAATTCCAATATTCCAAATATTATAATTTAATCAATTAAAGTGTATTAGCTATAATTAATTAGTCAAATTAACATTTCCAAAATACCAATTACACTAATTAATCATGCTTTATTATTATCAATTCATGTCCAACATAATTGAAGCAAAATCAATCCATTACATGCTATACATGTCACATCAATGAGGGATTTTTAAAATCGATTTCGATTTCAATCCAATTAAATCATAAATCAATTTATCTCAAGTCTTTAAACTCATCCAATGGTCTTAAAAACAAAATCACCATGACCTAGGGTTTATCCATTACATTCGGCCAAGGCACCAAAATTGGGGAAAATTAATCCAATTAATTTTTCACAATTCCAACAATGTACAAATCCAATTTAACATCATCCAACCTCAACCAAATCATCAATTTGAAGAAATCATGCTCAAATCACAAAATCCCAAATTAAAGTTTAAGAACCCTAAATTCAATTTCATGCTTAATAACCGCTCTGATACCATTGTTGGGTTTTCTAGGTCAAACCAAGATCAAATTAAGCAATGAAATCATGTGAATACGCAAAGTAAGATGGCGGAAATACTCACTTTGATCGGCTTTTGGATGCAATGAACACAAAAATTCTGCTCCTTGTAGAATTCGGCCAAGCCCTCCTTGTGTGGATCTTCAAGCTCCAAGCTTTGAGTGTTGATTCCAAGCTCAAGGATTGGTTTCCCTATCACCTTTGTGAGACTCCTTGTGTGCTAGCACTTGTGATTTTTGAAGAACCCTAGGTGTTGGGTTTCTAGATTAGTCCCAAGATCGATTTCAAGCAATGAAACATGTGTGAATACTCAAAGAGGTATGGCGAAATCATACTTACAATGATCGGTTTTGTGATGCGATGAACAACAAAAAATCCTTGAAGCTCTCGGCAATGGTGCCCCTTTGTGCTCCTCCATTTTCGGTCATCCCTCCATTGATGCTCTAAGCTCCAAGCTTTGCAAATGGTGATTCCATGCTTATGGGTTTGTTTCCCTATCACCTTGGATGACTCTTCATGTTCTAGCATTGGATAGATTTGCCACAAATCTTCCATTTATCTTCTTGTAATACTCGGCCTTGCCAAGAAAATATGAAGAAAATTGGCTTCAAAGCCGAGAGAGGGAGATAAGGGAAAATGGTTCCAAACCGTGAGTGTGTTAAGTGAGAGAGAGAATTTGTGTGTTGTGTATCTAATACCAAAAATGAAAGTCAAAATAATAAAATAATGGCAAATGTCTTTCAAGCCATCACATTAGAGTGTTTTGCACTCAACCATCAAATCCCATCAACTTCCATCAATCAAAGTGACTAAAGTTGACTAGTGATTTGACGTTTGATGTGACATGTGGGCCCCACTCGATTCGAAATGCGAGTGGGCCCGCAAACACTCCCAGGCTCGGGTTCGCTAATTCTGAATTAATGAATTTTCAGTTGCGACGTAATTAAATCAAATTCAATTAAATAATTTTGCCTAGCAAAATTACTCTTCACGTCACTGACGAATTAATTCTAAATTAACTCGTTCGCCCGAATTAAAATCTAATTTTAATTCCGCGTCGAAATCCAATTCGTATAATATATCGAATATATTATTTTATCGATTAATTCCAAATTAATCGCTCTCTCTCTAATAATATTTTATCCCAGTTAAAATATCTCCGTAATTAATCCCAGATTAATTTTCTCTCTCTTCTATTAATCCCAGATTAATAAAGTGCGAGTCATACGTCATCGGTGAATCTTCGGGAGTGACCCATGAGATCCCCGGATATATTGCAGTAGTAAACGGTCGTCGGACTATCTGAACACGTACGTACCTAGTACTACATTTTTACCGATTTACAAGACATGATTGGCTTCTAGCAAAGTACTGTGCCTACCCAATTCTCCAGAAATATTCTTAAAGGAATATGTGATCTATATCAGGCGTAGTATACGTAGTATTGCGTATTACGATCTAGTATCGGATATCACGTGCAAGGCCTGAGGCTGGAATTGTGTCTGCCCCGTACGAAGCATATATCGGATTTTTGGTAACTAGTCTCTATAATCGGATAATCATGACCTAGTCATATTATCCCGATGACTGCAGTACATAAGAGCACCAGTTTCGTATCCTATGTGATCATCATCTCCACTATGACTGGAGTGATACTTCTGTCTTGACATCACACCCAATACACTACGATTCTTAATATACCCAGAAGAGGCGTACATTGAACCTGTTAAAGCCCTGGACGACCACCAAAGTATATTGATTGTCGCAAGTATTAGCGGTGCAAGTCTCAGGTTAAGACCAAATACACCTACCCTGATTCGGACTTCCATAGACACATAGTCATACTACCAATGGAATTCTGAGGGGTCTATCCAGAGCGAAGCTGTTTACGTACCATCGGTAAACATAACCTCCTATCACACTTGCATAAGTATCTAATACTTAAATATATGAGAACTATGCCGTTATGCTCCCACAACACACACAAGTGTAATACTAGTCTTTTACGCATTATTGATGTCCAATCTCGATAATACTCTGATTAGGGATATTTAATGATTAACCCATGATCTGTACAAATAGTGATGTTATGGGTCATAATTGTCCAACAATCTCCCACTTGGCCTATAACCAATCACTCAAGTGTCTTACACCCGAACTATGTACGGTTCGCTCAAAATTCTGCTGAGGAAAGGCTTTCATCAGCGGATTTGCATAGTTATCATCTGATGCGATTTATTCGATCATCACATCGCCACGATGTATGATCCGAACGAATCAGATGAATATTTGAAGTATTGATCTGGATCGTTGATAAGACCATTAATTCTTTAGCCTGTTTAGCCTGTGCTGAAGCCTAGCTCAGCTTCTTACATAACTACTCCTAATCTGATTAGGATTATTATCGACCCAAATGGCTTCTATTGCTGCCTCAGCTGCAGCAATAATCCACTTTTGTTGTTTATCCGGTAACAGTATCTTGCTTGGAAGATTTCCAGCTCACTGTTCCGTTATTCAAACTTTATAGTACCTTTATTATGACTTATAGTCTTTATAATCGGTTAGGAAACTTGCAATAGTGAACCCAGTCACTTCAAGTTCTCCTTCTCCATAGTATAAGACAACATCCTTAGTTCATCTAAGATACTTAAGGATGTTCTTAACATAAATCCAGTGACTATCACATGGATTGGCCTGATTATTGGTCTTATTGTGACTCCATATGCTCAAAGCGTATGAGACACCAGGTCGCGTATATTTCTTTCAATGTACGGTTTCTCGGAGAGTGCTAACTACTTTTAGATCTATCCCAGTAGATCTTTATTCCTAGAATAAATGTTGTTTCTCCCAAGAATTCTACGGAGAATTTCATGAAAGCCAAGCTTTCACCGATTGTATTATGGGAATATCATTTCCAAGAAATGATATGTCATAATTACTTAGGATATTCACTGTCAGTGCGCTCCCACTAACCTCCTTATATACACAAGAATCATTTTCGTTTTGAATTAAATCATATACCATTATGATTACATCAAAACATCAGTTCTAAGAACTCAATGCTTGCTTCAATCCATCCATGGATCGAATTAACTCGTAAACCTTGTTTGCTAGTTTTGGTACGATAAAATCGTCAGGATGTTGTAAACATCCTCCGAAAGGTTTCCGTTAAGGAAAACAATTTTGACGTTCAGCTGCCATATTTCATGAATGAAACATGCAGCATCAGCAAGCATTATCCAAATGGATTTAACCATGGCAACGAGTAAAAGGTTTCGTCGTAATCGACACAATGTTGATAACTATACCTTTTCGCTACAAGCCCAGCTTAGTGCGTTGGTATGTTGCCTTCCATGTATATCTTCCTTGAAGACTGATATAGTACCAATAGGCACAATGCCTTTCGGTACAACAACCAGTGTTTAAACTTGGTTGGTACACATGGAATCCATTTCGGACAATATGGCACTTTGCCATAATAGGGAGTCGATACCTTGTATCACTTCCTCATACGAAGTCAGTTCGTGTTCCTCAATAAGATTGACATCTTAATGAGGTGAGATCAGAAACCCATACCTCCCAGGTTGTTTTCTGACTCTCTCCGACTTGCGCGGTTCTTGTGTATTCGAAGATTATTGGTATAGTTCCATCCTTGATGAACTATTTGTGTTCCATTAAGGAATCAGTGCCTGGAGCAGTATTACTCCGATTTTCATCGAGGTTTACTTTCCTCCCACTTACCACTGCATATAGGTATTCATCTTAGGAAAACCGCATGGCGAGCAACAATTAATTGTTCTCTTGTGAGTTGTATAAGTACTATACTTTGGTTTCCCTAGGATAACCCACAATTTAGGCACTTATCTGATTTGGGTTTTATTTTGGTATCATCCAAACATATGCCTAGCATTCCCAAATCTTCAGGAATGAGAAAACCCGATTTCTTTCCTGTTCATATCTAATATGAAGTCTGTCTAAGAGATTTTTATGGAACCTTATTCAAAATAAGTTTTGCACTGTATAATGCGTATCCTTTGAAGGAAATGGTAGCTCAGAGCGACTCATGATTAACCTTATCATGTCCAACAAAATTCGGTTTCTCCATTCGGACACACCATCAATTGACGTGTTCCGGGAGGAGTCCTCATTGAAAGAATACTATACTCTTTCAAGTATATGAGAAACTTATTGCTTAAGTGTTTTCATCATGGTCCGATCATGGTGTTTAATACTTTAGCCGATCTGTTTGTCTACTTCGTGTTGAAACTCTTTGAATTAATCAAAAGTTTATGATCTGTGTTTCAAAAGAAACACATAACCATAACGCGATGCCACATCCGTAAAGGTCACGAAACATTCATTATCCACATCTAGCCTAGCTATATATGGGCCCACTTACGTCACTATGAACGAGGGCTAACAGCTCGGTGGCACTTACACTTTTACCAAGTAAAAGGTGTTTTAGGCACTTTGCCTAATAAACTAGATTTGCAGACATTATTTGAATAGAATCAAATATGTCCTAGTACCCACTCTTCGAAAGTGTGGATATACTAGTCCTGTTAATTGTGTCACAGACAACAATGCCACTTTTAAGTCTCAACTGATTAATTCAGTTTGAGCTATTTGTTTGTCATGTCATATTTTGAGATTTATTTATATTCAAAATATAAATACTGTTATTCACATTTAATGTGTTTATCTCAATATCATCTTTATAAAATAAAACACTTTAGTGTTCTAGAATATAAAGGTATACCTGCAACGAGTTAAACCCTGATATAGAGATAATATTTCTAGTCAAACTAGTTACATTGTAACAGTTTCCTAATTTAAGTACACACCCGAAGGGTAGTTCCTAAACTTAGGTATCTACGGTTAAAACAGCGATTGTCGTCCCGTTTCCGATTCACAGATTAATCTCAACTGAAGTCAATGTCCTGCTAATCAGCAGATACTGCACACCAGTATATATTTATGTACCACACTCAGTATCTAAAATCCAATTTTAATACTGGTAGTGAACATGTTTATAACAAACATATTTTAAGCCGGAGCCTTGCCCCTCTTCACTTTCTTCATGTCTGCCTTGTCCATACGGCAGTCACGCTTCCAGTGACCCTGATTGCCACAGTTTAGGTAGACATCTTGGGATGTGTCATTTGTCTTCCCAGAAGATTATAATAATTTTGCCTTTGCCCTTTTCCACACCCCAGAAGCCTTTGGCCAAGCCTTGGCCTTCTGGGACGTCGAAGTAAGATGGCTTTGTCTCCTTGAGTATAGCCATTAACTCTCCAAGAGTTTTTCTATTGCAATTTGTACTTCTAATATCTAAGGATAGATCTATGAAGATCCTTCAATTTCAATATCATATTATAAGGATCTAATCCTTAGTTCTGACTAAGAAATTAAGGAGTTTTTGTGGCAAGCATAACAGATTAAGCACTAAAGTTATCATTACATGAATATTCCAAATATCATGTTCTACTATTTGCTCAACTCCGGGCTTAGGCTCGAGACGTCACTCTATCAAATAAAGTAACTTCTCGGTTTCCAGGACTATCCTGAGATTTTATTCCCAATTTGAAAATTAAAGCCGTTTAAAAACATTTTTACCCAGGATTATGTTTTAAACACTAATCTTTCATTTATCTTGATCGCTATAGTCCAACTATTCAATCAACGATTTCAGGTACTATTTATTATAATGATTACTATAGTCTAACTATATAATCAACTATAATCTAATTGGTTAAATTCAAATATATTGATTACTATAATTCAATTATATAATCAACTATAATTGAAGTAGTTTGAATACAGTCCAACTGTTTAATTTAAAACAACAATTAAATATTAGTCCAACTAATAAATAATTAATTTATTTGACGAAAAATTGAAATGAGCGCGTATGGCAAGTAACTAAACGAAATTTGAAAATTTAATACTTGCCTCCCACTATTTTTCGGCGAGCCTCTAACCCTTTGTGGAGTACTCGGGAAACCTTGTTTCCTAGTGGGCTAGGATCCCGTTAAATAACACACAATCTTGACTTTGGCCAACAAATTCTATGATAATTAACTAGGTAGATCTCTAAGATCAATTGGATCCCATCCAATTCCTAGATCCAGTAGGTGGACATCCAAGTCCGAAACATATATCTTATATATGGCAATATATCTAATATATTCCCTAACCTTTTCCTCTGAATCAATTAAGCCTTGGCTTTGTCACAACAAACTTAATGATCCCAGTTAAGCGGAACCCATTGACCATGGAAAGCTTCGTAATCGATGTCGATGGACAAGAAGTGATCTTGACTTTGGCCAACAAATCACAACTTGGACAAGACACCGATATGGAACAAAGCCTTCATGATTCATACACATCCGCGACGGACAAAGGTCTTGACTTTGGCCAACAAACCAGTGTCAATCTTGGATCTTGAGTAAGAATCACTCAATGGAAGGAAAAAAAAACGCTTAATATGTGTTGAGGGTTTTTTCGCGTAAATGGCAACCAATTTATTATCTTTGTTAAGGTCTCATCATCATACACCCTTAAACATGCATTCTAAACACATAATAAGGCGCGTAAGTAATAAATATAATAATGATATGCGGATGGATACTTAACACATTGTTCCTAGAACAAATCTCTCAATTTCTTCTCTCCCGCTAGCACAAGTATTACTTCTACCCGATTACATAACACTTCTAAATAAACCTCATTTACATTGAGGGGAATAGGTGAGAAGAGAAATACAATGAGAAATGAGGTAATAGGCTGGACACGCAGGTCCAATTAATAAATTCTAAATTTATTACAACAATTTCCAAAATTGCCCTCACCCATCTAATATACATCTGATATACATTATTCATACATCGCATCCATGTATTCACACAAAGCATGTTATCAATCAATCTAATCCAATTAATTAAACTGAAATTTAATGACCATCAAATGTTCAAACAACGATTTGATTTTGCGCGAGTCCGACTCGTTTTACGAATAAGTACTCAAAGTACGAATTCTTGAATTATATTAAACTACAACATTAAATCCAATTTAATTAGTATTTAATACTAATTTTATATTTAATTCCAAATTAAATAATACACTTTATAATGTGCCTTTACGATTTAGATTCCAAATCTAATCGTTACGGGTCTCAAAGCTCAATTAACATCCAATGTCAATTTAATTAAAAGTCCAATGGGCTTTTAATTAATTTCTTAAGGCATGGACTTTTGGTCAATATGGGTCAAACCCAAATACCAAAGCCCATTTAAGGAATCACCCTTATTTGCCATGAAACCAATTTAGGCCCATTAGGCCCAATTAAAATTAAAGGTCCATTAAGTCATATTTGGACTTTATGGATATGGTTTTGGGCCCAATTGGATCCAACCAATTAGCCTAAATCAAACTTGGCCCAACCAAGCCCATTAAGCCCAATTACAACTTTTACAAGCTCAATTCCAAAATAAGCCAAATTAATTAAATTACCAAAATTCCAAATTTCATAATTTATTTAACCTAAAGTGTATGCCATAATTAATTAACCAAATTAATATTTCCAAAACATCAATTTACATAATTAATTATGCCTATTATCATCAAAACATGTCCAACATATTTGAATCAAAAATCAATCATTTTCCATGCATACATGCTCACGGCAATTTAGGATTTTCTTTGTCCGATTCCGAATTCAATCCAATTAAATCCTAAATCAACAATTCCCAAATGATTTCAACTCATCCAATGATCAAAATCAAAAAAATACCATGACATTTAGGGTTGCAAAACTTTCGGCCAAGCTAATAGATTATGGAAAATTTGATCCAATCCAATTTTCATCAAATTGATCATGCATAACACTATGTTATCATCATTCAAGCATATTTAAACAATCAATTTCACTCAAACATGCTCAAATCAATTTTACCCAATTTTACCCTAATTTCAATTTCATGCTCAAAATGGCTCAAGTTACCATTGTTGGGTTTCTAGATTAGTCCCAAGATCGATTTCAAGCAATGAAACATGTGTGAATACTCAAAGAGGTATGGCGGAATCATACTTACAATGATCGGTTTTGCGATGCGAGGAACAACAAAAAATCCTTGAAGCTCTCGGCAATGGTGCTCCTTTGTGCTCCTCCATTTTCGGTTATCCCTCCATTGATGCTCCAAGCTCCAAGCTTTGCAAATGGTGATTCCATGCTTATGGCTTTGTTTCCCTATCACCTTGGATGACTCTTCATGTGCTAGCATTGGATAGATTTGCCACAAATCTTCCATTTATCTTCTTGTAATACTCGGCCTTGCCAAGAAAATATGAAGAAAATTGGCTTCAAAGCCGAGAGAGGGAGATGAGGGAAAATGGTTCCAAACCGTGAGTGTGTTAAGTGAGAGAGAGAATTGTGTGTTGTGTATCTAATACCAAAAATGAAAGTCAAAATAATAAAATAATGGCAAATGTCTTTCAAGCCATCACACTAGAGTGTTTTGCACTCAACCATCAAATCCCATCAACTTCCATCAATCAAAGTGACTAAAGTTGACTAGTGATTTGACGTTTGATGTGACATGTGGGCCCCACTCGATTCGAAATGCGAGTGGGCCCGCAAACACTCCCGGGCTCGGGTTCGCTAATTCTGAATTAATGAATTTTCCGTTGCGACGTAATTAAATCAAATTCAATTAAATAATTTTGCCTAGCAAAATTACTATTCACATCGCTGACGAATTAATTCTAATTAACTCGTTCGCCCGAATTAAAATCTAATTTTAATTCCGCGTCGAAATCCAATTTCGTATAATATATCGAATATATTATTTTATCGATTAATTCCAAATTAATCGCTTTCTCTCTAATAATATTTTATCCCGGATAAAATATCTCTGTAATTAATCCCAGATTAATTTTCTCTCTCTTCTAATTAATCTCAGATTAATAAATTGCGAGTCATACGTCATCGGTGAATCTTCGGGAAGCGACCCATGAGATCCCCGGATATGTTGGCAGTAAATCCGATCGTCGGACTATCTGAACACGTACGTACCTAGTACTATGTTTTTACCGATTTACAAGACATGGTTGGCTTCTAGCAAAGCACCGTGCCTACCAAATTCTCCAGAAATATTCTTAAAGGAATATGTGATCTACATCAGGCGAAATATACATAGTATTGCGTATTACGATCCAGTATCGGATGTCACGTGCAAGGCCTGGGGCTGGAATTGTGTCTGCCCCGTACGAAGCACATATAGGATTTCTGGTAACTAGTCTCTATAATCGGATAATCATGACCTAGTCACATATCCCGATGACTGCAGTACATAAGAGCACCAATTACGTATCCTACATGATCATCATCTCCACTATGACTGGAGTGATACTTCCGTCTTGACATCACACCCAATACACTACGATTCTCAATATACCCAGAAGAGGCGTACACAGAACCTGTTAAAGCCCTGGACGACCAAAACCAAAGTATATTGATTGTCGCAAGTATTAGCGGTGCAAGTCTCAGGTTAAGACCAAATACACCTACCCTGATTCGGACTTCCATAGACACATAGTCATACTACCAATGGAATTCCGAGGGGTCTATCCAGAGCGAAGCTGTTTACGTACCATCGGTAAACATAACCTCTTATTACACTTGCATGAGTATCCTATACCCAAATATATGAGAACTATGCAGTTATGCTCCCACAACGCGCACAAGTGTAATACTAGTCTTTTACGCATTATTGATGTCCAATCTCGATAATACTCTGATTAGAGATATTTAATGATTAAACCATGATCTGTACAAATAGTGATGTTATGGGTCATAATTATCCAACACTAGGTTCACGCCAAAGTGAGTGGAAAAAGTTGAAGAAGCTTCGGCCCTAGGCCATTGGAAGAGAGAGAGAGTGATTATTTTTTTTGTGTAATCTTAAAATGATTTCCAAAAACAATTATCATATACCAAAACCAAACTTTTGGTATTAGTCATTCCAAATGACAAAGAGTGAAAAATAAGCAACCACCAACTTCTATCACCATAAAGTAATAAAGTTGACTAGTTGATGTGACTTGCGGGGCCCACTTGATTCAAAATCCGAGTGGGCCCGGAAACACTCCCAGGCTCGGGTTCGCTAATTCCGAATTAGCGAATTTTTCGTTGTGACATAATTAAATCAAATTTAATTTAATATTTTTGCCTAGCAAAATTACTATTCACGTCGCTAGCGAATTAATTCTAAATTAACTCGTTCGCCCGAATTAAAATCTAATTTTAATTCCGCGTCGAAATCTAATTTCATATAATATATCGAATATATTATTTTATCGATTAATTCCAAATTAATCGTTCTCTCTCTTTAAATAGTATTTTATCCCAGATAAAATTTCTCCGCAATTAATCCTAGATCAATTTTCTCTCTCTTATAATTAATCCCAGATTAATTATGTTCGAGTCATACGTCATCGGTGAATCTTCGGCAAGCGACCCATGAGATCCCTGGATTGTTGGCAGTAAATCTGGTCGTCGGACAATCCGAATACGTACGTACATAGTACTACATTTTTACCGATTTACGAGACATGGTTGGCTTCTAGTAAAGCATCGTGCCTACCCAATTCTCCAGAAATATTCTTAAAGGAATATATAATCTATGTTAGGCGTAGTATACGTAGTATTGCGTATTGCGATCCAGTATCAGATGTCACATGTTATGCTTGGGGCTGGAATTGTATCTGCCTCGTACGAAGCACATATCGGATCTCTGGTAACTAGTCTCTATAATCGGATAAACATGACCTAGTCATATTATCCCGATAGCTACATTATACAAGAGTACCAGTTCCTTATCCTATGTGACCATCATCTCCATATGACTGAAGTGATACTTCCTTCTTGACATCACACCCAATACACTACGATTCTCAATATACCCAGAAGAGGCGTACACAGAACCTGTTAAATCCCTGGACGACCAAAACCAAAGTATATTGATTGTCGCAAGTATTAGGGATGTAAGTCCCAGGTTAAGACCAAATACACCTACCCTGATTCGGACTTCCATAGACACATAGTCATACTACCAATGGAATTCCGAGGGGTCTATCTAGAGCGAAGCTGTTCCCGTACCATCGGTAAACACAACCTCCTATCACACTTGCATAAATATCCAATACTTAAATATATGAGAACTATGTCGTTATGCTCCCACAACGCGCACAAGTGCAATAATAGTTTATTCCGCATTATCGATGTCCAATCTCGATAATACTATGACTAAGGATGTTCTAATGATTAACCTTAGTGGATTAATACTGTCTCATATCTTATTAATCCGGAACTAATCATATGGAATTTTATCATTTATGTATCTTGGTAATCCAATTACTAATGATAAAATAGCAAATTTCTTTTGTCACATAGTTAATTTGTACAACAACACCATGTTCTCTACAAATAGTGATGCTATGGGTCATAATTGTCCAACACGGATAGCTACATCTCCCGAGGCAACTATTAGTGTCTTTACATCATTCTTCTTCGGCTGGGAATTGCCTTGACCCTGCTCTCGTTACAGCTTTCATCAATTATTCTTTAAGTGGCATTCTATACCACAATGGTAACACTTGTAAGTAGGTTTAGACCTGGCTGGCAGTTCGATTCCGGTTCGGAACCGAACTGAACCAGTCGGTTCCCGGTTCCACAAGTGTGGAACCGAACCGGTTAATTCATGTTCGGTTCCGGTTCGAACCTTTTTTTTTAAAATTATATAAAAAATTCGAAAATAATTTAAAATAAATTAGATTAATTTAATAAATAAATAAAATTATTAAATTAAAGAGCTTGAACTTAAATTTTAAAAAATTTAAGTTGCCTACGTATCCTCCAGGGGTGAGAGGAATCAAAGTTCACGTAGTTCCATTATAATTTTAAGATATTTCTCCTTTGGAAATTTACAATTTTATAATTATCAATCATCATTATCAGTTGATCCTTCAGTTCTGGTTCCGCTTGCACTTGTTGTTGCAGATGCATTATCGAACAAGTCTTCAAAATCATCGGGGGCATCTTCTTGGATGTAATGAAGATCGTATAGCTTCCAATATATTGCCTCCCAAGCTGAAGGCTTGCTCAACCGCAATGGTGGTAATAGGTGTTGCCAATATCTCTTTAGCAATAATTGATAAAACATGATATATATTTTGATGTCGGTTCCACCATTCAAGGATTTTAAAATTTTTACTAACTAAACTTTCAGTAGGAAACTCGAAATTTGTAGATAAATAATTATCTAATTTGAGGTTATTAGTTGTCGTATCCCTAGCTTTTTTATTTCGTTGTAGTAACCAATGATCCTCTGCGCTAAGTCTTGTTTGAATTACTGGTTCGCTACTACTAGATTCACCTAATGTTCCTAAGTTATATCTTACAATATAATCATTAAATAACTCAATTAAATCATTTCTTAATCTCACTATTATTCTTGTAATATCAATATCATCTAATATTCCTAAATAACCATAATAAGCTTGTAAAGCACTATTCAAACCTTCTAATTTAAATCTAGGATCAAAAACATCAGCAATAAGATAAAGTAAATGAATTTCTCTAAAATAATTCAACCATTTTACCTTCATAACAGTAATGGCTTCTAACAAAATAATATCATTAGGATCGTTACTTTCAAGATGTTCATCGAGATTACCAACAATATTCAAACTTTCAAGAAGAAATAAAAGTACTGTAGGATAATAAACTCCGCTAAAAATTAAAGTAGCATCATTAAAAACTTTTAAAATTTCTAAATGTTTTTCACAAATATCCCATTAACTAGGAAAAAGTGTGATATTTTGAACATGTTGAGAAAAAACTACATAATGCATCTTTGTATTGTAATGCTTGACATAAAGAAAATAAGTTGAATTACAACGTGTTGGAACATCTCTTGAAAATTTAATCGGTTTAATACCATTTATTTTACAAAACTTGGCTCATTCTCTCCTAACTTGAGGATATGACCAAATACAATTAAGTGTCGTCTTAATAGGATCAATGAAATGTGATAATTTTTGCATACCATCTTGAACACATAAGTTAAGGACATGACATTTGCAACGAATATGAAAAAACCGACCCCCTAAATTTGGTTGACATATTTCTTTTAAATCATTGATGGATGCAGTATTTGCAGATGCATTATCAAATCCAATTGTTAAAATTTTATCTACTAAACCATATTCATCAAAAATTATCTTCATCATTCTATAAATAGTTTGTGCAGTATGTTGGTCATCAAAAACTCTAAATGCAATAAGTCGTTTTTGCATGGTAAATGATGCATCAATCCAATGACAAGTCACACACATGTATGAGTGTGTTCGTCAATGGTCACTCCAAATATCAGAACATATAGAAATACGACATTTAATATCTTTAAATATTTCATTTAAAATAATTTTACCATCTTTGTATAATTTAAAAATATGACGTTTTGTTGTGTTTCGAGCCATTCTATATGCAGCAAGATTTAAAGCATTATGCACGTAATTAGTAAAATGAAGTTTTTCACCAAAGCTTAAAGAAAGATGTGTCATACAAGTTAATTTTGTAAATTTTTCTCTATTTTTTGCATCAGAATATTTAAATAAATCTACAGCACTCGTACCTCTACTAGATGATGCGTACCTGGCCATTTGAGTTTGCGTCGTATCAAGTCCAAGTTCAACCGCATGATGTCTTTCCAGGTGCTTGATCATATTGCCGTATCCACCAGAAAATTTGTAGGAAACCCCACAATGGTTGCAAACTGCTCTTGAACTTTCATCGTCTTGGTCTAAATGAAAATGAATTTTGAAAACATCCGAGAAACGAGACTTAACTTCTCTTCTCCGTGATTGTGAATCGACACTAGGGCCGCTCTCTTGGGTTGACATATTTGACATTATGTTCTCAGATGAGCTTGTCATTTTTTGTTTAAGAAATAAGTAAGAAGAATAAGAAAATTGAGAATGATAATAACTAATTGAGAATAAGAGAATTGTAGGAATTGATAGAGTTGAGAAATTGGTGTGTTGAAATAATGAAAAATGACCCATATTTATAGAATTTTAGAATTTTTTTGATACCGAAAATGCCCATAAATATAACTGTTTTATTACCTTTATTAGGGGTATATTAGGAATTAAATATTACAAAAAAAAATTTAATGGCCGTTAGGCCTTTTTTTTTATACGGTTCCAACAGAAACCCTACGGTTCCGGTTGGATCCCTCGGTTCCGGCGGTTCCAACCGGTTTGGTCGGGGGTGGAACCCTAACCGAACCGAAACCGGTTGAAATCGGAACCGTGGCCGGGTTTAAGTAGGTTTTCTGCTGTCTGTAGATTTGCCTCTACTTTTGCTTCTACCTCTTCTCCTACCTCGATTTTTATCTTGCTGTCTTCATCGATTCTCCGTGACAAGGGCTTGTATCTGATATGTACCCACGTCTTTTCTTATCCTCCTCATTTAACAGGATATATTTTACCATTGGCATGGTAAGTTTGCCTCCTGGAGCCGAATTGCTGAGAGTAACCACCAATGTCTCACAGCTATCAGGAATAAAATTGAGTAGTAAGAGGGCTTGAACTTCATCGCTCAGTTGCATGTTTACTGCAGACAACTGGTTCACCAGGCTTTGGAACTCATTGGTGTGTTCTACAACGGAAGTTCCACTCCACAGCATCAGGTTCACCAAACGCCTTATTATTAAGGCTTTTTTCTGAGCTGTCTTGGCCTGGAACTTGTCTTGCAGCTTTATCCACATTTCGTAAGTATTTGTGTCTTGTGCTACATGATGGAAGACAATGTGGCTGATCCATTGCCTAATCTGACCCAAAATTCTATTATTGAGTTTATTCCAGTCACCATCTTTAATAGAATCTGGTCTCACTCCCTTCACCTCGATTATTTCGAACAAATATTTGCAATGCAAATAGTCTATCATCTGAGACCTCCAGAGGAAGTAATTGGTTGATGTCCGCTTGATCATTACACCAGAAGATGAATCTTCCATTTCCATTTTAATTTTAAATTTTAAAATGAAAATAGGAAAAAAAATCGGGGGCTGATTTTCACGAATCGGAGGTCACCGTTCCGTCCAAAATGGTCGAAAATGATGGATTTTTAAATCCGACTCAGGATTCGATTTGTAAATTTCTAAATCTTCTGGGGATAAAATATAAATTTCAAAGACTTTAGAGGGCTCAATGAAATTTACCGGGTATGCTGACGTGGCAGGTGTCGTGGCTGCTGACTGGACCTGTTGCTGACATAGCAAACGACGTATCTTCTGACGTGGCTGATGACGTGACAAACACGTGTCCAATGATGTGGCGGCTGACTGGACCTTTGTGCTGATGCGGCGATGACATGTCTGATGTCTCAGTGATGACGTGGCTACTGACTCGGTGCTGATTGTGTGCTGATGTGGCACTGACGTGGAAGACACGTCCGCGTCTTCAACCTCTGGCTGCGCGTGCAGAGCGTGACGAGCCTAAGGGCTCGTGGACAGTTTTTGCTCGGCGCGTGCGGGCTTCCTGGACCTTCGTTCGATCATCGGAAAATACCACCGTGCTTGTCTCAATGTGACCAAGCTGATGGTATGCTCAAATTTGATTTGTGACAACTTTCCCGAAACTTGAATTTTTCGAATCGAATTCCGTTTTTCGATTTTACGACCCTTATGTATAACCAAAGCTCTGATACCACTTGTTATGATTCTCTGACTACTGAAGAGTGTTTATGAGGAAAATTATCTTTCTATTACTACTTGAATAGACTTTATAAAGATTACAAACTTTGTTACAAAAACCTCACACTTCACTCTCTAAGCTCTCTTAACATGGAGCTTAATATTTTGGGATGCAAGAACTCACAAATGAGAGCTCAATTTATAGACAATGACTTGCCTTCTTACTCAACACAATTAGTGGAGTGGTTGACACTAATTGAGTAGTTAAGGGTGGTTACACCAAAACCATTAATTGATTAATGGTGGTTGTAACAAATACTAATAATGCATGTTGGATTCTTATCGGGTAACATTTAGGAACTCAATATTTAGGTGATTCTTTTTTTAGTTTATGAATAAAGGATCGTCAAATTCTTAACCACATATCTTTCTTTATTTTTTTGTTATTGTCCCCAAGGAGCGTGATTTGGTGGTGTATGGCTCATGATGTGACATTCAGGTCCAGAGTTTGAATTCATGGATTGCGTTTCTTGTAAGAGTTTGAAACAATCGGAGAATTTACTTGCTCTGCTTAAGTCCGGATTGTGTGGTTTTATGGCGGGGTTTCCAACGATTTTTTTTAAAAAAAAAAAAATTCAAAAAAATCCAATCAAAAAAAAAAAAAAATCTTTGTTCAAAGGGTGCTACCGATCAAGTGAGGTGACGCGAATCTTGAAATAGTAAGAACTGTGACCGGATACCTAACACTGTTGATCATCATGTGATGGT
The DNA here is from genome assembly GCA_019454045.1 of Zanthoxylum bungeanum. Classification (NCBI taxonomy): domain Eukaryota; kingdom Viridiplantae; phylum Streptophyta; class Magnoliopsida; order Sapindales; family Rutaceae; genus Zanthoxylum; species Zanthoxylum bungeanum. The sequence goes on from SKCR01030632.1 coordinate 215,214, forward strand.
GTGTGTATCAGATAATAGATGGGGGTGCTATAGCAACACTGGTTAAAAAACATATTTAGGCCCATGTGAACTTCAGGCCTTTTTTAAGCAAAAGCCCAAGCAAGTGGGTCTGCACTTCTTCGTGCTCACCGATTATTGTAAAAATTGGGACAATGATTATTTCAAAAACAAATCAGGAAATCCCGAGTTGCATTTTCAGTAATTTTAATATCTAAAAACACATAATATGTTTGATCCTTTATCATATTATGATTATATAATTTCTTATGTACAATGAATTAAGGGGGGGAATACATAAAAAAAAATGACATTTTAGTGAATTAATACCGGCTTGCTCTGCCATCAAGGCCGGCACTGGGACTAAAAGGACAGGGCGTAGATTACGATTTAATAAAATATCGCACCCACATGAAATTAATATTTATTTTATTAATATCAAAATTAACCTACTTAACTTAAACTAAACTGAGAAGAGAATTTGATTTAATGATTTTAATTGAAGGATTAAATAGATAACAAATAATAATTTTGGAGCTTAAACTTCATGCGCGAGAAGAACATGGGGTTGTAATTTCACTTAAATATGCAAACAATAGGCTCATGTACTTTTCATTTAAATGAGTTGTTACTAATTATTAACCTAAAACACTAAATTATTCACAAGCCTCTTTCGATGGTCAGATGAATATATTCAGAATAAATCAATTAACTATATGTCTATTTTAATTAAATTAAATCGAATTCATTAAGGTCGGGTCCTAATACTGGCTACGCATGCCCGACATGTATATGTCTATCATGCAATGAAATCTATTCAAGGGAACTAGATCTCGCGCTATTATTCCCACGACTAATCTAAATTTCCTCCGTCGAGTTTCTAAAGATTTAACAAGACTATTCTATTGTTGGCCAAATAAATAAAATAAACATTCAAAGCACAGAGAACAATAAATAATAAATAACAAACTCAAATGAATAAAAATATATAATTAAATTAATTAAATATGCTCAAGATCCATTACAGCCCTAAGTCTAATGAATTGGCTACTTATAATAATCAATAAAAATATGCTAATTATTATAGATACAAAATAAGGACTCATAAAAGATAAACTAGAGAGAAAAATAAAGAAAAAACTCTCGTTGCAGCCTACGCCTTCAAACTTCAGCACCAGTTGAAGCACTCGTCTTTGTTTTGCTCTAGGCGTTCTTCTGTGCTATGGAGGCTCCAAAATATGATATTAGGATTTTCTTTAGGTTTTGAGACGAATTTGTGCTTATATAGGAGGTACATGAGGTGTTTCCTACTTAAAAATCAGATATATGGCGAACTGGGGTTGGATTGACCGTGTCATGACGTATGAAACCCGTCGTGACTTCATGTTCTTCAATTGGCGCGTGTCGCGATGCTCAATAGGCAGCGTCGCGGCGCGCGCATCAAATTGCTCTCTGCCTCAATTTTCAATTTTCACGTGTCTCGACGCGCTTCGCGATTCGGGACGTGCGTTTTCACGCTAAAATAAACCATGATTTGCTCCATATTTTGTCATTTTCATCCCTCGTTGAATCCATTGAGTCGTGATATTATTTTGACATGTAAAAAAGTACCCAAAACACATCAATTCGCTCATAAAGCTCGATATCACCCACAAAATATTAAGATAAAAAAGTGGGAAATATGTGTGTATTAATCGTTCATCACACCCCCAAATTTGATATTTTTCTTGTCCTCGAGCAAAAAATAATAATAAATTAAATTAAATTAACCTAAGCCACTTTCGTAGGGATCACGATTGCATTTAACGTATACAACAAGCCTTTAAACCCCTAGACGACCCTAATGGACGTGTTATAGTCTCGTGAGGGCTTATAACGATGATACCCACAAACATTATTTAACACAAACATGCAATCAGACAAAAATACAAAAATAAAATTAAAACTAACTAACTAAACAAAAATGTTCTGAGAGTTACACATAATATCGTTCTCAAATAATGCCCAATAACGAAACCCAAGAACCTTCAAAGTACCTAACATAACTCAAATCCAAATTCTTAAATAAATTATTTAAGCAAGACTCATAGTGATTGTGTGTAGAGGTTCGGTCACAGCTGAATTCCTAAGTAAGTCAACTAGGTGATTTCGCCTAAAAATTGGGATCCAATGGGTATAACCAACCTAAATATCTCAAAAGTGCTATGTATTTGCCTGTTAAGCTCGATATGGTATGACTTCTCATTTTCTTTATCTTTTGACTCACATACCCTTTAAGGTATCATTTTTTCTCATTGTGGTTCTAACACTAGCCCATAAGTAGCTTCACCTTTATTAGTTATAGGTGGTTTATCTTCTTTTTTAAAAAAAAAAGTATTTTTTTTTTCAATTTTTTTCCAAAAGACTTTTCTTTTTCTTTTGCTCTAGCCATACTATATATCATAAAAAATTACAAACAGAGACAAATATCTAGGCAAACTGTCATTCATCTTCAAATAATTTTCTCAACTAGTCACTTTGTTAACTACATAGGCTCTTACTGTTAGAAATATAATGTTAAGTGCTTATGAGTCTAACCTAAATCACTTACTCAATGCATCAGATAAAAGTCAATTGGACACTTATCGTTTCCAAAGATTTCATTCTAAAGCAAACAAACTCATCATTTTAAGTACTTACGAGTCTAACCTAAATCACATACTCAAGGCATCGGATAAAAGTCAATTGGATACTTATCATTTTCTAAGATTTCATTTTAAAGCAAAAAAATTCATCATTAAACTTATGTTTCACTACCTAGAAGCTAAATTTTTTAAAGTTTTTTTTTTGATTTTTTTGATTTTTTTAATAAATAGTAGGAACTAACACTAACATGCACACGCACCCCCAAACTTAAATTTTGCATTGTCCTCAATGTAAAATAAGCTTAAAGGAAAAAAAAGTGAGGAACAACACTATCGTGCATGGAGTTGATCAAGCTCATGCTGGTCAGACTTTGGTTGCGCAGAGTGTATGGGTTGTGTTAGAACTTGCATAAATACACACGCAAACTAATAAACACGCAAATAACACACAATAAAAAAACTAAAGTAAAGGAAACAAAAATTAAACGCGAGAGTTGCCTCTCCGCTGGCGCCAAGTTTAACGTCTTCAACCAGACAGTCTATGAAGATATTCCTTCAATGTGGCTTTGGATGTCTTAGATAGGACAATGTCATGTGCACTACTGTTCAAGCGTCTCTTCAAAACTGAGGTGGTAAATAGAATTATTTTCCACTCAGTACCCATGCAACATTCTTCAACCTTTTAACTATATGGGGTATTGAAAGGAATGATAGACTGTCAGAAGGTCTCGTATGATACTTGACTTTGAATGATTGTGTCATTTTGGCAAGATTATGGGCGATATCAATGAGGTTAGCTTTCCCATGGTGCGATGTGTCCCCCTGTATCATGAGATTTTCAATAAGCTCACACAATTGCTCTTGTCTAACTCCATGTTCCACCATTTTCTTATATATGTACTTTTGAATTTCTTCGTTTAGCTCTTCATCAGACATCTGCACAATACAGGCTTCAAGATTATTAGTTTGAGAGTGAAAATTGGATGCATATTGAATGACATCATTTAGGGGTGGGCACTATCAGATTCAGATCGGATCGGATCGGACCGAATCTGAATCCGATTCGATTCGATAAGAGTGGACTTGTTTGGTTCGATCGGATTTTGAGTCCTTATCGAATCGATTGGATTTGATCCGATAACTATCGAATTGAATCAGATTTATTCAATCCGATTTGAAATCTTAACGAATCGGATAAATTCGATTTGATAATAGATCCGAATTCGATAGAGCATCCGATTTGATAATGAATTCGATAGTGGATTCGATTTGATAACGGATCTGATTCGATAACATATTCGATTTGATAAAAATGATTTGAATTTTAAGTTATCGGATCTGATTCGATAAAATTGATATGAATTTATAAATTTTCAGATCAATTTTTCGAATCAGATCCGTTATTGAATCGGATTTATTATCGAATTGAATCTACTATCGGATTTATTATCAAGTTGAATTCTCTATCGGATTCGAATTCGTTATCAAATAGGATTCTCTATCGGATTCAGATTCGTTATCAAATCAGATAAAATCCGATTCGATCCGATCTGATCCGAAATTCGACGAATCAACCAAACACGATTTGATCAGATTCGGAATTCAGATCCGATCCGATTTGATCCGATATTATCATATCAAATCTGACCCGATCCTATCTGATGCCCATGCTTATCATCATTTAATATGTCTATTTTGACCCCATCATCTTGCTTTGTTGGTGTGGAGGTTATTAGTGGCTCATCCATTTGTGCTTCCTCATGGCAAACTGGGATGACATTGCCAAAAAATTTCCCTTCTCTCATTGGGTTGTTTTATGTGTTACTTTGGAAAGCTCACTGTGGAATTTGGCTCAGGTTTCCAAATTCCATGTTCAAGGGTGTCGTCTGACTTTGTACCATTACTTCCAATCTAGTAATATTCTTCGTGATTTCCTCGTTCAGATTGGTTATCTGCATAAGCAAGTCCTTCAATGATGGTTTTGGTTCTTAAGGAATTCTTGAGCTTACGATGGGTACAAGGGATATAATGGTTCAGTGGGATATGTAGGACCTTCATTATTATGCCATGTAAAATTCTAATGGTTTTGCCTCCCTGGATTGTAGTTAAACGTGTAATAATCACTAGGGTGGTTACCCCCACATTGTGCTCTGAAAAGCTTGAGCATATATCGCGTTACTTCTCTCTGACATCCATTGATAGTTGTTGCCCAAGACAACAGGCCTTAGAAAATCGGACTGTGTCTCACCGACATGGGGTGTAACATCACCTCTTATAACTCTTAATGCTTCCATTACCCAATAGTACTCAATTATTTCGATCACATGAAATAAAAGAAAAACAAAAGGAAAGATAAAAAAAGAAAAATGGAGGGGTATTTAGTTAAACAAGTACAATGTTGTCCTAATATTAATAATGAAAAATAAAATAAGTCCATGACAACGGCGCCAAAAACTTGACCGTGAAGCACGCAAACGCACGTATCGCTCAAGTATTACAATGACTATTAGTCGGATATCATACGTACATTGACTTAATAATATTTTATTAATATCAAGACTAACCTACTTAACTTAAACTAAACTACTGAGAAGATAATTTGATTTAATGATTTTAATTAAATGATTAAATAGATAGAAAAAAATAATTTTGGAGTTTAAACTTTATGCACGAGAAGAATCAAAAGTTGAAATTCACTTAAGCATGCAAACAATATGCTCATGTATTTTTCATTCAAATGAGTTGTTGTTACTAATTATTAACATAGAATACTAAATTATTAACAAACATTTTTCGATGGTCAGGTGAATATATTTAGAATAAATCAATTAATTATATATTTATGTTAATTAAATTAAACCGAATTCATCAAGGTCGGTCCTAATACTGGCTGCGCATGCCCGACATATATATGTCTAGTAAGGATATATATTCAAGGGAATTAGATCACGTGCTATTATTCCTATGACTAATCCAAATTTCATCTGTTGAGTTCCTAAAGGTTTACCAAAACTATTCTATTGTCGGCCAAACAAATAAAATAAGCATTCAAAGTACATGGAATAATGAATAATAAATAACAAACCCAATGGAATAAAAATATGCAATTAAATTAATTAAACATGCTCGTGATCCATTACAACTCTAGATTTAATGAATTACCTACTCATAATAATCAATAAAAATATGCTAATCGTTTTAGATACAAAACAAGGACTTATAAAAGATAAACTATAGAGAAAATGGAAGAAAGAACTCTCGTTACAGCATTCGCCTTCAAACTCCAGCACCAGTTGAAGCACTCATCTTTGCCTTGCTTTAGGCGTTCTTCTATGCTCTGGAGGCTCCAAAATATGTTATAAGATTTTTCTCTAAGTTTTGGGACGAACTTGTGCTTATATAGGAGGTTCATGAAGTGTTTCCTACTTAAAAATTGGATACAAGGCGAACTGGGGCTGGATTGGCCGTGTCGTGACGGACTTCATGTTCTTCAATTGGCGGGCGTCGCGATGCTCAATAGGCAGCATCGCGACGCTCGCATCAAATTGCTCTTTGCCTCAATTTTCAATTTGCGAGCGTCTCGACGCGCTTCGGGACGAGCATTTCACTCCAAAATAAACCCCGATTTGCTCCGGATTTTGTCATTTTCATCCCTCGTTGAATCCATTGAGTCGTGATATTATTTTTACCTGTAAAAATACACCCAAAATACATCAATTCGCTCATAAAGCTCGATATCACCCACAAAATATTAAGATAAATGAACGGGGAATATGTGTATATTAACCACTCATCGGGCGCCTATGATCCCTAAATATTTTTTTATTATTGCTTCCAAAAATCTAACGGACAAGGACACTAAATTTTTTATATTATAATATTATATTATGAACAAAAAAATTCAAAATATAAAAACGACCTTAGATCCCAAAAATACTAATGCCGGCCTGTCTGCCATGTGACCTTAGCTTAGCAGTCCATATCATAAATCTGTAATATTTGTTTCTCAAAATCTATAAATTATTCTTCACATAATTATAAAACACAAAACCGTGTGGGCCCAATAATTTAATCAAATTTGCTGTTGAAAGAATGATGCCTCTCACATCTCATAATCAAATCACACCCAACAAATCCAGTTTGTTAATAATCCTAATCTTTGCCATTGACCTTTGTTATTCTCATTAATCACTTCTAATCTGGTTAGCTCTCGACCCAGGTGTTATAAAATCACCTGACGTATCTGAAAAATTCTATTATATAACGGTGATATCGTCATGTATGTAATAATTTAATAATATTTGATCACGTCTGTTAAAATAATAAAAAATAATTAAATAAATTATAATTATATTTAATATATGCATCACATATTCATATGTTATGTACTTATTAATTGGTAGGATCACATTATCCATATAATAGTGACACCAAAAGAATCACATTAACTAAAATAGATTCAAAATATGTATTTAAATAATTAAAAATAGATTTTTTTTCTCGTCAATATAATTAATAAATATATAGTAAAAAGAGAAAGAGAAATATGAAACCCACCGAAATAAAATAATGAATTTGTGTCACTCTCTTGAGCTTTAGCTTTAGACATGGATCTTCTCCCAAGATCCCAAGAGACAAACATCATCTTCTTCGTCCTCTTCTTTTCATTTTTTAATGAATAGTGGAAAAATTGAGAATATGAAATTAGATATTAATTATTGGAAGATTGTAGATATCAGTATTAAATTTCCACCTAATAACTAATTAAAGATGTGATTGTATAATTTATTTATGTTGAAATTGATTTTAATATTATTTTTGAATTATTATTATTGTGTTAATTATAACATTATATGTACTAATTGTATTGAAATTGATCTTCAAAAATGCGTTAAATAATTGGTATTGAATTATTAAACTTGTATTAAATAAACCAATGGTATCAGATATCTTATATCCATTAGTATATTTTTAATTTTTTTTTGATTTTGTGGATTTTCGAATGGATACAGATATTCACATTGATGGACGGATGTAAATACTGATCCTGAAAATTTTAGCGAATATGAATAGGTTGCGAATTTGAAGTTTCAATTGCATACGCGGATGTAGATATCTCAAAAATTATGGATATTTATCCGCAAACATCCCTAGGAATAACCCAAATACGGAGTTTTTTTTTCCTCCAATATAAATATAATTAAACTAAAATAAAATGTGTTTATCTAGTTAAGTCTATTTTTAAAAATGATAATTATAACGTGGGATGCCCATGCTTAACACAAATTATGTAGAAAAAAAGTTAAGTTTACCTTATTATCGGTATTTTATTGTAAATATGGAGAATGATATTAGTTGGGGAATTTGCAATAGAAAATCTAATTTTGAGACGTATATGATATTTTTTTTAAAGTAATATTTGCCCTTACTATGTGTTAACGTAGTACAATAACCGAATCAACATATAACATCTTAAATCAATAAATTAACCATCCTTTATTTATAATTATATTTTTATCCCCATTTAATTTCTATATTGTCTCCGTATCATTTCTCTTAGTTAAAATTCTCTCACTAATTCACTTTAAATTTTTATACACTTTTTACTTCAACATAAAGTCAACACTGGCTAAACCAGGCATAAATTATTTGCGTTCTTTGATTTAAAAAGAATACAAAATGTCAATTAATTTTTAATAAAGAATATGGCTAATACCAGAATAGTTGACAGTACAAAATTACATGTTCACATTTCTAATAGAGTTCCATTATAATAAGGAATTTCTCATTTTATTAAGTTAATAATATTATATTAAAATCTGTATTATTTTTATATATTTTAGTTTGATTTTTAACTTAATAATTTACATGATCCTTTGTTGGAAATTAACTTAACACTAAAGTAGTTTTTCATATTCAAAACCAAAATACAGGTCTTTTTGAAATATGAACATTCTTCATGCAAAACTAAATCACATGCCTTCTTTTGTTCCATGTTAAATATAACACCCAAAATAAACTCTTTGGTCAGCCAGTTGAAATCAAATCTAATTCGGTTTAAAAAATTAAATTGAATCTAATTGAAATTTAAAATTAGGCTATGTTCAGTTTCGATTCAACTAATATCTAATCGATTTTCCAGCCCTAATATGAAGTAGATTGGAAAATTGAAAGCTGCCCTTTATAAGTATTTGAGTAGGTCTCCAATGGACGTGTCTTGGTGGTGTAGGGTTCAGAATCTCACATTGAGATCCTGGGTTCGAATCTAGAGAGTGTGTTTCTTGTAAATACCTGGAACAATCGGGGTTTTACCTGCTCCGCTTAAGTACGGAAGAGATGGTTTGACAGTAAGATTTCCAACAAGTATCTAAGTAGATCTCTTGTGTAACATATTTTGTGTATAATTATTCTAGAGAAGATTAGGGTATATATTAATAAACTATTAATATAATTCTTATCCATAGGCCCCCCAAAAAAGAAGTTAAATTCATATCTTCATATCCAAAAGAACAAGAAATCACACATGATCATGCAAGTTGGTAGTTGGATCATAAAGGCCCCATTAATCAATAATCTCAAAGTCCATTCAAATGCAATGGGTATGGTTGGTAGTGTAGGGTTCAGGATCTCACATTGAGGTTTTGGGTTTGAATTCAGGGAGTACGTTTCTTGTAAGAACCTAAGACAGTCGGAGATTTTACATGCTCCGTTTAAGCCCGAAAAAAATGATTTGCCAGTAGAATTTTCTAACGATTTAAAAAAAAACCTCTATTAAATCACTATCATTATAAAATAAAGACACATTTAGATGGAATATTATCACAAATATAATAACATTATAGTACAAACTTGGTTAGGGCTTTAACTTTAGGGTAACGACCACTTGGGATTCCAAAGAACCCACCAAAAGTAATTTTATTATATGATTTGAGATTGAATTGACGACCCACCTAAAGATTCAAGAGGCAATGAGAAGAGCAAATACCATTTTATTATTATTCTTTTTCTTTTCAATAATTTTTTTACTTTTGGACGGACCCACACGGTTAATCAAAGTTGGCTTCATGATTTTCCCAACAGATATTAGTCATTGAAGACCCCACTTGCAGACTTCAAAATCTCGACGGTTGATCTTGATATGATGAAACAAAATCTAGGTAGTATTTATGAATTTCGATTCAATATTAAGTTATTTTTTTCATAAATTTTTTCCACACATATTTAATAGTAATATAACGTTAAAATTTAATTGTATTTAATCATTATTCAATAACGACGTACCAATCAAATTATTTATAAAAAAATTAAACAAAAAGATCAGTTTAATACTGGATTCAGTATTTATATAGGTATTTAAAGAACTTTGAATTGATGTAACCTCTAAGTAATATGTGGATATGTTTTATTATGAATTTTTCAACTTGACTTGATTTTAATTTTGTGTGCATAACGAACCAAAAATAGACACAACATTATTTAGATTTCATTGGGCAATGACCGGCATAAACACACACGTATAACGCAAGCGCACGTATCGTTCAAGTAGTATAAAAATATCGATCCCACGAGGACTTAATTCCTACTGTTGTGATTAATTATTGATACTATTTATTTACAAGTATCTAATTATAGGAAGAAGATAATTGATTGCTTTTGGTTGGTTGAATGTGGATTTGATAATTAAAATAAAAACAGACTCAAAAGAAAATATTAAGGAAAATAAAAGAAAAGACTCAAAGATCTAGGGTCATGACTCCACACAATATTATTATAAAGATGAATTGATTCTCTTATCTATGTGTAATAAATCAGTTTGCTAACCTGAAACACGAAATTATGCAAAAGCCTATGTCGATGGTCAGACGCAAATACCCAGTATAACCCAATTGAACCATATGTCTATGTCAACCAAATTACATGAATTCATTAAGATCAAGTTCCAATTGTGGCTACCCCCGCCCGACAGGTATATGTCTATCTTGTAAGGAAATCTATTAAAGGGTTATCTTATTGGTGATCAGACAACAAGAAGCATTAGCATAAGACTCCATAAACAAACTAAAGAATTACCCTTAAAAAGAAAATCAATTATTAAGTGTGAATATTGTGTTTCATCACTTCCCTAGAATAAAATAAAATGCTGGGGGGGGGGTTAGAGGATCCACTTTTAGAAATCTCAAATTATTATAATATGGAAATTGCCATTATTATCCAATTAAGTTGAATCAGCTATAAAGGCGGTGTTATTATTTATCCATAAACCAGCCATATAGGCGGTAATTATCTGTCACCTAAAGACCAGCCATTAAGGCAGAATCAACTTTTAATTCATATTAAATCACAATTTCCATATTATAATTGAAGTGAGATTAATCTACCTTTACTATTTCTAATTTAGAAATCTCCCTTATTATAATATATAAATCTGTGTGATATTTACCAACCAGCCATATAGGCGGTATCCTGATTAAGTCAAATTAATAATTAATTACCAACCGACCAACCAGGCGGTATCCTCATTAAGTCAGGTTAAAACCAATTTAAAAATAATTACCAACCGACCAATATAGCGGTATCCTTATTAAGTCAGGTTTTAAATAATTTATATATTATAATTAATGGAGATTAATCTAAATTATAAAAGTAAAAAGTTTAACCTTACCCCAGTAGTAAATTAACTACTGAACATAAAAGAACAAAAAGAAAATAAAATAAAATATTATTACAAAAAGTAAAAGTGCATAATTGAAAATACTAAAAGTAAAAATACTAAATTTAAATTACAAAAACTTATACACACAAGATGCAATCCTTAAAGTCCTTACAAAACTCAAGGAAGGTATGATTTGAATTCTGAAATCGAGCTGAATTTATAGGCGTCAGTAGGGGGTCGGCGTCGCGACGCCTAGCTCGCGTCGCGACGCTGGTGATTGTCGATGTGGCAGTTTCTGGTTTGTCGGCTTCAGATTCTGGATAAGGTGATAAGGTGACACGTGGCAGGTGGTTGGGAGCTCAATTATTGCGACACGTGGCAGCTTCTAATTGGCTGATTTCAGATTCTTATCCGCCACGTGTCATTCGGATAATTGAGTCAATAATTGGTGCTGACGTGGTGACACGTGGCGAAAGTGACTGTCGGCACCATAGAATGATGACACGTGGCACGCTGTGATTGGTTGATGATGACGTGGTGATGATGTGGCACTTTGACTCGGTCAACCAGTGATGTGGATGATGACGTGGCAGACAGTTGAGAAGGGAAAGGCGAGAAGCCCAAGAAGCTTTAGTCAACATGCAACCTCGAAACCTAAATGAGACATTGTCCCCAATGTCTTACACAGTAGAAGAAGAGTTTAGAAGATAATACATGGTTAGCTGAAATTCTACAGAAAATTAAAGGTTAAGATCCAGATTAATCTGACGTCTCTTACCACGATCATCCTCGGACCAATTTATCTTTGAAAGGATAAGGTCAATTTGTGGTTCATAGGCTAAGAGTTGGTTTATTAGATCCGGAGCAGTTCTGGCAGTGAAGAGGAGTTCTTTTAAAGGTTTTGACCCGAATCCATTTCTCCGGACATCATCAAGAAACACACAAAGAAAATCATAAAATCCATCAATGTTAAACAACCCAATTGGTTTTCGGTGTATGTTCAAGTTCGTCCAAGATAACACTATAAAAATTTCCTCCAATGTGCCCAAGCCACCTGGCAAAGCAATAAAAGTATCAGCACGGTTAATCATTTCTACCAATCGTTCAGACATACCTGGCACGATCAATTCATCTCCGTTTGATGGTCCAATAAGATTTGCCTCCACCAAGGGTTCTGGGATGATTCCCAAAACGTGACTGCCTCCTTCTTGCACGGCCTTTGAAACGATCCCCATAAGTCCAAGATTGCCTCCGCCATATACTAAGTGCATATTCCTTGCAGCTAAGACTCGACCCAATTCATGTGCTGCTTCTACGTATTGTGGCTTAACACCAACACTAGTTCCGCAAAACACACAGATGTTTTCAACTCGTCTTCTTGAAGTGGTTTTCATGTTTTACTCTGGATGTCTTCAAAAGTGCAATGATGAGTTGAATTTATAGTACCTGAAAATGGTGAGTAATAATAGCACTAGTATCTTCCAAAGGACGATTGTTAGCTAAACAATAAAAGAAATCGTGAAAGGTCAAAAAGTCTTGATTCTGTCTACGAAAATAAAGATAATTACAACAGAAAAGCAAATCCAAGCAATAATTAAGGTAACAGAATTGTGTACGCAATACGCCACTCGTTTGGTATAAATTCATTAGGATGCGTCTCAAGAATCCATTCCTTACTCAGCCAGCGCTAATGAATTATCTCTTATCTTTGCCAAACACCATTCCTTCTGTCTTATGCTTTGGTTGAGCTTTTCCCTACAAAAATAACACACAAAATTAAAAACTCTACAACATGTATACCAAAATATGAAAACAAAAATTACAACAAAGTGCATGGGTTGCCTCCCAGCTAGCGCTAAATTTTTCGTCTTCAGCCAGACATGACTGAAATCTATCCAACAATGAGGTTTCAGCGTCGTTTTAGACGTCCGATTAAAGACAATCTCGTGTGCGTTGCTTTTGAAGGATCTCTTCCAACGGTAAAGGGGTAAAAAATATTTTGTCCCATTCAGTGCTTGTGCCACCTTTTTATCCTTTGTTGCTCCAGTGGTTCCTGAAAAGAAAGAAAGAAAATCATGTGGTCTTGTATGGTGCTTGACTTGGAATGAGAGTTCCATTCTGTCAAGCTTCTGGGTGATGTTTTTGATCTGTACTCCCCAAAACAGTGATGTTTCTCCTGAATGCCTGAGATCTTTAATAAGTTCAGACATTTGCTCCTCCATTTTCTCTGCTTCTTGCTCCACATTTTCCTAACAGATGAATTTTAAAATTTCAGCGTTCAGTTCTTCATCTGTCATCTGTGAAATGCATGCTCCAGAAGTATCAACGTGAGGATGTAAAGATGTGTCTGTTTTTAGGTCTTCATCATCTGATCTGAGTGAAATGATTGGCTCAGGTAGATATTCTTCAAACATTTGTGCATTGGAAGCTCCAAGATCTTCATTTGGAGGATAGAAAGTTTCATCCTCCTTTGTTGGTGCAGTTGGTACAAATAGCTCAGCTTCTTCATCCTCGTCAGAGTCAGAAGAATAATAGAAATTAAATAGAGACTTTGTTGGTTTGGGCTCCTGAACTGATACCTCAGATTCTTGATACTGCTTAGTCTCGTCCTCTGTTATGATGTCATGGTGAATCTCAGGATATTCGAAGGCTTCTTCAATATTATTTGAATTTGCTCCGTGAGATATGTGATTCAGATTATCTGTTAATTGTCTAACTTGATCTGTCATCCTCTGTATAGATGCCGCTTGACTCTGAATTTGTGCATCAAATTGAGCTTCCCGTTCCTCGAACCAATCTTTGAGCATGTGAATCAACTGATCTTCCTCTGATGGTTCTGGTTCTTGATGAAGATCGTAGATGGATGGTGGATAAGATGGAAAATATGATGGTTCTTCGTGCCTTGAATGATTCAAATAATTCTGCCACTCTGAAAGGTATATACATTGATCGCTCGGGTGGTTACCATCACATATTACAAATCTCCCCATTTCGTTCTGTTGAGCAAATGTAGTATTGCTTGATTCTGACATCCAGTGATAATTGTTGGGCTGAACAACAGGCCTCAGAAAACCAGACTGTTGCTCCCAGATTTGGGGTGTATCTTCTTATAGTAAAGCTCGTAATCTTTCAATCTCCCAATAATGTTCCATTTTTCAATCACCTGAAAATAAAAGAAAGAAATAAAAATTACAGATAAAAATAAAGAAAATTAGATACAAGTAAATTAGATAACTTCAAAATTAATAACTCAGGAAAAATAAGTCCCCGGCAACGGCGCCAAAAACTTGACCGGCGTAAACACACAGGTATAACGCAAGCGCACGTATCGTTCAAGTAGTATAAAAATATCGATCACACGAGGACTTAATTCCTACTGTTGTTATTAATTATTGATACTCTTTATTTACAAGTATTTAATTATAGGGAGAAGAGAATTGATTGCTTTTGGTTGGTTGAATGTGGATTTGATAATTAAAATAAAAACAGACTCAAAAGAATATACAAAGGAAAATAAAAGAAAAGACTCAAAGATCTAGGGTCGTGACTCCACACAATATTATTATAAAGATGAATTGATTCTCTTATCTATGTGTAATAAATCGGTTTGCTAACCTGGAACACAAAATTATGCAAAAGCCTATGTCGATGGTCAGACGCAAATACCCAGTATAACCCAATTGAACCATATGTTTATGTCAACCGAATTACCTGGATTCATTAAGATCAAGTTCCAATTGTGGCTACCCCCGCCCGACAGGTATATGTATATCTTGTAAGGAAATCTATTAAAGGGTTATCTATCCTCAAGGAAGATCGTGGGATATTGAATCTAAGGCTGAAACCTAAAATCCCTATGTCTAGTTCATTTTAAGTTTATCACATTAATCTTATTGGTGATCAGACAACAAGAAGCATTAAACATAAGACTCCATAAACAAACTAAAGAATTACCCTAAAAAGAAAATCAATTATTAAGTGTGAATATTGTGTTTCATCACTTCCCTAGAATAAAATAAAATGCTGGGGGTTAGAGGATCCACTTTTAGAAATCTCAAATTATTATAATATGGAAATTGCCATTATTATCCAATTAAGTTGAACCAGCCATAAAGACGGTGTTATTATTTATCCATAAACCAGCCATATATGCGGTAATTATCTGTCACCTAAAGACCAACTATATAGGCGGTGTTACATTATGTTACATAATTAAAACCAGCCATTAAGGCAGAATCAACTTTTAATTCATATTAAATCACAATTTCCATATTATAATTGAAGTGAGATTAATCTACCTTTACTATTTCTAATTTAGAAATCTCCATTATTATAATATATAAATCTGCGTGATATTTACCAACCAGCCATATAGGCGGTATCCTGATTAAGTCAAATTAATAATTAATTACCAACCGACCAACCAGGCGGTATCCTCATTAAGTCAGGTTAAAACTAATTTAAAAATAATTACCAACCGACCAATATAGCGATATCCTTATTAAGTCAAGTTTTAAATAATTTATATATTATAATTAAAGGAGATTAATCTAAATTATAAAAGTAAAAAGTTTCACCTTTACCCCAGTAGTAAATTAACTACTGAACATAAAAGAACAAAAAGAAAATAAAATAAAGTTTTATTACAAAAAGTAAAAGTGCATAATTGAAAATACTAAAAGTAAAAATGCTAAATTTAAATTACAAAAACTTAAACACACAAGATGCAATCCTTAAAGTCCTTACAAAACTCAAGGAAGGCATGATTTGAATTCTGAAATCGAACTGAATTTATAGGTGTAAGTAGGGGGTCGGTGTCGCGACGCCCAGCTTGCATCTCGACGCTGGTGATTGTCGACGTGGCAGCTTCTGGTTCGTCGGCTTCAGATTCTGGATAAAGAGACACGTGACAGGTGGTTGGGAGCTCAATTATTACGACACATGGCGGTTTCTTATTGGCTGATTTCAGATTCTTATCTGCCACGTGTCATTCGGATAATTGAGTCAATAATTGGTGCTGACGTGGCGACACGTGGCGAAAGTGACTGTCGACACCATAGAATGATGACACGTGGCACGCTGTGATTGGTTGATGATGACGTGGCGATGATGTGGCACTTTGACTCGGTCAACCGGTGATGTGGATGCTGACGTGGCAGACCCGTGGAGTGACACGTGGCGACACGTGGCGATGGCGACTGTCGGCACCGTATGATGATGACACGTGGCACGACGCACGTTAGCAAAGTCAAACTTTCTCAGATTCTGACTTGTGGACCCGGCGCACGTTAGCACTGTTCGGCACACGTTAGGCGTCGCGACGCCAAAGGCTTGCGCGTCACGACGTGGCCAAATTACCAAAATACCATTTTTCGTCATTTTTCACTGTTTTGGCTCCAAATTACTTCCAATGCTTCCCAAACTTTATCTATCTGTAAAATAACAATAAAACACATCAAAATGTTCACAAAACCCGAGAAACTATACAAAATACTAGGTTAAATGAGTGGGAAATAGTGATATAATTACCACTCATCAGGCAACGACTTCGTCAATTTGATAATAATAATAATAAATAATAATAATAATAATAATAATATAATAATAATAATAATAATAATAATAATAATAATAATAATAATAATAATAATAATATAATAATAATATAATAATAATAATAAAAATATATGTTTTAAAGACTATCTTTGGATATAACCACATTCACATTAGAATTACAAAATATATATATATATATATTATATATATATATATATATATAATATATATATATATATTATATATAGATTAAAGAAAAAAGGTAGGGGAATTTTAGCTTTTATTCCATGGCATTTGTGGGTTAAACGCCCCAACACCATAATACGAAATAAAGTGTAAATATACATAGAAATTTATTGCGATATTAGACATGCATGACATCTTAAAGGGTATAAGATGTTTGGGGATCGTGTGTTGAAGCAGACACGCAAGTAAAGTGAAATTGAGAATAATTATTAGTTCATGAGGTGTTGCCTGCCATATAACAATACATAAATAATTAGAAGGCTTAGCCTACCATATAACAACACAACAATAATTAGAAGGCTTGACCTATCATAAATATTAATAATAAAATAAAGAATGAGAGACAGATTTAACATGGTAAAACTCTTAATGTGAGGGAAACATCCACGAGCAAACGTAGAAGGATTTCATTATAGTGGAAAGAATTTTACAACTTTTCTCTAAACATAAGGAGTGAATAATCCCACACACTCTTAACATATGAGAATTACAGCTCTTTCACAAACTCTTAAATCTTAAGAGTTTGTGAGAGAGTTGTAATTTTCATTTTCTAAGAGAGTGTGGGATTGTTCACTTCTTGTGTTTAGAGAGAAGTTGTAAAATTCTTTCAACTATAGTGAAATCCTTCTACGTTTGCTCGTGGATGTTTCCCTCATATTGAGGGTTTTACCACGTTAAATCTGTGTCCCATTGCTTTATTTTAAATTTACATAGGGAAAAGTTATTCCCGTTGAACTTCTCAATTTCAAACTTCCTTACTATGTTTCTGATGACAATCAGCTTCTCACTTAAACTGACTTTTACTATTTCACCATGAATAGTATCGTATATGTGAGTAATACATATACGCGAATAGTACTATACTGTATATATGAATAGTCTATGTGAACAGTAACCTTGAACCTGAAGCTTCTGAAGTTCGTCAATCAACTCGAGAGAGAAGACCTCCAGGTTGGCACTCAGAGTATGTTACAGAGAGTAACATTGCACATTGACTTCTAACAGAGGATGAAGAGCCATTAACTTTTCATGAAGCTACAAATGACGTACATACATCTTTGTGGATAACAGCAATACAAGAAAAAATAGAAGTTTTACACAGAAACAATATATGGGAACCAGTACCATTACCACGTGGAAGAAAATCCATTGGTAATAAATGGGTCTACAAGATCAAGCGAGATAGCAATGATCAAGTGGAGTTGTATGCTCAGAAAGAATGGATCGACTTCAACGAGATATTTTCTCCGACGGTTCGACTTACAACAGTCAGAGTAGTCCTGACTATGTGTGCTATTTTTGACCTACATTTGGAACAGTTGGATGTAAAAATTATATTTCTTAATGGAGAACTTGAGGAAAAAATTTATATGCTCCAACAAGAAGGATTTACTGAAATAGGCAAAGAGAACTTGGTTTGCAGGTTGAACAAATCTCTATATGGTCTTAAATAGACGCCGAAATATTAGTATAAGAGATATGATTTCTTCATTATTTACCTTGGGTATAACAGACTTAGTTCAGACCATTGTACATATTACAAGAGGTTTGGAAATAATGACTTTATTATTTTTCTATTGTATGTGGACAACATATTAGTAGCAGACCCTAACAAAGATCGCATCCAAGAATTAAAGGCACAGTTAGCTAGGGAGTTTGACATGAAGGATCTGGAACCAGCAAACAAGATTCTATGGATGCAAATGCACCAAGATAGAAATAACATGAAGATTTGACTTCCTTAGAAAAATTACTTGAAGAAAATCTTACGACGGTTCGATATGGAAGATTGTAAGCCAATTTCTACCTCACTCCATGTTAATTTCAAGTTATCCTCATTTATGTGTCTTAGTAATGAAGCTGAGAGGAATGAGATGTCTCGAGTATCGTATTCATCAGCTGTGAGAAGCTTAATGTATGTCATGATTTGTACAAGACCAGACATTGCACAAGTAATGAGAGCATTTAGTTATTTAATGGCGAATCCTGATAAAGAGCATCAGAATGTTGTTAAGAGGATCCTTAAATATATCAAGGGAACCTCAAATGCTGCATTATAGTGTTGTGGTTTTGTCTACAACAGAAGCTGAATATATGACAGTTACACAAGCATGTAAGGAAGCTAGTTGGTTTCAAAGGTTACTGGAGGAGTTCGGGCACAAACAATAAAGGATTTCATTATTTTTTGACAGTCAGAGTGCTTTATATATTGTAAAGAATCCAATCTTTTATTCAAGAACAAATCATATAGGGGTACAATAACACTTTGTTCGTGAAGTAGTGGAAGAATACAGTGTGAACTTGTTGAATGTACACACCAATAAGAACCTTGCAGACATAATGACCAAGCCTATCAATACAGACAAGTTTGTATGGTGTAGATCCTCTTATGGTTTAGCAAAAACGTAAGCTGCTTGAAGACAGAAAAACAGAACGAATGGTGTGGAAACTGATTGGTTCTCAATCAAGTTTCCAAATGGGAGAATTGTTAATTATTACACTGAAATATACAATAATTAAATAATAAAATATATTAATTATGTGGGTGGGTCCCACACACATAAAAAGAAAATAATAAAAAAATTAAAATTTACTATTTATATAGTGAATCTCATGCTTATAAATAGATGTTTCATTTCATTATTTTTTTCATTCCATTCTCAACCAAATCCTATATATTCTAAGAGAGAAAAATATTATTTCTTCTTAAGTATTTGTGAGAGAGTTATAATTCTCCTATTCTAAGAGAGTGTGAGATTATTCATTCCTTGTATTTAGAGAGAATTTGTAAAATTCTTTCCATTATAGTGAAATCTTTCTACATTTGCCCGTGAATATTTCTCTAAAAAAAAAAAAAAAAAAAAAAAAGGTTAAATCACTTTAAATTTGTGTCTTATTATTTTATTTTATTGTTAATATTTATTGTAGGCTAAACCTCCTAATTATTATTGAATTGTTGTATGATAGACAACGTCTCCTACACTGATAATTATTCTCATTTTCACTTTACTTTCGTGTCATCTTCAGCTCATAATCCCCTAACATAAGATATATTTATATACTTTCAAAATGTATATGTATTAATTAATCAATATCTAATCTTGTTTGAGATCTTTAAAACAACATTAGTAAGTTGAGTTTTCAGTTTAAGTCTGCATACAAATGTCCAATGTAAATAGTGTCTATCAAAGTTATATTGGAGTTTAAAATTTTTGACAACCACTTTTTGGTCTAGCAGTTGTCACATCTTTACTTATTTGTGAAAGTAAAATTGTAAATTAATATTATGGGGAAAAAATAGAAAAGAAATTAAGAGAGAAATTAGAAAGTCCGGTCACGGTTCAATTCCGAATCGGAACCGGAAGCGTATCAGATCTTAAATTAGAGAGTCCATATCTATAGATTAGGGATAGCAAAATTTGGCTCGGCCATGCCCGGGTATAAATATTAACAAATATTTTTAATTAAATTTCTAAATACATAATTTTATAATTAAATATTTAAGATTCAATTCAAAATTCCACTAAAAACATCTAAATTTTTTATTTTTTTAGTATTAGAATAAAAAAAATGTTTTTTTTTTCAAAAAATATAAAAAAGACAATATTATAAAGGTCGGAACCCGACCCTAGCTTTCACTCAACCATTGTATCATTGTAATCTCAAGAGAAAAAATAATAATATACAATAATCCTTCTAAAGCTGCTAAATGTTGGTTACAAGTTATTTTTCTTCATTAATTTCATGTCGAATATGAATAAATTGTAATCCTCATTATACTAAAAATTAAATATACAAGAGTCAAAGGAATAATAAATAAATCATGTTAACTAGAAGGGCTTTTGTTGGATCAATTCCTTTTAAGTTTTAATAACTGTCTATCACAAAAGAAATTTGTTGGTTCTTTTAAATAACCGCTTTACTTGAGAGTTCATTTATAGCTTTAAGCCACCTTTGATGCAACTACCTACAACATATTGATCACATAATAAGGGGGGAAAAAGGAAGTGTGTGTATATATATTCAAAGAAAAGTGATAAGTGAATAAAGAGGGAATAAATGGAGGATAATTTTTATTTTTTTTGTATTTAAAATTATAATTTTTTTCTTTGAAAAGTGGGAAATTATTAAATTATAATTTTTAAATATACAAAAGATAAAAAATTTATCATTCATTTTTCCTCTATTTCTTCATCTAGAGGAACCAACGATACATGACCCAAAGCCATGTTACCAGAGAGCACTAATCTTATGGGAAATAGTTGAAATTATAACGGCAGATTGCATGAACTTAGGCCATAATTGCAAGATTTCAAGACAAGATTGACAGAGCATATTTAGCCTAGAATCAAGCCAAATTATTCAGCCAAATCAATTTTGTAATAGCCATATAATACTTGGCAAAACTGGTATATATTGTCAAAAATAACTCCCACCAATTGTGTATACAATTTAGCCTCTATACTATTAATTATGTGTGAGGAAAAGTCATTTCACTAATATTCCAGTAATCCCGGTATCAGGAGAGTCGGCCTTTAACGAGCCAACGATCCAAGCCTCAACCATGTCTTCCTCCTCTGATCATCAACCAACCTTTTCCCTCACCACCCAACCCTCTTCTGCAGCAGATCTCCAACTTATCTCCCCGAACATTACTGCCCAAATCAATGAAAAACTAACTCCATCCACATTTCCTCAACAACGCGCTCAATTCGAAGCACTTCTCATCGGTTACGATTTAATCGACTATGTCGAATACACTCTTCTCTGCCCCACTTCCACCAGTACCGCTACTGATAAGCTCCGAAAGACACACTGGGTCCGACAAGCTAAGCTTATTTTGAGTGCCATTCTCGCCTCCATATCTGTGTCAATTACCCTTCTCATTGCTACGGCAAAAACCTCTCATGATGCTTAGAAAAAAAATTCAAAACCTCTACTGTAGCCGCTCTCGCAGTCGTGCTATGCAGCTAAAGGAGGATCTCACCTTAATCCAGCGCGACAACCAATCAATAACAAATTATCTCCATGTTGTGAAAACCTTGGCAGATGAAATCGCCATCATTGATCATCCCCTTTCAGATGACGACCTAACTATCTATGTCTTGAATGGGTTAGGGCCTGACTTCAAGGAAATTTATGCGTCCATTCAAGCCCGTGAGAAGTCACTGGTCTTTGAAGAACTGCATGACCTTCTGGTTGGCCACGAATCCTATCTTCGTCGAATGAAAACTGCTACTCAGTGGATGATAATAACAGTAAATTACACGACCAAATGGCATTCTTCTTCTGAGATTGACTCCTCAAAACAACCCTATCGAGTACCTGGGCACCGACGTCAAAGCCCAGCTCGCCAACAGAATGGTCCCCAATGTGACGGCCGCTGCTCCAGCAATGGGCCCAGTAAGCCCCACAATAATCAGAGGCGTTATATCCCTCGCTGTCAGTATTGTGAACGCATGGGCTATATCGCCAAGCATTGTCCTGAATTACAGCCCAATGACTTCACTGCCAATTGCGTCACATCCTCTACTGGACCCACCAAGCCTTGGCTTATGGACTCGGCAGACTCTCACAACATAACGGGTGATCTTGCAAATTTATCAATTCACTCGGAATATGATGGTACTGATGAAGTCACTCTTAGTGATGGCTCAGGTTTGATGGTTTCACATATTAGTTCTCTGAATATACGCTCACCCAAACTCACTTTTATTTTAAGTGATACTCTTTGTGTTCATAGTATCTTCAAAAATTTAATATTCGTTCATCATTTTACCAAGTAAAATAATGTTCTTGTTGAATTTTACCCTTTTCATTTCTTTGTGAAGGACAAAAACACATGGACGATTCTTCTTTGCGGGGAATGTGATAATGGTGTCTACATCTTTCCGAAATCCATAATGTCTCTTCCCTAAAAAATGGTTGCTAATGTGCATGAACGAACCTCGCTTGATGGGTGGCATAAACGTCTTGGGCACCCCTCTCTTCGCATTGTCCACTATCTTGTTAAAAAATTATGTCTTCCTATTGTCATCCAATAACAACAATTCCAATTATATAGTTCATGCTTGTAGTACATAGAAATCGGCGACGCTGTTCCAGGCTCGTGGCCCGGTTGGGAGTACGGAGTAGCCCACGGGGGACTACACCGGAGAAATAAAAATGGAGTCGCCACCCGGTGTGAACCGGAAAAATGATTTAAGGCCGCACTCACCCCTCGCAAGGGAAGACCTCAAACTGTTGGGTTCGGAATGGTCTCTTACTTATGCCACTTGTAATGAAATGATTTGTGCAATAATTTAATCGGATCTACGTAATATATATTTCCAAGAGTATTCTACTTTTAAGTTCACATGCATGAAAATAAAGCCCATATCTAGGTCTGTATATAACCTATATCTAAGTTCGCATGCATAAAAATAAACTGGAATAACGACAGACATATAATTTCATAAACACATCATATTGATAAACACAGAGACACAAATAAATAATAATTGTACAAGCATGCATATTAAAGAGAGGCAATTAAGTGCATAATATAAAGAGATAACTAAAGAGGCAATTATACATTAAAATAAACGTGCCATGATACGATGCAAAAGAAGATAGACAATAAAGGTGAAAGAAAAGAGGTGCAATATATGCCCATATCTATATAGGACTTCGTACGTCTGATTGAACGTATCTCACGTTCAATCGAACGTGCTTTGTCCGGCGCAGCAAAACATCGTGGCAAAGGTAGCCCTTAGGCTTTTCATCTCTCGGAGTGGAGGACCTTTAATCCAACTTGATTTTCCCATGCGCATTGCAATATGATGCATGATTATGCAAGGAGATGACATACAAAAAGCAAATAACAGAATAATAAAAGGCGCGGCAAAATATTATCGTAAAGGTAGCCTTTTAGACTTTTCTTCCCTCAAATAGGGAACCTTTAGACCAACATACTAAGCTCATGCGCATTACATCACAATGCATAGAAAGTAAAGACAACAATATAGGACTTCGTATACTCGATTAAACATATCTCACATTCAATCAAACACACTTTATCCGGCACGACAAAGTATTGTCGTAAAGGTAGCCTTTTGGACTTTTCTTCCCACAAATAGAGAACCTTTAGACCAACATACTAAGCTCATGCGCATTACATTACAATGCATATAAAATAAAGACAATAATATAGGACTTCGTATACTCGATTGAACATATCTCACATTCAACCAAACATACTTCGTCCGGCGCGGCAAAGTATTGTCGTAAAGGTAGCCTTTTGGACATTCCTTCCCTCAAATAAAGAACCTTTAGACCAACACACGAAGCCCATGCGCATTACATTACAATGCATATAAAATAAAGACAACAATATAGGACTTCGTATACTCGATAGAACATATCTCACATTCAACCAAACATACTTCGTCCGGCGCGGTAAAATATTGTCGTAAAGGTAGCCTTTTAGACTTTTCTTCCCTCAAATAGAGAACCTTTAGACCAACATACTAAGCCCATGAGCACCATATCATCAATAAACAACCAAGTAACGTGCGGAAGTAAAAGGCGGAATATAAAATGCGAATAATAAACAAAAAAGATAAAATAAATTGAAATATGTGCCGTTTGCTCAAGTGGGACATGGAGTTGTTTCCCAAGTACAGACCGCACTACTGTCTATTCGGATTCGGCTATAGAATTTACGTCTGGGTTTCCATCTGATATACCATAAGAGACGACACATTTTCCATTCATCCAATGGCCACAACACATATTAACCAACGACTCTCATGCGAAGGAAATTCAATAAATAATTAAAAGATGAATGGGAATAAATAAGAAAGGTGCCTTCAGGTCTAACCTTTTATGTTGACTCTTGGAAGTGCGTCACAAGACCGTCGGAAGGGCTAACACTCCGCAACTCTTCCGGTTCACTGGTTCACATTTTTTCCTCGCTGTTTCGCTGTTTGGGCTGCTGTTTTTACTCTGTTGATACTATTTTGCTACTATTTTTTAGTCACCTTAATCCAGCGTGGCAACCAATCAATAACAAATTTTCTTCATGTCGTGAAAAGCTTGGCAGATGAAATCGCCATCATTGATCATCCCCTTTCAGATGACGACCTAACTATATATGTCTTGAATGGGTTAAGGCCTGACTTCAAGGAAATTTATGCATCCATTCAAGCCCATGAGAAGTTACTGGTCTTTGAAGAACTGCATGACCTTCTGGTTCGCCACGAATCCTATCTTCGTCGAATGAAAACTGCTACTCAATGGATGATAATAACAGTAAATTACACGACCAAATGGCACTCTTCTTCTGAGATTGACTCCTCAAAAAAACCATATCGAGTACCTGGGCATCGACGTCAAAGCCCAGCTCGCCAACAGAATGGTCCCCAATGTGACGGCCGCTACTCCAGCAATGGGCCCAGTAAGCCCCACAATAATCAGAGGCGTTATATCCCTCACTGTCAGTACTGTGAACGCATGGGATATATCGCTAAGCATTGTCCTGAATTACAGCCCAATGACTTCACTGCCAACTGCGTCACATCCTCTACTGGACCCACCAAGCCTTGGCTTATGGACTCGAAAGCCTCTCACAACATAATAGGTGATCTTGCAAATTTATCAATTCACTCGGAATATGATGGTACTGATGAAGTCACTCTTAGTGATGGCTCAGGTTTGATGGTTTCACATATTGGTTCTCTAAATATACGCTCACCCAAACTCACTTTTATTTTAAGTGATACTCTTTGTGTTCCTAGTATCTTCAAAAATTTAATATTTGTTATCATTTTACCAAGCAAAATAATGTTCTTTTTGAATTTTACCCTTTTAATTTCTTTGTGAAGGACAAAAACACATGGACGATTCTTCTTTGCGGGGAATGTGATAATGGCGTCTACATCTTTCCGGAATCCATAATGTCTCTTCTCTAAAAAATGGTTGCTAATGTGCATGAACAGACCTCTCTTTATGGGTGGCATAAACGTCTTGGGCACCCCTCTCTTCGCACTGTCCACTATCTTGTTAAAAATTATGTCTTCCTATTGTCATCCAATAACAACAATTCAAATTATATAGTTCATGCTTGTAGGACATAGAAATCGGTGACGCTGTTTGACCGGCGTAAACACACACGTATAACGCAAGCGCACGTATCGTTCAAGTAGTATAAAAATATCGATCCCACGAGGACTTAATTCCTACTGTTGTTATTAATTGTTGAATCTATTTATTTACAAATATCTAATTAAATGGAGAAGAGAGTGATTGTTTGATTGGTTGAATGTGGTTTTACAAAATAAATAAATAAAAAGACAAAAGAAAATACTAAGGAAAATAACAAAAGACACAAAGATCTAGGGTCGTGAATCATTCTAATATCATTTAAAAGATGAAGTGGTTATTTTATGTTTGTGTAATAAATCAGTTTACTAACCTGGAACACTAAATTATGCAAAAGCCTATGTCGATGGTCAGACACAAATACCCAGTTTAACCCAATTGAACCATATGTCTATGTCAACCAAATTATCTGGATTCATTAAGTTTAAGTTCCAATTATGGCTACCCCCGCCCGACAGGTATATTCCTATCCTGTAAGGAAATCTATTAAAGGGTTATCTATCCTCAAGGAAGATCGTGGGCTATTAAGTCTAAGGCTGAAACCTAAAATCCCTATGTCTAGTTCATTTTAGATTTACCACATCAATCTTATTGGTGATCAGACAACAAGAAGCATTAAGCTTAAGACTTAATAAGTAAACCTTTAAATTACCAAACTATAAAATAACCCCTTATAAACCGGTGATATTAGAATTCATCACAACCCCAGATAACTAACACATGACTAGGGCTAGTAACAACTTAAAAGTAAAAGACATAAAGTAAAAATACTGAAAAGTAAAAGACATAAAGTAAAACTGAAAAGTAAAATAAAATAAAATGCTAAGGTAAAAAGAATTACTTTTACTACTACTAATTTAGATATCTCCCATAAAATAATATTAAACTTGTGATTCTTTCTCCAACCAGCCATATGGGCGGTAACCTGATTAAGTCAAATTAAGTCCAACCAGCCATAAAGGCGGAACCAAAATTAAATTACCAACCGACCAATCTGGCGGTATCCTTTATTAGTCAGGTTTAAACCAGATTAAAATGAATTACCAACCGACCAATCTGGCGGTATCCTTTTTAAGTCAATATTTTAAATAGTGAATATATTATTTTTAAGGGAGATTAATCTAAATAGTAACAGTAAAAGAATTACCTTTCACCCTAGCTGGGGAAGTTACCTCCTCATGGTAAATAGTAAAAACTGTAAAAAGTAAAAAGTAAAAATTAAATTACTATTATTACAAAATGTAATTAAAATTATTTACAAAACTAAAAACTAAAAAAAAAAAAAAACTAAAAACTAAAGAATCTAGAGAGAGAAACTCTCTCTTTAAAAGGAATTTAAGAGAGAGGAAGGTACACTGAATTCTGAAATCTCGAGCTCAATTTATAGGCCTCGGTAGGATCC
The DNA here is from genome assembly GCA_019454045.1 of Zanthoxylum bungeanum. Lineage (NCBI taxonomy): Eukaryota > Viridiplantae > Streptophyta > Magnoliopsida > Sapindales > Rutaceae > Zanthoxylum > Zanthoxylum bungeanum. The sequence continues at coordinate 242,833 of SKCR01030632.1, forward strand.
AGCGTCGCGATGCCAGGTCCTCAGAGTCGCGACGCCAGATTTGTCAACGTGGCACGCTCTGGTTCACTGGTTTGAAGATTCTGGATAAGCTGATAAGGTGACACGTGGCAGAGTGGTTGGGCTTCAATTATTGTGACACGTGACGACTTCTGATTGGTCGCTGAGATTCTTATCCGCCACGTGTCAGATAAGGATAGGATATCCAATAATTGATGCTGACATGGCGATGACGTGGCGGTGATGTGGCGACGACGTGGCGACACGTGGGAAAGAGACTGTCGGCACCGTAGAATTGCGACACGTGTCACTTCCTGATTGGCTGATGATGACGTGGCGGTGATGTGGAAATGTTGACTTGTTGACTTGCTGACGTGGCTGATGACATGGAATGACACGTGGAACACGTGGCGATGATGACTGTCGGCACCGTAGGATGCTGACACGTGTCACGGCGCATGTTAGCAGATCGGCTGTGATGGTGACACGTGGCACGGCGCATTTTAGCAAAGTCAAACTTTTCTCAGATTCTGATTTGTGGACCCGGCGCACGTTACCACTGTTCGGCGCATTTTAGACGTCGCGACGCTGAACGCTTGGCGTCGCGACGCGCTTAAGACCAAAATATCCCTGTTGACGCATTTTTGTCCGTTTTTGCCCCAAATTGCCTCCAATGCTTTCCAAACTTTATTTATCTACAAAATAACACAAAACATATCAAAACGTTCACAAAACTCAAGAAACTATACAAAATATTAGGTTAAATGAGTGGGAAATAGTGATATAAAATACCACTCATCACTGTTCCAGGCTCGCGACCCGGTTAGGAGTACGGAGTAACCCACGAGGGACTACACCAGAGAAATAAAAATGGAGTCGCCACCCGGTGCGAACCGGGAAAATGATTTAAGGCCGCACTCACCCCTCGCAAGGGAAGACCTCAAACTGTTGGGTTCAGAATGGTCCCTTACTTATGCCACTTGTAATGAAATGATTTGTGCAATAATTTAATCGGATCTACGCAATATATATTTCCAAGAGTATTCTACTTTTAAGTTCACATGCATGAAAATAAAGCCCATATCTAGGTCTGTATATAACCTATATCTAAGTTCGCATGCATAAAAATAAACTGGAATAACGACAGACATATAATTTCATAAACACATCATATTGATAAACACATAGACACAAATAAACAATAATTGTACAAGCATGCATATTAAAGAGAGGCAATTAAGTGCATAATATAAAGAGATAACTAAAGAGGCAATTATATATTAAAATAAACGTGCCATGATATGATGCAAAAGAAGATAGACAATAAAGGTGAAAGAAAAGAGATGCAATATATGCCCACATCTATATAGGACTCCGTATGTCCGATTGAACGTATCTCACGTTCAATCGAACGTGCTTTGTCCGGCGCGGTAAAAAATCGTGGCAAAGGTAGCCCTTAGGCTTTTCATCTCTCAGAGTGGAGGACCTTTAATCCAACTTGATTTGCCCATGCGCATTGCAATATGATGCATGATTATGCAAGGAGATGACATACAAAAAGCAAATAACGGAATAATAAAAGGCGCGGCAAAATATTGTCGTAAAGGTAGCCTTTTAGACTTTTCTTCCCTCAAATAGGGAACCTTTAGACCAACATACTAAGCTCATGCGCATTACATCACAATGCATAGAAAGTAAAGACAACAATATAGGACTTCATATACTCGATTAAACATATCTCACATTCAATCAAACACACTTCATCCGGCGCGACAAAGTATTGTCGTAAAGGTAGCCTTTTGGACTTTTCTTCCCTCAAATAGAGAACCTTTAGACCAACATACTAAGCCCATGCGCATTACATTACAATGCATATAAAATAAAGACAATAATATAGGACTTCGTATACTCGATTGAACATATCTCACATTCAACCAAACATACTTCGTCCGTCGCGGCAAAGTATTGTCGTAAATGTAGCCTTTTGGACTTTTCTTCCCTCAAATAAAGAACCTTTAGACCAACACACTAAGCTCATGCGCATTACATTACAATGCATATAAAATAAAGACAACAATATAGGACTTCGTATACTCGATTGAACATATCTCATATTCAACCAAAAATACTTCGTCCGGCGCGGTAAAGTATTGTCGTAAAGGTAGCCTTTTAGACTTTTCTTCCCTCAAATAGAGAACCTTTAGACCAACATACTAAGCCCATGCGCACCATATCATCAATAAACAACCAAGTAACGTGCGGAAAGTAAAAGGCGGAATATAAAATGCGAATAATAAACAAACAAGATAAAATAAAGTGAAAGATGTGTCGTTTGCTCAAGTGGTACGTGGAGTTGTTTCCCAAGTACAGACCGCACTACCGTCCATTCGGATTCGGCTACGGAATTGACGTCTGGGTTTCCATCCGATATACCATAAGAGACGACATATTTTTCATTCATCCAATGGCCACAACACACATTAACCAACGACTCTCATGCGAAGGAAATTCAATAAATAATTAAAAGATGAATGAGAATAAATAAGAAAGGTGCCCTCAGGTCTAACCTTTTATGTCGACTATTGGAAGTGCGTCACAAGACCTTCGGAAGGGCTAACACTCCGCAACTCTTCTGGTTCACTGGTTCACGTTCTTTCCTCGCTGTTTCGCTGTTTAGGCTGCTATTTTTACTCCGTTGCTACTGTTTTGCTACTGTTTTTTAGTCACAGTTTTTGCTGTATTAAGGGACTGTTTTTGCGGTTTCTAAGGGGATTAGGGCTGCTGTTTTGGTGCAGTTTTGGGCGAATTTCTGGACTGTTTTCAGTGATGTTTTACGGCAGTTTGTGGGGTTATTTTGGCGGCATTTTTCTGGATGTTTGAAGGGAGCTTGTTACGTAGTCAGGGGTGATGGCGTTGAAGGGACTTTATGCGTATGGTTGAAGGCTGAGTTAAAAGAGGTTGCTGTAGGTGAAGATTGCATGTGTGGCGTGAAGGTTGACTGAGGGGTATGTGGCGAAAGAGTTGGCTTGTGCAGGTGGCGTGATGGTTTGCTGGGTTATGTGTAAGTGGAAATGACATGTTGAAGGTCAGGCTTGTGAGGTGTGAAACCGAGGGCGTGAGGGCAGTGTACGTGAGGGCAAGCAAGCGTGAAGCTTTAGGGTGTATTATTTTCGTTTGTTTTATTTTTTGTGAGTCTCAACTAGGTTTATTTTCTTTGTATTTTTTTTTTGTAAGAATGAGTTAGGGCTTTTATGTGTTGGTGAAGGCTTCTTTTTATAGGCAAAAGGATGGGGGCTACCATTGTTTGAATAGGAAAGAGATTTGTGTAATTAAGGGGATATCTTTTAATTAGTATTTCACAAGGAAAAATCTTCTTAAATTAGGGAGGTGATTTGGCTTGTTTAGGAAGATAATATATTTGAATTTATTTGATTTGTTTTAAATAGGTATGTGATTTTTTTAGATTTCACCATGTGTTAAATATGTGATTTGTTATTTTTGGATGTTTTTTACTGGGCTTGGGCGTGTGTGGGTTTGGTGTGGGCGTGCAGTTGGCTTTTGTTGTGGGCTTGGTGTTGTGTGGGCTTGCAAGGGGTTTTGGGTCAAGGCTAAGTGGTTTTCGGGGGTTTTGGGTCAAGAATGTTTTAAAACGGAAGTCCAACAAGCGAACCCGAAGCTAAACAAGCGAACTAAATCCAACAAAAATGCCAATTTCTGACTTTTCCCTTCTGACGTCCGTTTCCCGCCACTTTCGCGACTTAAAAGGTAGTGCCTCTAAATGAGACTCATTATCAGGACTTACATGAAAAAATATTGTGCCTACAATGCTCAATCAATAAAGCACATCAACAACCATTTCGTTCTCATAGTCTTCAAAGCCATACACCACTTGAACTCATTTACACTGTTATTTGGGGACCTGCAAAATACACTGGCATTGACGGTTCTCGCTATTATCTTATATTGGTTGATCATTTCACAAAATACATATGGTTCCGAGGTATCTCTAATTTTTCCTCAATTTAAAAAAATGGTTGAAACCCGCTTCCAAACCCAAATAAAAAACGTATACTCTGATAATGGTGGATAATTTATTACCTTAAAATCTTTTTTATCAACTAGTATCGGCCACTACACCACTGCCCCTCACACCCGTAATAAAATGGTGTTTCAGAACGCCGCCATCGTCATCTGGTCGAAACCGATCTCACCCGTCTACATGATGCCTCGTTACTTTCTCTTTTTGGCCTCATGCTTTCCATACCGCATCATATCTCATCAATAGGCACCCCACACCAATTCTACATAACATTTCCCCTTTTGAGACTCTTTTTGGTCAAAAACATAATTATCTCAAATTAAGGAAATTTGGGTGTCTTTGCTACCCTCTCACACGCCCCTACAACACTCACAAACTGCATCCAAAATTCTCAGCATGTGTGTTCCTAGGGTATTCTACCACCCAAAGTCCTTATAAATGGCTTGATCTCAACACTCACAAGTTTTACATCTCTAGGCATGTTCTTTTTGATGAATCAACCATCCCTCATGTGTCTTCTCAGCCATCAACTACAACCATTCCTGCCCCTTTGCTTTTTAATGACTGTATACCACTTATGCATGTTTCCCCCTCGTCTCCCCTGCCAACCTCTTCTTCGACTCTGGAAAGTGTAGTCGCTGTTAACGCGTCCCCCTCAGGTACTCTCCCATACTACTCTTCTCCTCATCAGATTCCCTCTCCAAATTTTGGCTTTTGTCATTCTCTGAATAACTCCCCCTCATTGGTCTCCTCTATTTCCCCTACCATATCGCCACTAGGACAAGCCGCCGACCAGCCCAACCCGAGTTCCTCTTCTCCACATGACCCACATGTTCATTGCACTCACCCTATGACCACTCGGTTCATGAATAACATCTTCAAACCCAAACAACTTAATTCTGTATCAAAACATCCCCTCCCTGAGACCATTGAACCATCATGTGTAAGTCATGATTTATCTCAACATCAATGATGTGCAGCCATGTCACATGAGCTCACAACTATCATGAAGCATGAAACGTGGGATTTAGTACATTCTCCTCTGAACTGTAACATAATCGGGTGCAAATGGGTTTTTCGAGTAAAAAGAAAATCAGATGGGATAATTGATCGATTCAAATCCCGCTTGGTTGCAAAAGGTTATAATCAGTGCCCTGACATTGACTACAAAGATACCTTTAGCCCCGTCGCCAAACCAGCCACCATTAGAATAATTTTAACAATTGTTGTTATGCACGGCTGGAAGCTTCGTCAAATGGACATAAATAATGCATTCATACATTGTGCACTATCTGAAACTGTCTGTATGATGCAACCCTCAAGCTTCAAAGACTCATCTAAACCCGATCATGTTTGCCGCTTGGCTGATTCATCCTTATTTATTTACAGATATGACTCTATAACATGCTATTTCGTGGTTTATGTTGATTATCTTGTAATTACAGGTAACAACGACACCTTTGTAGCTTCCATTATCAAGCAACTCGGAGATTATTTCTCTCTCAAGGATATGGGTCCACTTCACTACTTTCTGGGTGTCGAAGTCATCCCAACTCTGGCATGTCTCTTTCTCTCCCAACACAAGTATACTCGAGACACCAACATGAGTGGCGCCAAACATGTCTCTACACCTCTTTCAACAACTCAGTCTCTTCAATTAGTTATGGTACAACGAATATGGATGGCACTGTATTTCACAAAATCATTGGCAGCTTGCATTACCTCTCCTTGACCCATCCGGACATCTCCTTCGCAGTGAACAAGCTATCTAAATTCATGCATAAGCCCATTGGCACTCACTTCACCATAGCAAAAAAACTGCTTCGATACTTAAATCAGTCTCTTTTCCATGGTATCCATCTATCAAAACCTGGCACCTCCACTTTAGTCACATATTCCGATGCTGATTGGGCTGGCAACATTGATGATAGCACCTCCACGTCTGTTTATATTAGCTTATTAAGAACAAATCCCATTTCATGGAGCTCAAAGAAGCAGCGAGTTGTTGCTTGTTCTACCACAAAAGCTTAATATCGAACTCTTGCACATGCCGCTTCTGAGACCATGTGGCTTCAGTCTCTCCTTCAAGAGCTTGGTTTCTCGCTCAAGGAACCCTCTTGTTACTATGTGACAATCTTGGAGCCACTCACCTCAGCCTTAATCCGGTTCAACATTCATGCATGAAGCATATATAAATTGATCTTCACTTTGTACGTGATCTTGTTCAAAATAGATTGCTCCTCGTCCGCCATGTTCACACACAAGATCAACTAGCTAACCTATTAATGAAGGCATTGTCCCGACAAAGAACTTAACTGTTACGAAACAAGATTATGCTTGCCGATGGCAGCACAATCTTGCGAGGGCGTATAACGGCAGATTGCATGAACTCATGCCATAATTGTAAGATTTCAGGACAAGATTGACATAGCATATTTAGCCTATAATCAAGCCAAATTATTCAGCCAAATCAATTTTGTAAAGCCATATAATACTTAGAAAAAATGGTATACATTGCCAAAAATAACTCCCACCAATTGTGTATATAATTCAGCCCCTGTACTGTTAATTATGTGTGAGGAAAAATCATTTCACTAATATTCCAGTAATCACATTTTTTTTTTATATAAATCTTCAAAACATCCCTACTTGAGGATGAGAGGCTTGATCATTGTAGGTCACTTGTCCGGATGGACCAAATATGCCCTCAAAGACTCTCCATTATATATGATTAAGTCAAAATAAATGCCTAAATTTTTAACTTTTTCTATAGACAGAAAAATACACAAGGAAACAAAGGAAAACTCGCACTTCCTCTCTCTAGGATTACATGAAAAATATACTTTGCCTTTTATCATCTTCACCATGAAAGAGATTTCTATCTCTATTCCATTCTACAAAGACTGACTTGACCGTCAGAATGTCATCGTTGGCGCCTCTTATGTGTGTTTATGTTTTCAGGGCCCCTGATCACAAAGACTCGAGGGACCATTATCCAATTACTCTAGAAGTCATGTTCCATGGGAATGGACGCTCTTCTAGGAAGCTATCCATTCACTATTATGGTATGGTTCCTTTACGACGGTCCAGTCCCATATCTAGACGATAATATTATCCAATAACTACTGATCGGTGGTAAACACACACGTAATGCAAGCGCATGTATCGCTCAATTAGTATAAAAATATCGATCCTACGAGGACTTAATACATTAGCTATTAATTTATGAAGTTAACTGTTTACAAGTATCTAATAGATTGATTGTTGATTGGATGGTGATTTTTGTTTAAAACAAGTAAATAAAACAGTGCGAAAGTAAATTAAAAGAAAATTCAATATTATAAACTAGGGTTGTGAATCCTTCCAATATCTTTTAAAGATGAAGTGATTATCTCATGTTTGTGCAATATACCGGTTTATTAACCTGGAACACGAAAATATGCAAAAGTCTATGTCGATGGTCAGATGCAAATACCCAAAATAACCCAATTAATCATATGTCTATGTTAACCAAGTTACCTGAATTCATTAAGATTAAGTTCCAATTGTGGCTACCTCCGTCCGACAGGTATATGTCTATCCTGGAAAGAAATCTACCGAAAAGTCTTTTGCCCCTAAGGTGAGATCGTGAGTTATTGAGTCTAAGGTTGAAACCTAAAATCTCTTCGTCAAGTTCATTTTAAGTTTACCAAATCAATATTATTAGTGGCCAGTTAATAAGAAGCATTAAGCTTAAGATTCAATAAATAAACCTTTATATTACCCAAGACATAAAATAACCACTTATAAAACGGTGATATTTGAATTCATCACAACCCTATATAAGGGGTTTAGTTACCACACATACCTATGACTATTAAAGACATAAATAAAGAAAACAACATAAAGTAAAGCTTGAATATTAAAAGATAAAATTAACAATAAAATAAAATCATGGGGGGTTAGATGATCCACTTTTATTACTTCTAATTTAGATATCTCCCTTATTATAATATATAAATTACATGAGATTACCAACCGACCATATAGGCGGTATCCTGGTTAAGTCATATTTTTTATTAATTCCAACCGACCATAAAGCCGGTATCCAATTAAGTCAGGTTAAAATCAATTTAATTAAGTCAAACCGACCATAAAGGCGGTATCCCATTAAGTCAGGTTTTAAAAATAGTTTATATATTATAACTCATGGAGATTAATCTAAATTATAATAATAAAAGCTTTACCTTTCACCCCAGCAGATGGGAGTTACCTCCTCATACTTTAAAGTAAAATAAAGAAAGATCTATTGCATAAAATAAGAAATAATTACAAAAAAACTGTAAATAAACAAACAAGATACAATTTTCTTAGTATTCTTAAAGAAATCCCCAGAAGAAGGTATGAAAATTTCAAATGAATTCGGCCTCAATTTATAGGCAAATTTGGTCTGCGCGTCGCGACGCGACGTTGATGTGTGACACATGTACGCGACTTTCACGAGATGATGACACGTGGCTATCGGCAGAATTATTAGCTCGGCATCGCGACGTGTGAAGGCTTGCGCGTCGCGACGCTGACGTCATGCTGACGTAAGGAATGACCCATGGTGTCGGCAGACTGAATTATTGCGTTGACGTCATGATGACAAGTGTCGGCAGAACAGTGACTGTGGCGCGTCGCGACGCAGAGAACATGCGCGTCGCAATGCGTGAAATTACATTTTTACCATTTTGTTCGTTTTTCGCCGTTTTAGCCCTGATTTGCTTCCATTGAGTCCTAAAATCTTATTTATCTACAAAGTAACACAAAAGACATCAAAATATTCACAAAACTCAAGAAATTATACAAAATATTAAGTAAAATGGGATGCAAATATTGATATATTTTCCGCTTATCAACTACCCATCACTATTTGTAAAAAAAAACTTATCACAAAACTTAACTCAATACGGAATTGAGGTTCAAAATATAGTTACGAAATCCAAATTGGCGGACAGAGCAGCACAAATTGAACCCTAAAATTCCAACATAAATGAGAACCCATATATGTTTTTCTTCTTAAGTCAAGCTATGGCAATCGGGGTGCCCTCATTATGGTTGTTAATTCAGTTAAAAACCCATTATTTCTTCTGACAACAGAATTGTGTTGCCGGTGTTGCCAACCAGATCATGGTTCAGGCACCAGCCGCATCACATTTAGATAAGATAATGTGGACCATTTTTGCATAATTGTAAATTTTATATTCATATTTTATATGTTAATTCTCTTATAAAATAATCTATATTTAAATACTAAAAGTATAATGAATAGTTTTGTTGGTAAAAGTGATTATGTTAATGATACTTCTTGTCTGCTACTTTTTTTGTTAAATGGAGACGAAATAAAATTCTTTGTGATGGGTCTCTCGTGCTAGAAATCTCATAGCATGTCTCCTTAAAAAATAAAATTAAATTAAAAGTCTTTATTTACAATTATTGTCATATATATACATTACTAGATATTATCCGTGTCTTCGATACGGTGTTACAGAATTTATTGCATGATCTACCATTATCATTTTCAGAGAGATTTCATAATGAAAATGTTACATTCTTTGATTTGTTTGGTAATTTTCAGAGAGATTTTATAATGAAATGATTTTGTTTTTTAATTTGTTTGATAACCTACAATTGCCATTTTGAGAAAGATTCTATATCTTTTTTTTTTTTGAAATCGTTGGAAACTCCACCGCCAAATCGCCAAAGATTCTGTATCTGCCATTACATCATAATAAAATGATTTGAGCCGTCAATTAAGTCACATAAACATATAAGTATTTGGATACATTCTCTCTTAATCTTAATCATTGGTTGTATTTTCTTCCACTCACTAAATGACACACATTATTGTACTTTATAATATAGATGGTTAATGTTATTATTGTCTCATAACATGCCTGATATACACTCAAAATAATAACTCTATACATTGTCAATGGATAAAAAGTTCCAACAAACTATCATAATTATGGTGTTAAATTTTAATTTCTGAATAGGGGATAAAAAATTAAAAAATAATCATGACGTACATTTTCAATGGATAAAAAGTTCCAATAAATTATCATAATTATAATGTTGAAATTTAATTTCTCACTCGCGGATAAAAAATATAAAAATAATCGTGACATACATTTTCAATGGATAAAAAGTTCCAACAAACTATCATAATTATGGTGTTAAATTTTAATTTCTGAATAGGGGATAAAAAATTAAAAAATAATCATGACGTACATTTTCAATGGATAAAAAGTTCCAATAAATTATCATAATTATGATGTTGAAATTTAATTTCTCACTCGCGGATAAAAAATATAAAAATAATCGTGACATACATTTTCAATGGATAAAAAGTTCCAACAAACTATCATAATCACGGTGGTAAAATTTAATTTATCAATTGCGGATAAAAAATATAAATAAACGTGACATGAAATGTAAATGCATATTGTTGATGGGGATTTCTGCGGCTAAGTCTTTAGCACAGCTTGGTAAGGGCAAAGAGGGTAATTCATCTCATCCAGATGATCAGGGGTCAGAGGAGGTGTACCGCTCCAGTTTGTTGGGCATGATCGGCCAGGGGATGTAGCATGACACGGTCTCAGAGACCGACCACTTCCGAGCTATGGCCGACCACTTTGGGTCGTAGGCTCGGTTCGGTTCTATCCTGCCCCCGTTGAGCAGATTGATGAGCTCGGGTATTACAGCTCAAGATGGTAACAATTTGGGAAGCTCAGCAAGTACTTGGCCGACCTCCTGAAGACCGACAGAAGAATCAGAAGGGCTGAACCTGTCCTTCGGCACGTGTCATTTCCCAAAAGCACTTTACAGGTTGTCACCATTATTGTTACATGTGGCAGTGGAGAAGACAGAGTGATGTGACAGGCCGTCAGACGACAGGTTTGTTTTCAGCGAGGGCAGACCTGGGGCAGAGAACCCGTCAATCAATCGAAGACCGCGCGGGAAACATCATAATTTGGAGGAACGGTGTTACACTTTCGGAGTCTATATAAGGAGGGTAGTCTCATTTGTATAGGGAGGGTCTTGGGCATATAGCAACTTGTAACAAAAAGAGAAAGAACGCCACTTGTAAACTTCTTTCAACTGCTCGGCCACGTTCATACCTTGTTCGGAACAGGTCGGTCGAGTCAGTTTTGGCAATAGAAACAACCACCATCGTTTTGTGCCCATGGACGTAGGCTGGATTCGCTCCGCCGAACCACGTTAAAACTATCTTGTCAATTTGTGCGTTTTTCCCACATTCTACTGAGTTTGTCTTTGGTCTCCCCATAACCAAATAAATTCAAGGTTGAGGGAAGGTTTTCTCGGGGGAGTTATCCTGAAACTGCCCCTGGGATGAAAATCAGCCGTCAACAGTTGGCGCCGTCTGTGGGGAAAGAACAAGAAGCAACTCATGTAGGAAGACGATGGTAGAAGGTAGAAATCGTAGGTTGATGGATAGTTCAACAGCGGAATGGATGGAGGGGGAAATGATTGGGAAGAAGCGGATCAAAACGGGAGGAATGAAGGGTTTGTATGGAAAATTGTTGTCAGTAGCAGAAGTTTTTCTTTTGTTGAGTTGTGGAATGAAATGTAAGAGTGTTAGTCAACGGCCACCCATCCAGGTTAAGTTGTGGAATGGAATGTAATGTTGCGGATGGGTGACGTTGTTTGTGTTCCTAGAACATGCCAATGATCTAATAAGCATGAAAACATGTTCATAAATTCAAAATAAGTTGTGGAATTACTTACATTGAATGGATTTGAGCTTTTAAAATTTTTGAGAAGAAGATCCAAGATCCAAGATGCTTCCTTTGTTGATTCCAAGCTTTGAGTTGAAGATCTCCAAGATCCTTGCTTTGTTGATTCCAAGCTTTTGAAGTTGTTTCCCTATCACCTTAGTTGATTCCATGAAGTGCTAGCTAACTTGATTTTGCCACAAAATCAAAGAGAAGAGAGTTGAAGTTCACGCCCATGGAGAGGTATTAGGGTTTCCATTGTTCAAGTGTTGTATTACCCAAGTGTGAAGAGAGAGAGCTAGGTTTTATTAAAGGGTTTTTACCCTTTTCACCAAAACCATGTAGTTGGGGTTTTTGGTTTCACCTAAACCAAGTAGTTGGAAAGTAAATGGTTTTGGCATAAATGCCAACCACTTTCCAACCACCACTTCACATGTGTGACATGTGTGAAGTGGGCCCCACCATCTTGAATTCAAAATTCAAAATGTCTCTACGAACATTTACCGCGGCTCGGATCCGTTTAATCCGATTAATGAACTTTCGTCGTTAAATAATTAAATCTAATTTAATTAAATAACGATGCCTCGCAAATATATTACGAACGTCGTTTACGAATTAATTCTAAATTAATTCACTCGTTCGCATTAAAGTCCAACTTTAATTTCGTAATGAAATCCAATTTATATTAATATATCCGATATATTAATTTTAGCCCATACGAATAAATTAAATAGAAAAATCAAATTTAACTATTAAATTTATTTTACCGATTAATTCCAAATTAATCGCGTTCTCTCTCTTCCGAACATTTAATCCCAGATTAAATAATACCTCAATTAATCCCAGATTAATTTTCTCCATCTTAATTAATCCCAGATTAATTCTCTCTCTTAATTAATCCCAGATTAATTCTAATTAAATCAACTGTCATCGGTGAATCTTTGGGAAGCGACCCAAGAGATCCCTGGATATGTTGGCAGTAAATACGGTCATCGGATTATCCGAATACGTGCGTACCTCGTACCACGTGCTTACCGATTTACAAGACATGGTTGGCTTCTAGCAAAGCACCGTGCCTACCCAATTCTCCAGAAATATTCTTACTGGAATATATAATCTATGTCAGGCGTAGTATACGTAGTATTGCGTATTGCGATCCAGTATCGGATTGTCACGTGCTAGGCCTGGGGCTGGAATGTGTCTGCCCCGTACGAAGCACATGTCGGATGTCTGGTAACTAGTCTCTATAATCGGACATACATGACCTAGTCATAATATCCCGATGACTGCAGTACTTAAGAGCACTAGTACCGTATCCGACGTGACATCATCTCCACTATGACTGGAGTGATACTTCCGTCTTGACATCACACCCAATACACTACGATTCTCGATATACCCAGCAGAGGCGTACACAGAACCTGTTAAAGCCCTGGACGACTAAAACTAAAGCATACCGATTGTCGCAAGTATTAGCGATGCAAGTCTCAGGTTAAGACCAAATACACCTACCCTGATTTCGGACTTCCATAGACACATAGTCATACTACCAATGGAATTCCGAGGGGTCTATCCAGAGCAAAGCTGTTTTCCGTACCATCGGTAAAACACAACCTCCTATTACACTTGCATGAGTATCCTATACCCAAATATATGAGAACTATGCCGTTATGATCTCACATAACACGCAAGTGTAATACTAGTCTATTCCGCATTATCGATGTCCAGTCTCGATAATACTACGACTAGGGATATTTAATGATTAATCCTTCATGGACTGATACTGTCTCATATCATCTCAATCCAGGAACTAATCATAAGGACCTCCTATCATTTATACATCTAGGTGATCTAATCACAAATGATAAGAGTGCAATCTCCTTGTCACATAGTTAATTTGTACAACAACACCATGATCTGTACAAATAGTGACGCTATGGGTCATAATTGTCCAACAATCTCCCACTTGGCCTATAGCCAGTCACTCGAGTGTCTTACACCCGAACTATGTACGGTTCGCTCAAATTGCTGAGAAAGGCTTTCGTCAGCGGATTTGTATGATTATCATCTGATGCAATTTATTCGATCATCACATCGCCACGATGTATGATCCGAACGAATCAGATGAATAGTCGAAGTATATATCTGGATCGTTGATGAGACCATTAATTCTTTAGTCTGCGCTGTAGCCTAGCACAGTTGCTAACAAATCTATATCTAATCTAATTAGATTTGTTAATGACCCAGATGGCTTCTATTGCTGCCTCAGCCGCAGCAATGACCCGCATTTGTTGTTTATTCGGTAACAGTATCTTGCTTGGAAGATTTCCAGCTCACTGTTCCGTTATTCAAACTGTATTGTACCGTTGTTTTATCGGTTAGAAAAACTTACAGCAGTGATCCCAGTCACTTCAAGTTCTCCTTCTCCATAGTTTTAAGACATCATCCTTAGTTCTTTAAGATACTAACGGATGTTCTTATATCAATCCAGTGACTATCACTTGGATTGACCCGTTTGTGACTCCATATGCTCAAAGCGTATGAGACACCGGGTCACGTACATTTTTCAATGTACGAGTTCTCAGAGAGTGTTAACAACTTTAAATCTATCCCAGTAGATCTTTATTCCTAGATAAAGGTGTTTTTCTCCCAAGAATTCTACGGAGAATTTTCATGAAAGCCAAGCTTTCTCTGATTGTAATATGGGAATATCATTTCCAAGAAATGACATATCATCATTATTTAGGACATTCAATGTCAGTGCGCTCCCACTAACCTCCTTATATACACAAGAATCATTTCTCGTTTTGAATTAAATCATAAACTATTATGATTACATCAGAAACGATAATTCCAAGAACCTAATGCTTGCTTCAATCCAAACATGGATCGAATAACCTGCAAACCTTGTTTGCTAGTTTTGATACGATAAAACCGTCAGGATGTTGTAAACATCCTCCAAAAGGTTTCCTTTTCAGGAAAGCGATTTTTCGGTTCAGCTGCCATATTTCATAAATGAAACATGCAGCGTCAGCAAGCATTATCCAAATGGATTTAACGTGGCAACAGGTAAAAGATTTCGTTGTAATCAACACAATGTTGATTATGATATCTTTCCGCTACAAGCCTAGCTTAGTACGTTGGTATGTTGCCTTCCATGTATGTCTTCTTTGAAGACTTATATAGTACCAATAGGCATAATGCCTTGCGGTATAATAACTAGTGTCTAAACATAGTTGATATACATGGAATCCATTTCGGACTCATGGCACTTTGCCATAGTAGGGAGTCGATACCTTGTATCATTTCCTCACACGTAGTCAGTTCGTATTCCTCAATAGATTGACATCTTTATGAGGTGAGATCAGAAACCCATACCCCAGGTTGTTTTCTGACTCTCTCCGATCTACGTTGTTCTTGTGTATTCGAAGATTATTGGTATAGCTTCATCCTTGATGAACTGTTTGTGTTCCACTAAGGACTTGGTGCCTTGAACAGTATAAATCCGATTTTTCATCGAGTTTTACTATCCTCCCACTTACCACTGCATATCGGTATTCCTCTTAGGAAAACCGCATGGTGAGCAACAATTACATTGTTCTCTAGTGACTTGTATAAGTACTATACTTTGGTTTCCTTAGGATAACCAATTACATTAGGCACTTATCCAATTTGGTTCTAGTTTGGTATCATCCAAACGTATGCCTAGCATTCCCAAATCATCAGGAGTGAGAAAGCCCAGTTTCTTTCCTGTTTATATCTAATATGAAATCTTTCAAACAGATTTTTATGGAACTTTATTCAAAATAAGTATTGCACTGTTAATGCTTATCCCTTTTGAAGGAAAATGGTAGCTCAGAGCGACTCATGATTAACTTTATCATGTCCAACAAAATTCGATTTCTCCGTTCGGACATACCGTCAAACTGACGTGTTCCGGGAGGAGTCCTCATTTAAAGAATACTATACTCTTTCAAGTATATGAGAAACTTACTGCTTAAGTATTTTCATTATGGTCAAACCGTGATGTTTTAATACTTTAGCCGATATGTTCGTCTATTTCGTGTCGAAACTCTAAAAGTTTCTGATTTGTGTTTCAAAAGAAACATATAACCATAACGCGATGCCACATCCGTAAGGTCACGAAACATTCATATCCATCTCTAGCCTAGCTAGACATGGGCCCACTCGCTTCACTATGAATAGGGCTAACAGATCGGTGGTTCTTGCACTTTCACCAAGTAAAAGGTATTTTAGGTACTTTACCTAATGAACTAGATTCGTAGACACCATTTGAGTGGAATCAAATCTGTCCTAGTATCCACTCTTCAAAAGTGTGGATATACGAGTCTTGTTTAATGTGTCCCAGACAACACTGCCACAAATAAGTCTTATCTGATCAAATCAGTTTGAGCTATTTGTTCGTCATATTATATGTTTGAGATTTATTTATATTCAAAATATAAATATTGTTATTCACGTCTAATGTGTTTATCTCAATATCATCTTTATAAAATAAAACACTTTAGTGTTCTAGAATATAAAGGTATACTCGCAACGAGTTATACTCGATATAGAGATAATGTTTCTAGTCAAACTAGTTACATTATAACAGTTTCCTAATTTAAGTACACACCCAAAGGGTAGTTCCTAAACTTAGGTATCTGCGGTTGAAAGAGCGACTGTCGCCCCGTTTCTGTTTGGCAGATTAATCTCAACTGAAGTCAGTATCCTGCTCACAGCAGATTCTGCACATCAATGCATATTTATGTATCACACTAAGTATTTAAAATCCAATTTTAATACTAGTAGTGAACATATTTATGACAAACATACTTGAAGTCAGAGCCTTGCTCGTATTCAATTCCTTCATGTCTGCTTTGTCCATACGGCAGTCATGCTTCAATGACCCCGTTTGCCACAATTTAGGCAGACATCTTGGGATATGTCCTTTATCTTCCTAGAAGATTATAATGATTTTGTCTTTGCCCTTTTTCACATTCCAGAAGTCTTTGGCCAAGCTTTAGCCTTCTAGAATATTGAAGTAAGATGTGCCTTGCGCTATTTGCCTTATTGCAAACTTTGGCTTTGTCTCCTTGAGAATGGCCATTAACTCTCCAAGAGTTATTAATTGCAATTTAATACTTCTAAGATCTAAGAATAAATCTATGAAGATCCTTCAATTTCTTCATCATATTTTAAGGATCTAATCCTTAGTTCTGATTAGGAAATTAAGGAGTCTTTATGGCAAGCATAATGGATTAAACATTAAAGTTATCATCACATGAATCTTCCAAAGATCATGCTCTACTATTTGCTTAACTCCGGGCTTAGGCCTAAGATGTTATTTTATCAAATAAAGTAACTTCTTAGTTTCAGGACTATCCTGAAATTTATTCCCAATTTGAAAATTAAAGTCGTCTAAACACATTTTCCCTAGGATAATGTTTTAAACATTAATCTTTCAATTTAATCTTGATTCTAATAGTCCAACTATTTGCTCAACGATTTCAGGTACAATCTAATGTAATGATTACTATAGTCTAACTATATAACTTATTACAATTTATTGGTTAAAATCAAATATATATTGATTACTATAATCCAATTATATAATCATTATAAATGATCGATAAAATCCAAATATATTGATTACTATAATCCAATTATATAATCATTATAAATGAAGAAGTTTAATACAGTCCAACTGTTTAATTAAAACAACTATTAAATATTAGTCCAACTAACATTTGACGAATAATATTTGATTGAGCGCGTATGGCAAGTAACTAAACGAATATTGCAAATCTAATACTTGCCTCCCACTATTTTTCGGCGAGCCTCTAACCCTCTGTCGAGTACTCGGGAAACCATGTTTCCTAGTGGGCTAGGATCCCGTTAAATAACACACAATCTTGACTTTGGCCAACAAATTGTATGATACTTAACTAGGTAGATCTCTAAGATCAATTGGATCTCATCCAATTCCTAAATCCAGTAGGTGGACATCCAAGTCCGCAACATATATATTATATATGCCAATATATCAAATATATTACCTAACCTTTTTTCCTCTGAATCAACTAAGCCTTGGCTTTGGCACAACAAACTTAATGATCCCAGTTAAGCGGAACCCATTGACATGGAAAGCTTCGTAATCAATGTCGATGGACAAGAAGTGATCTTGACTTTGGCCAACAAATCACGACTTGGACAAGACACCGATATGGAACAAAACTCTCATGATTCAAACACATCCGCAATTGAAAAAGGTCTTGACTTTGGCCAACAAAACAATGCCAACTTTGGATCTTGAGTAAGAATCACTCAACGGAAGAAAAACGCTTAATATGTTTTGAGGGTTTTTTCGCGTGCAAATTGGCAACCAATTTATTATCTTTGTTAAGGTCTCATCATCATACACCCTTAAACATGCATTCTAAATACATAATAAAGTGCGTATAAATAAATAAATTAATAATGATATACGGATGGATATGTCACAAATTTGTTCCTAGAACAAATCACTCATTTTCCTCTCCCGGACTAGAACTATTCTAACTACTACCCTATTACAAAATACAATAAAGAAACCTCATTTACATTGAGGGGAATAGGTGAGAAGAGAAATACAATGATTAATCCTTCATGGACTGATACTAATGGAATTCCGAGGGGTCTATCCAGAGCAAAGCTGTTTTCCATACCATCGGTAAAACACAACCTCATATTACACTTGCATGAGTATCTTATACCCAAATATATGAGAACTATGCCGTTATGATCTCACATAACACGCACAAGTGTAATACTAGTCTATTATGCATTATCGATGTCCAGTCTTGATAATACTACGACTAGGGATATTTAATGATTAATCCTTCATGGACTGATACTGTCTCATATCATCTCAATCCAGGAACTAATCATAAGGACCTCATATCATTTATACATCTAGGTGATCTAATCACAAATGATAAAAGTGCAATCTCCTTGTCACATAGTTAATTTGTACAACAACACCATGATCTGTACAAATAGTGACACTATGGGTCATAATTGTCCAACATACGTCTGTTGGCAGCGGCTGATCAAGTTCCTATGTGGGACGGTGCTGCGCTTGCTCGACCTGTAAGAGTCCCCAGTTCTACAGGTCGGTAGTGCTCAAGGATCCAGCTAGGAGCTAGTCAGCCAAGGGCATGGGATGACGTCCCTCAAGCCCCCTCAATTGGTGTGGTGGTCTCCCGGAATGAGAAGAAATGAGAAAAAGCCCACGGGGGAACCACAAGGAGCAAAAACTGAAGGCCTCGGCCAGGTTCCCAGATTCGCTCAGGATATATGGGGCCCAGGGAAAATGCATTATTCATCAACGCCCGTGGAGCGTCTGGTGCAGCAGACCTTGTGAGCCCAGTTCGGGAAGCAAGATCAGACCGGACGGATCTGAAGAAGCCATGACTCGAGAACCAGCTTGAGTGTGAAGTTTACAACTACGACATACGCATCGGGGGTTCTCGGAGTCAAGCTCGGATTAGAAGATGTGGTCGGACTACCAAGCAAGAAGCAGAAGAAAGCATTGTAAAAGTCTCTCTTAAAATGTCCCACAAAGAGTTGTAAGAAGGGCAACATGTCATTTGAATATGAATAAAACTCTTTTTTTTTTAAAAAGAAACTTGTATATCTTACTTGTTTGTTAAATGGATGCGAAAGTTATTTTCAATATTCTTGGGATGTGCTCGATGCAAATGGGTGATCAGTAACGAGGAAGGGCATCAAGCCTGTCACTCTACTCTCGGGTGTCATTATCAAACCCCCTGGTGGAAGTGTCCCGACCTGGTTCCTTTCACATTTGAGTAGACCCGGTCGGCGGTTCGGTTTTGGTTCGGACCCGAACTGAACCGACCGGTTTCTGATTCCACAAGTGTGGAACCGGAACCGAACCATTTAATTCTGATTCGATTCCGGTTCCACACTGAAGTGGAACCGGAACCTTGAACCGAATCGGAACTTCCGGTTTGGTTTGAACTTTTTTTTTTAATTCGAAAATAAATTAAAATAAATGAGATTAATTTAATAAATAAATAAAATTATTACATTGAAGAGCTTGAGCTTAAATTTTTAAAAATTTAAGTTGTCTACGTATCCTTCAGGGGTGAGAACTGAGAAGAATCAAAGCTCATGTAGTTCCATTATAATTTTAAGATATTTCTCCTTTGTAAATTTAACAGTTTTATTACTGTTATTAGGGATATATTAGGAATTTATAATTTATAATTTTTTTTATGCCTAAAGGCATTTTTTTAGCTCTATGCCCTCCCTCAACGGCTACTAGTCGTTGGGGTTAGGGTTCCTGTTGGAACCGTTGAACAGGTGGAACCGTAGGGTTCCACCGGTTCAGACCAGTTCGAGTTGGGGTCGAACCCCAACCGAACCGGTCGGTCACGGTTCCGGTTCCAGAACCGGAACTGAAACCTTCCGGTTCCAACCGGTTCGATTCTGATTCCGAACCGGAACCGTGGCCCGGTCTACCTTTAAGGATCCAGAACGCGCCAAAAGATAGGGTACATGTGGGAAACGCGCGAACCTCTCGTGGCACACCACTCCCGGGTGTCATTATCAGACCCCCGAGGTCGGAGCGTTACTAACCCATAACTCCCATTTTTGTGGAGAACCTTGGGATGGCGACTGCGGGGAGGTTGTTTCCCCCGTGAAGCAATCGGCCTAACCAAGCCGACTGCATCACCTCGGGATGACGACCGCGGGGAGGTTGTTTCCCCTGTGAAGCAATCGGCCTAATCGAGTCAGCAGTATCACCTCGGGATGGCGACCGCGGGGAGGTTGTTTCCCCCGTGAAGTAATCGGCCTAACCGAGTCAGTAGTATCACCTCGGGATGGTGATCGCGGGGAGGATGTTTCCCCCGTGAAGCAATCGGCCTAACCGAGTCAGCAGTCTCACCCCGAGATGGAGACCGCGGGGAGGGTGTTCCCCCGTGAAGCAATCTGCCTAACCGGTTTAGGGGAGGCGACTACGGGGAGTGTGTCCCCGTAGGTTTAGCTTTACCACTCGAATCATGAGAAGCATGACACATGGAGGTTTATGCCCTCGTGACGTATGCAGGCTCCAGAGCCGCCCAACATGAGGAGGTTTTTGTCCTTAGAGTCTCGACCGCTCACCGATCCGTTTCCCGGCTTGCCGGGACACTAAATTGTAAGGTTCAGAATTATGTTTTGGAGACCTCAGGCAGGACGCTTCCTCGGGGCACCCGAGTGTTGTTTTTACTTCTTGAATTTTTAAATGGGGTATGTGCTATGTCACCTCTATATTTTGTTAACTTTACTTCGTTCCAATTTTTGTTTTTCGCTGGTCTGGCAAGGGGACGCCCGCGCCGGAGTTGGCAGAGCCTCTGAGGTTATAAATCTTCCCTCGTGTAAGTCTCAATTGTTCCACCGCTCGGGGATGGATTCCTTCCGCCGATGCATTGTTCCACCGCTCAGGGCTGGATTCGTTCCGCTGATGCATTGTTCCACAGCTCGGGGCTGGATTCATTCCGCCGAGTCTATTATGTCCTACCAGCTCGGGGTTGGGGTTACTCCCACCGAGTCTATTTCATCGGCTGGGGATGTAACATTCCCCCAGAGCCAAGTGTTATTATCAGCTCGGGGTCGGGTTACGTCTCACCGAGTCTATCTCATCGGTCTGGGGACATATTATTCCCCCAGAGTCAAGTGTTCTTCCTATCTCGGGGTTGGGGTGACTCCCACCGAGTCTATTTCATCGGCTTGGGGACGTAACATTCCCCCAGAGCCAAGTGTTCTTCTCAGCTCGGGATCGGGTTACGTCCACCGAGGCTGTCTCATCGGTCTGGGGACGTAGCATTCCCCCATAGCCAAGTATACTTCTCAGCTCGGGGTCGGGTTACGTCCCACCGAGTTTGTCTCATCGGTCTGAGGATGTAGCATTCCCCTAGAGCCAAGTATACTTCTCAGCTCGGGGTCGGGTTACATCCCACCGAGGCTGTCTCATCGGCCTGGGGACGTAGCATTCCCCCAGAGCCAAGTGTTCTTCTCAGCTCGGGGTCGGGTTACGTCCCACTGAGGCTATCTCATCTGTCTGGGAACGTAGCATTCCCCCAAAGCCAAGTGTTCATCCTAGCTCGAGGTTGGGGTGACTCCTACCGAGTCTATTTCATCGGCCTGGGAACGTAACATTCCCATATAGCCAAGTATTCTTCTCAGCTCGGGGTCGGGTTACGTCCCACCGAGGCTGTCTTATCGGTCTAGGCACGTAGCATTCCCCCAGAGCCAAGTATACTTCTCAGCTCGGGGTCGGGTTACATCCCACGGAGGCTATCTCATCGGTCTGGGGACGTAGCATTCCCCCATAGCCAAGTGTTATTCTCAGCTAGAGGTCGGGTTACGTCCCACCGAGGCTATATCATCCGTCTGGGGACGTAGCATTCCCCCAAAGTCAAATGTTCTTCCTAGTTCGGGGTTGGGGTGACTCCC
The DNA here is from genome assembly GCA_019454045.1 of Zanthoxylum bungeanum. Classification (NCBI taxonomy): domain Eukaryota; kingdom Viridiplantae; phylum Streptophyta; class Magnoliopsida; order Sapindales; family Rutaceae; genus Zanthoxylum; species Zanthoxylum bungeanum. The sequence continues at coordinate 265,129 of SKCR01030632.1, forward strand.
ACCGAGTCTATTTTATCGGCATGGGGACATAACATTTCCCCAAAGTCAAGTGTTCTACTCAACTCGGGGTCGGGTTACATCCCACCGAATCCATTTGATCGCGGCTCAGGAACACATTATCACCTTGAGGCCAGACTCAAATTGGCTGAGTGCAAGGTCACAATGAGATACGGAATGGCAAGTCGGAAAATCTGAAGCCAAGATAAGCTAAGTACAAAAAGCAGAACAAAGGCATATGAGATAAGTATTGAAGAAAAAAAATGTGATTGCAAACAAAAGCATATTGTTTGGATTTACATAGGGCCCCGTTCGGGTCACCATTTACTGATCAGCCCGTGCAGGGGCAGTAACTTCTTCTTCAATAAACGTGAATGGCAATTGAGCAGGTTCGGCATCGAAAGGAGGGGTTGCAATTTCAGCCTCGGGCACTTCAGGGGCAGGAGCCTCAGGTCGATGCTTTTCAGGGGCCGAGGACATTGGTACGGCTGAAATAGGCTCAAAATCCTGGGCGTCTTCTGAAGGAGAAGGAAGCCATTCTTGGAACTCTTCCTTTGAGAGCTCCCATTTGCATAATCGGATGGCCGCATGGATGAGCCTCATATCCAAGTGAGGCATCACCAACAGAATGATCTCGGAGCAGTCGACGACCCCCTCAAGTCTGATGGCATCCCGCTCACCCTCCAGCTTTGTTTCGTTTTTCCTCAGCTCCTTCCGAGCCCGATCTCTCTCCTCAGTTAACTTCTTGATTTTGGAATCGGCGTTCGAGGCCTCCCATCTCAAGCTATTGTTTTCCCCTCTGGCAGCCTCCAAGTCCTTCTTGGCTATCTCCACATTTTCCCTGACCAGAGAAGAAGCCTTGCGGATGGAATCATTCAGTGAAAGGGCCTCGGCCGTAGATTCCTCCAGGGCCTTTATTGTTTCTGCATTTTTGGCCAGTATGGCCTCCTACTCAGTAATCTAGCTCTAAAGTCTCTGCGTCTGACCTCCCTCGGATAAGAGACTGATTAGTAGATCTTTGTTTTTGGCCATGAGATAATTTCCCTGCGATGAGGAAATGAAGAAGTCATAACAGCAGCCAAGTAAAGATATAGAACGGGTACATGAAATTGTTACCCTGGCCATCAGGGAACAAAACTCCATCACCACGTCCTCGGGAGAAAGGTCTTCGAATTTTGGGATCTCCCCCATAGGGACCGCGTCGGCCAGTTCATTGAATGTCGGCACAAGATGGGTAATGGCTTCTCGGATTTCTTCACTAAGGTCGTCCGGCCCGAGTACCACGACGTCCTTTCCCTTCTTGGAGGAAGCCTTTGCAGTTCTTCTTTCTCTCAGAGTAGCCTGCCTCCTGGCCAGTGGCCATTCTTCCTCTTCCGCCGGTTCGGCCTCTCCCGCCCCAATCAGGCATCTTCATTTGCTGAAAGGCCTTGGAGGGCTAGAAGGTCGGGTTGTGGTCCTTGGGAGCACCTAGACGAGGAGATTGATATTTTAGCAGACGATCGGGCCACCTCTTTGGTTTTCCTTTTGGCCTCGGTAACTATTGGTTGTTTCCGAGAAGATCCGATTTCGATTGGACCGGTCATCTTCATTGCACCCGCCAGCTGCTCAAGGTATTTTGGCCGCTTCGACATTCCTGCAGAATATAAGGCAGAAAATATGGTCAGTTCAGAATTCAGAAGATTTCAAGTCGTTCACGAGTCAAACAAGCAAGAAGATCAGTCAGGAAGTCAGTAATAACCTACATAAGCATCTCGGGACTTGTGGAGGTGCGCTCCAGACGAGCCCTGACTCCAAGAAGGCAGAGTCATTGACTACCCTCCTCCAGTGGTTGGCATAGCTCCGGGCCACCTTGATCCTAGCACGGACCACGTGGGTAACCTTGGGAGGATCCCTCCAGCAGGCTGAGAATGATTAGGGAGTTAGTATTTTGGCATGAAAGTTGAGAAAGAAAGAGAAAATGATAAATCGGGTCCTAACCTCTCACTATGAAGATATCAGGGACTCCAGTCATTGATGAGCGGAAAATATATCAATATTTACCGCCCTTTTACCTAATATTTTGTTTAGTTTCTCAGGTTTGATGAACGTTTTGATGTATTTTGATGTATTTTGTAGATAAATAAAGTATTGGGATTTAATGGAATCAACTCGGGGCTAAAACGATGAAATCCGGAGCAAAAAATGACGAAAACGGAAATTTACTATACGCGTCACGAAGTGCAGTCCTAAATTCCAATTTTGTGCAAGTTTGGTATTTTAGCCATAACCTTTTCATCTGATATCCGATTGAGCTAATTCAAATGCTAGATTACAGAAGACACAAAGATCTACAACTTTGAAGATTTAAATAGTTTCGAATTCTGAATTTTGGAATGCCGAAATTGATGAATAATCTAGTGTATTTTGTGTAATTACTATAGTTATTTTCAAAATATAAAATAAAATTATGAAAATTGTCAAACTTCCACCAAACATGCTTGCATGTTTGGTGTCATATTTGATGTCATGTTTGGTGCCCTGTTTGTTGCCATGTTTGGTTGAGCAATTGGTGGAGCAATTGGTGGAGAAATTGGTGGAAGTCTTTAGATTTTCCTATAAATACCAAGCCTAACTTTGTAAATTTTTCATGCTTTCTTTGGAGGAGTTCCTCCATGAAAATCTAAAGGAAAATGTCTTGTATATTATTTAAGTTTTCTTTTATTTTCTTTTTATTTATTTAATAAAATTTTGTGTGTTTTCTTTTACAGTATGAGCATGTAACCTCATTCTGCTGGGGTGAAAAAGTAAGACTTTTAATATAATGAATTAGATTAATCTCCCTTATTTTAATTAAAATTTGGATTAATTAGTTACCGCCTATATGGTTGGTTTAGGTGACAACCTTATTTACCTCCTATATGGTCAGTTGGATTTAATTGAGACAAATGAAATTACCGCATTTATGGTCTGGTTAATTAATCGGTAAACATTGAGAATAAGAGAGATTTCTAATTTTGAGATATTAAAAGTGGATCCTCTAACCCCAGCATTTTCTTTTATTGTACTTTTTTATTTTTTATTTCCAGCATTTACTTTATTTAATTTCCAGTATTTACTTTATGTCTTTTATTTTATTTAAGCTTTTATTAGCCTTAGATATGTGTCGTAGCTAAGCCCGTTATCTGGGGTTGTGATGAATTCTAATATCACCAGTTAATAAGAGGTTGTTTTACTGTTTGGGTAATATAAAAGCTTATTATTGAGCCTTAGTCTTAATGCTTCTTGTTAACTGGCCATTAATAAGATTGAACTGGTAAACTTAAAATGAACTTGGAAGAGAGATTTTAGGTTTAAGACCTTAGACTTAATAACTCATGATCTTCCTTGAGGATAGGTAACCCTTTAATAGATTTCCTCACAGGATATGAATATACATGTCGGGCGAGGGTAACCATAATTGGAACTTAATCTTAATGAATTCAGGTAAATTGATTGACATTGGAATATGATTAATTGGGTTACACTGGGTATTTGTATCTGACCATCGGAAGAGGCTTTTACATATTTTTCGTGTTCCAGGTTAATAAACCAATATATTGCACAAACGTGAAATAACCACTTCATCTTTTAAAAGATATTGGAAGAATTCACAACCCTGGATAGTTTTATAAATTTGAATTTTCCTCAACCTATTTTTGCGCAATTTTTTTTACTTGTTTTAAGTTTAAAGTCACCACCCACCCACCCAGTCAATCAATCAATCTGTTAGATACTAGTAATCATTTGGCCTCATAAAATTAATAGCTAGGTATTAAGTCCTTATGGGATCGATACTTTTTATACTACTTGAACGATACGTGCGCTTGCGTTATACGCGTGTGATTACGCCAGTCAAGTTTTTGGCGCCGTTGCCGGAGAATTATTTATCTTTCACTATTAGTTTTGAGGTTGGATACCTTTACTTGTATCTAATTTCTTTTTACTTATTGTTTTTGTTTTCTTGTGTTTCAGGTTCTCAGACACTACATGAGACGAATCGGAAGCTTTGAACTCCGACTGCTTGACCCAAAAATTGAAAGAACCATCAGACAGTTGAGAAGAGAAATGCGATAAGGGCAAGACACAATTGTTAACATGGAACCTGAACCTTTGGAAGTTGCACCACCAATTCTCATTCGAGACAGAACCATTCCGGTGGTTGACTGCTTCATTTCCTGTATTGTACTTCCTCCCTTACCAGCAAATGCGTGTGACATCAAAACATGCATTCAGATGATTCAGCAGTCAGTTTAGTTTGGGGGGAATGCAACTAAAAATCCTAATATCCACATCAGTAACTTCCTGGAAGTTTGCGGTACTTTCAATTACAACCGAGGAGCTGAAGAAGCAATGAGACTGCGGGTTTTTCCATATTCCTTGAAAGACAGAGCAAAAGCTTGGCTACATTCACTACCAGCAGGTTCCATCATAACTTGGAACACTTTAGCCACCAAATTCCTTGTAAAATATTTTCCACCAGCTAAAACAACAAAGTTGACAAATGGCATCACATCATTTGTGCAACATGTCTCAGAATCTCTCTACGAAGCTTGGGAAAGGTACAAGGATTTTCTCAGAAAATGCCATCACCATGAGATTGCAAAATGGCTACAAGTCCAAACCTTCTATAATGGACTTTCTGGATTGATGAGAACAATTGATGCTGCTGCAGGAGGAGCTTTGATGGAGAAAGGAGAAGATCAAGCATGAGACTTAATCGAAGAAATAGCTAATAACAATTCGTTGTGGCCAACAGATAGGAGCATGATTCAAAGAATTGCAAGAATTTATGAAGTTAGAGCCAACACAGCAGTGAATACCAGGCTGGATCAGATATGCAAATGTCTGGAAATACTTCGCACGCAAGTTGTAAACATCGCCGGATCCACAAGTACACCATATGGAGGAGCACCAAAACCAGTTCAACAAGAAGAAACGGTGAACTATGTCAACAATTTCAACAGACAATGGAACAATCAATATTCCAACACCTACAACCCAGGGTGAATGAATCATCCCAATTTCTCATGGAGCAACAATTCAGGGCAAAAGAATAATCCACCACCTGGATTCCAACAGCAGAACAAAGGCCAGGAGTATGAAAAAGAACCAGAAATGAAAAATGGTTTGCAGAGATGTTTAAAAAGCAAGAAGCAAAATATGATGCTATGTTTCAAGCCCAAACAGAATTCAATCAAAGCCAATCTGCTTCCATTAAAGCACTGGAGAATCAAATTGGACAACTGGCCAATGCTCAGAGTTACAGACTGCCAGGGAATCTTCCCAGCAACACAGAACCAAATCCAAGGAACCGAGTGAAGGAACAATGTCAAGCCATTACTTTGAAAAACGGTACTGAAATCAACAAAGATGTTGGAATCAAAGCATCCATTGAAGAAGTTCCAAAAGAAGCATAGCAACAGATGGAGGAAAAAGAAGCAAAGGAAAAAGATCAAATCATTCCACCTCCACCTTTTCCACAACATCTTCAGAAAAACAAACTGGACAAGCAGTTTGCTCATTTCTTGGAGGTTTTCAAAAAGCTGCATATCAACATTCCATTTGCAAAAGCCTTGGAAGAAATGCCCAGCTATGTCAAATTCATGAAAGATATTATTTCATGAAAACGAAGATTGGGAGACTATGAGACAGTAGCATTAACAGAAGAATGCAGTGCCATCATTCAGAGGAAACTTCCTCCGAAGTTGAAAGATCCTGGCAGTTTTATTGTACCATACACCATTGGAGAACATTATATCAGTAAGGCTTTATGTGATTTGGGTGCAAGTGTTAACTTAATGTCTTTTTCTATTTACAGGAAACTGAAAATTGGAGAAGCAATGCCTACCTCAGTCTCTTTGCAACTTGCTGATCGAACACTCGTATTTCCGAGAGGAGTAGTTGAAGATGTGCTGGTCAAAGTCGATAAACTCATTCTCCCAGTAGATTTCATTATCCTTGACATGGAAGAAGATAAAGATGTACCTATAATCCTTGGGAGACCATTTTTGGCTACAGGACGAACTGTGATTGATGTACAAAAAGGAGAACTAACCATGAAAGTTCAGGACCAAGAAGTTACCTTCAATGTTTTCAAAGCCATGAAATTCTCTAACGATGAAAATGAAGAAGAATGTTTCAGAATTGATGTTGTTGATAGTATTATTCAGGATACTGAGCCAAATCCCACGGATACACTTGAAGCTTGCATCACCAACATGACTGACATCAAGCTAGATGCTGAAATCCCGGAATGTATCAACTACTTTGACAAGCCGTTTCGTTTCAAATCGACACCACCAATTGAAAGTCTGGAACTCCCGAAGAAAGATCGAATCAAGCCTTCGATTGAAGAACCACCACAGCTGGAGCTGAAGTTACTGCCGAGGCATCTTAGGTATGCATTTCTTGGAAACTCTTCTGAATTACCTGTGATTATTTCTTCTTCGCTAACATTGGAGCATGAAGAAAAGTTACTGAGAGTGTTACGAGAGCACAAGAGAGCCATTGGCTGGACTATAGCACACATTCGAGGAATTAGCCTTTCATTTTGCATGCATAAGATTATGATGAATGACGAGTACAAACCCACAGTAGAGCATCGACGGAGACTCAATCCAATCATGAAGGAGGTCGTGAAGAAATAAATCATCAAATGGTTGGATGCTGACATCATTTACCTCATCTCAGATAGCACCTGGGTGAGTCCTATGTAGTGTGTACCAAATAAATGAGGAATTACTGTAGTCACAAATGAAAAGAACGAGCTGATTCCAACAAGAACAGTGACTGGATGGAGAGTATGCATGGACTACAGAAAATTGAACAAAGCAACGATGAAATACCATTTTCCGCTGTAATTCATTGATCAGATGCTAGACAGACTGGCGGGACATTGGTACTATTACTTTCTGGATGGATATTCGGGGTACAATCAGATTGCCATCACCCCAGAAGATCAGGAGAAAACCACATTTACATGTCCGTATGGTACTTTTGCTTTCCGCATGATGACATTTGGATTATGTGATGCTCCTGCCACATTTCAGTGTTGCATGATGGCTATCTTCTCAGACATACTGGAGCAGAATATGGAGGTTTTTATGGATGACTTCTCTGTGTTTGGAGACTCTTTTGACCACTGCTTGCAAAATCTGGAACATGTGTTACAAAGGTGCGAAGATACCAACCTGGTACTCAACTGGGAGAAATGCCACTTCATGGTGTAGGAAGGCATTGTTCTTGGACATCGGATCTCACAAAAGGGAATCGAGGTAGACAAAGCAAAGATCGAGATAATTGAAAAATTACCTCCACCAACATCTGTAAAATGGATTCGAAGCTTTCTTGGACATGCAGGTTTTTACAGGAGATTTATCAAAGACTTTTCCAAGATTGTTAAACCTTTGTGCAATCTTTTGGAGAAAGATGTGCCTTTCAACTTTACCAAAGAATGCCAGGAAGCTTTTGAGATCCTGAAACAGAAGCGTGTTTCTGCTCCCATCATTGTAGCACCAGACTGGACCCTTCCATTTGAAGTGATGTGAGATGCTAGTGATTTTACTGTAGGTGCAGTTTTGGGACAACGCAAAGCAAAAGTTTTCCACACCATTTACTACTCCAACAGAACTCTGAACGAATCTCAACTCAACTACACAACCACTGAAAAGGAGTTGCTCGCAGTTGTGTTCACTTTTGAAAAATCTTGCTCCTATCTGCTGGGTCCCAAAGTGGTGGTCTGTACAGATCATTCAGCAATCAAATACATGATCGCGAAGAAAGATGCCAAAACCAGATTGATCCGTTGGATACTTCTTCTGCAAGAATTTGATAAGGAGATTAGAGATAGGAAATGGACAGAAAACCAAGTGGCAGATCACTTATCGAGGCTCGAGAATGGAGAAACAACTGGTAAAGAACTGACAATCAAAGAAACTTTTCCAGATGAACAGCTGTTTGCCATTAAACAACAGGAAGTCCCTTGGTATGCCGACTATGTCAACTACATAGTATTAGGAAAATGGCCGTTGGAATGGACAACTCAGCAAAGAAAGAAGTTCTTCAAAGAAGTCAAGCACTATGTCTGGGATGAGCCGTACCTGTTCAAATGATGTGCTGATCAATTACTGAGATGGTGTATTCCACATGAGGAGGTCAACATTGTCTTACAACACTGTTATTCATCACCATATGGCGGACACTTCTGTGGAAATAAAACTGCAGCCAAAGTCCTACAATCAAGTTTGTTCTGGCCCACTCTTTTTAAATATGCTTATCTATTTGCTCTTCAATGTGACAGGTGTCAGAGAACGGGAAATATTTCCAGGAGAAATGAAGGACCTTTGCAAAACATTCTGGAAGTCGAGATATTTGATGTGTTGGGATTGATTTTATGGGACCCTTTGTTCCATCATTCGGAAACCTATACATACTGGTTGCAGTAGACTACGTCTCCAAATGGGTTGAAGCAATTGCACTGCCATCAAATGATTCTAAAGTGGTGATCAAATTCCTTAAAAAGAATATTTTCACTCGCTTCGGAACAACTCAGGTAATCATCAGCGATTGTGGCACACACTTCTGCAACAGATACTTTGATGCACTCCTATCCAAATACGGAGTTACACATAAAGTTGCCACTGCTTATCATCCACAGTCAAATGGGCAGGTTGAAGTTTCAAACAGGGAGATCAAAAGAATCTTGGAAAGAACCGTTGGATCAATAAGGAATGACTGGTATGAAAAACTAGATGACGCATTACGGGCCTACGGACAGCTTACAAGACATTTATTGGTATGTCCCCATATCAAATGGTGTATGGAAAAATGTGCCATCTGCTAGTTGAACTTGAACACTGACCGGGGCAATCACACGCGTATAACGCAAGCGCACGTATCGTTCAAATAGTATAATAATATCGATCCCACGATAACTTAATTCCTACTATTGTTATTAATTATTGATACTATTTATTTACATGTATCTAATTATAGGGAGAAGAGATTGATTATTTTTGGTTGGTTGAATGTAGATTTTGCTGAACAAATAAATAAAAATACTAAGGAAAATAAAAAAAAGACACAAAATAACCTAGGGTTGTGACTCCACACAATATTATTCTAAAGTTGAATTGATTCTCTTATATATGTGTAATAAATTAATTTGGTAACCTGGAACACGAAGTTATGCAAAAGCCTATGTCGATGGTCAGACGTAAATACCCAGTGTAAGTCAATTAATCATATTTCTATGTTAACCAAGTTATCTAAATTTCTTAAGTTCAAGTTCCAATTATGGCTACCCACGCCCGACAGGTATATGTCTATCATGTAAGGAAATATATTAAAGGGTTATCTATCCTCAAGGAAAATCGTGAGCTATTGAATCTAAGGCCGAAACCTAAAATCCATTTTCCAAGTTCATTTTAAGTTTACCATATCAATCATATTGGTGATCAGGCAACAAGAAGCATTAAGCTTAAGATTCAATAAACAAACTAAAAAATTACCCACTATATAATTAAATCGATTATTAAGCTTATTAATATTGTGTTTCATCACTTCCCTAGAATAAAAATAAAATGTTGGGGGTTAGGGGATCCACTTTTAGAAATCTTAAATTATTATAATATGGAAATTTCCAGTATTACCCAATTAAGTTGAATCAACCATAAATGCGGTGTTATTATTTATCTATAAACCAGCCATATAGGCGGTAATTATCTGTCACCTAAAGATCGTCCTATAAGCGGTGTCATATTATGTTACATAATTAAAACCAGCCATTAAGGCGATATCAACTTTTAATCCATATTAAATTACAATTTCTATATTATAATTAAAGTGAGATTAATCTACCTTTACTATTTCTAATTTAGAAATCTCCTTTATTATAATATATAAATCTGCGTGATAATTACCAACCAGCCATATAGGCGGTATCCTGATTAAGTCAAATTTATAATTAATTACCAACCGACCAATATGGCGGTATCCATACTTAGTCAGGTTAAAACTAATTTATAAATAATTACCAACCGACCAATATAGCGGTATCCTCATTTAGTCATATTTTAACTAGTTTATATATTATAATTAAAGGAGATTAATCTAAATTATAAAAGTAAAAAAGCTTCACCCTTACCCTAGCAGTAAATTAACTACTGAACATAAAAGAAAAGAAAATTTATTACAGAAAGTAAAAGTGCATAATTAAAAATACTAAAAGTAAAATACTTAATTTAAATTACAAAAATTTAAACGCACAAGATGCAATCCTTAAGTCCTTACAAAATCCAAGGAATGCATGATTTGAATTCTGAAATCGAGCTGAATTTATAGGCATCAGTAGGCCTTCCGCTTCGCAACGCAACACCCTTTGCGGAACGCGACGCGCGTAGATCATTGACACATATCGAATTGGCTTCGCGAGATCATGACACGTGTCACGCTTATGTCGGCGGTTGAATTATTAGTGTCAGCAGCATGTGATAGCGACATGTGTCCCGGCATATGTTAGCATGATTCGTTGAGATGTTGACACGTGGCAGGCGTATTTTAGCATCGATGATGATTGTCGGTAGTATGTGATGGTGACACGTGGCACGGCGCAAGTTAGCATGATCGACTGTGATGTTGACACATGGTAGACGCACGTTAGCAGATTCGGCGCACGTTAGCATCAGCTTATTTTAGCAAAATCCCTCTGATTGGTCCACATATCCCGGCGCATGTTAGCATAGCCGCGGCGCACGTTAGGCGTCGTGATGCGTCGAATGACATTTTTGCCATTTGTTGTCATTTTTCATTGTTTTGGCCCCAAATCACCTCCAGAATGTCCTGAAACTTTATTTATCTATAAAATAACACAAAACACATCAAAATATTCACAAAACTCAAGAAACTATACAAAATATTAGGTCAAATGAGTGAAAAATATGGATACATTTACCACTCATCACACCCCCAAACCTAACATTTTGCTAGTCCTCGAGCAAAACACAAAATAAAATAACATAAATAAATTAAGCTAAGCCACTTTCGTATGGATCACGGTTGCATTTAGCATATGCAACAAGCCTTTAAACCCCTAGGTGTCCCTAGGGGATGAGTTGTAGTCTCGTGAGGGCTTACATCAACGATACCCACAAACGTTTTACAAAAGTAAAAGACAGTAAAACTAATGCACACAAACATAAAAAGACAAGAGAAAAGGCGTATTGGGCACTGAAGAAGTTAAATCTTGATCCACAAGCTGCAGGAGATAAAAGACTTCACCAACTCAACGAATTGGAGGAATTTCGCCTACAAGCTTATGAAAATGCCAAACTATACAAGGAAAAGACCAAGAGATGGAATGATAAAAAAAAATAGTGCGCAGACAATTGGAGCCAGGACATCAGGTGTTGTTATATGATTCACGGGTGAAACTTTTTCCTGGAAAGCTGAAATCAAAGTGGTCAGGTATATTTGTGAGTACTCAGGTGTTACCATACAGAGTTATTGAGATATACAACCCCAATTCCAACAACACATTCAAAGTTAATAGCCAGCGTGTCAAGCACTATTGGGGAGAATCATTTGAGCGACAAAAATAAAGTGTCACACTTTCAGATCCAACATAACGTTCGGGCAGTCACGTCTAGCTGACGACGTTAAACTTAGCGCTAGCTGGGAGGCAACCCATGCAATTTCTGTATATATTGTGATTTGGTGTGTTTTATTTTATGTGTTAGTTTTGCATGTGAAGTCATTTCAAGATGGAAGAAGCTCTCGCAAATCTTCACAAGCAATTTCCTTCTCTCCCTCAAAATTCTCTGATGAAAGTCTACAAAACTCACTTGGAACGGATGAGACTTGTGATGATCAAAGGTATTTCTAATGACATTTGTTGGGTAATTGAAGCACGGGTCTGATTAGCAGGTGAGTACTCTGATTCTTATAATTCTTATCATTCTTATTTGCCTGATTTTGGAAGAAGCACCTATGCAAAGAAACGTAGAGCTAAGCAAATGGGTGTTTGTTACAAATGTGCACGCTGGAATTGCAATACTTGTTGTCGTTATTTAGGAATGGTGTCTGATAATCGCAAATATAAAATTAAATTGATTAGGGATGGCTTGAGTAATGAGTCTTTAGATGATATATCTTCGACTCTTGAGACGCATCCCAGTGGATATGTTCATATAGCCATCCGCAAATTACATACACAATTCCAAAAAGAATGACAATAGTTAAGTCTCGGGAATCTGACTCAAAAAGACATTGTTTGCCAATTTATAAGAAAATTGGATGGGAAGCTTGTCCCTGACGCATAGACGTCAATCAAGCTGTAAATTATTGTAAATATTATATCTATTTATCTTTTCCTAATAATTGTGATTTGTTTTGTTATTTTCATCTATTTTCTCCGACATGATCCAGACCTTTTTGACCTTTCACGATTTATTTTACTGTTTAACTAATAATTGTCATTTGGCAGGTACTAGTGCTATTATTTTTACTCACCCTTTTCATGTGTTATAAATTCAACTCATCATTGCACTTTTGAAGGCATCCAGAGTAAAACATGGAAGCCACTTCAAGAAGACGAGTTAAAAACATCTGTGTGTTTTTCGGCACTAGTGTTGGTGTTAAACCTGAATACGTAGCAGCAACACAAAAATTGGGTCGAGTCTTAGCTGCAAGGAATATGCACTTAGTATATGGCAGTGGCAATCTAGGACTTATGGGGATCGTTTCAAAGGCCGTACAGGAAGGAGACAGTCAAGTCTTGGGAATCATCCCAAAACCATTGGCGGAGGCGAATCTTATTGGACCATCAAACGGAGAAGAACTAATTGTGTCAGATATGTCTGAACGACTGGTAGAAATGATTAACCGTGCTGATGCTTTTATTGCTTTACCAGGTGGATTAGGCATAATGGAGGAAATTTTTACAGTGTTATCTTGGGAGAACTTGAACATACACCAGAAACCGCTTGGACTGTACAACTTTGATATATTTTATGATTTTCTTTGTGTGTTTCTTGATGATGCCCGAATAAATGGGTTCGTGTCAAAAACTGTAAAAGAACTCATCTTCACTGCCAGAACTGCCTCAGATTTAATTGATCAAATCTTAAATTTTGAACCACAAATCGATCCTATCATTTCAAAGATAAATTGGTCCGAGAACGATCGTGGTAAGAGGTGTCGGATAAATCTGGATCTTAACCTTTAACTTTTCATGTAGAATTTCAGTTAACCAGGTACTATCTTCTAAACTCTTCTTCTACTTTTTCAGACATTGGGGACAATGTCTCATTTAGGTTTGGGGGAGGGGAATAGTTAATAGTATCTTGTTTTTATTGTGTTATTTTAGTCCAAAATTTTTCGAAAAATACAAAAAAATTGAAAATTTTTTAAAAAAAAAAAATGTGTTTTTGTGTTTTTTAATCTGATTAATCGGGTGAAATTGGTGAGAGATAGCTGTGTAAGGAGTTTCCACTCTTGAGACGTATTTCAGCCTATTTCGGAACAAGTTGATTTTTTTTATTTCATTTTGAATTATTTAATTTGTGAATTCTCCATAATACTGACTAAAATGGATCTTCATATGCTTAGTTGGCAGATATTATCAACATGCATTGTAACATAAGGACATGAGATGTAATTGAAAAGTTTGTAATATTCAGTGCTCTAGTTTAATTGGAGGAAGCATCTATAAATGGCAATCGAGTAAAAAAAGTATAAAAAAAAACGTTTGAGATCGGAGTAATTAAGTCTGTAAGGGTGTCTTAACACCTAGTTCCCTAAAGCCAACTGGTTTGGGAGTAACTGACCCAAAGCTCACTACATGGATCGAAGATGTTGCAAAAAATATATATCTAAAGTTTGAGTAATTAAGTCTGTAGGGGTGTCTTAACACCTAGTGCCTTAAAGCCAATTGGTTTGAGAGTCACTGGCTCAAAGCTCGCTACATAGACATAAGATATTGTATATAAATAAAAAAAATCAAAAATCAAAGAAAAAATCAGAAAAAAATTATTCCATTGCTACAAAAAGGTGTGAATTCTGATAAAACTTTAGGACGAAAATATTACTTTCTTCTCAACTGAACTTGGGACTATTGTGGGCAAAATGCGTTGATTAATATTTTGTTTGTTGTGTATATGAAGAATGATAAAAATAATCGGAGAATTTACTTATTCTGTAATTTAGAAAGAAAGAAAACAACTACTAACTTGGAGTAGAAGTTTCACTTGTTTAGTCATTAACTTCTTTATTCTATTGTCCTTTTGCTTTTGTGTGCATTAGTTTTACTATTTTTTTACTTTTATAAGACGTTTGTGGGTATCGTCGTTGTAAACCCTCACGAGACTACAACTCGTCCACTAGGGACACCTAGGGGTTTAAAGGCTTGTTGCATATGCTAAATGCAATCGTGATCCCTACGAAAGTGGCTTAGTTTAATTTTAATTGTTAATTATATTTTATTTTGTTGTTTTGCTTGAGGACTGGCAAAATGTTAGGTTTGAGGGTGTGATGAGCGGAAAATATATCAATATTTACCGCCCTTTTACCTAATATTTTGTTTAGTTTCTCGGGTTTGAGGAACATTTTGATGTATTTTGTAGATAAATAAAGTATTGGGAATTAATGGAATCAACTCGGGGCTAAAACGATGAAATCCGGAGCAAAAAAAGGCAAAAACGGAAATTTACTATACGCGTCACGAAGTGCAGTCATAAATTCCAATTTTGCGCAAGTTTGGTATTTTGGCCATAACTTTTTCATCCGATATTCGATTGAGCTGATTTAAGTGTCAGATTAAAGAAGACACAAAGATCTACAACTTTACAGATTTAGATAGTTTCGAATTCTGGAGTTTGGATGGCCGACATTGATGAATAATCTAGTGTATTTTGTGTAATTACTATAGTTATTTTCAAAATATAAAATAAAATTAATAAAATTGTCAAACTTCCACAAAACATGCATGTTTGGTGTCATGTTTGATGTCATGTTTGGTGCCATGGTTGATGGAGTAATTGGTGGAGAAATTGATGGAAGTCTTTAGATTTTCCTATAAATACCAAGCCCAACTTTGTAAATTTTTCATGCTTTCTTTGGGGGAGTTTCTCCATGAAAATCTAAAGGAAAATGTCTTGTATATTATTTAAGTTTTCTTGTATTTTCTTTTTATTTATTTAATAAAATTTTGTGTGTTTTCTTTTACAGCATGAGCAGGTAACCTCATTCTACTGGGGTGAAAATGTAAGACTTTTAATATGAAGAATTAGATTAATCTCCAATATTTTAATTAAAATTTGGATTAATTAGTTACCGCCTATATGGCCGGTTTAGGTGACAACCTTGTTTACCGCCTATAGTCGGTTTTTCATTTCAGACGTAGTTTCCGCCTATATGGTCAGTTTAGGTAATAATTTTGTTACCGCCTATATGGTCGGTTGGATTTAATTGAGACAAATGAAATTACCGCCTTTATGGTCTGATTAATTAATCGGTAAACATTGAGAATATGGGAGATTTCTAATTTTGAAATATTAAAAGTGGATCCTCTAACCCCCCAACATTTTCTTTTATTGTACTTTTATATTTTTTTTATTTCCAACATTTACTTTATTTAATTTTCAGTATTTACTTTATGTCTTTTATTTTATTTAAGCTTTTATTAGCCTTAGATATGTGTTGTAGCTAAGCCTGTTATCTGGGGTTGTGATAAATTCCAATATCACCGGTTAATAAGGGGTTGTTTTACGGTTTGGGTAATATAAAGGTTTATTTATTGAGCATTAGTCTTAATGCTTCTTGTTAACTGGCCATTAATAAAATTGAACTGGTAAACTTAAAATGAACTTGGAAGATAGATTTTACGTTTAAGACCTTAGATTTAATAACCCACGATCTTCCTTGAGGATAGATAACCCTTTAATAGATTTCCTTACAGGATAGGAATATACCTGTCGGGCGGGGGTAACCATAATTGGAACTTAATCTTAATGAATTCAGGTAACTTGGTTGACATAGGAATATGATTAATTGGGTTACACTAAGTATTTGTATCTGACCATCGGAATAGGCTTTTACATATTTTTCGTGTTCCAGGTTAATAAACCAATATATTGCACAAACGTGAAATAACCACTTCATCTTTTAAAAGACCCCTACAGCCAGAAAACACATATACAATGCATCCCACACCAAATCCAAAACAAATTGCAACACAAAATAAGGAGATAGGCATGCCAGAAGAATAAGAAGAGCAGAAAACAGCAAGAAGAAAACCAGAAAGCACCGAAGCAACAATAGAGTAATACAGCAAGAAAAGAGAAGATGGGACGAGTAGAGACTTACTTTCTTTGAGAAGAAGGGTTGGCGGTTGGTCTGGGCGGTTAAAATGCTGTTGGTCTCGCAAGTGAATGAGCTTCTGCAGTTTGAGAATTGTAATCTTCGTAAAAGAGAGAAATGAGTGTTGGTTTGCATTTTTATAATCAGCACGGAGCAGTTTTGACTGTCGGATCTGGAGAGTCTTCAGATGTGTGTCACATATCATATGTAGGCTCCGTTTGATCAGTTTGGGATAAGCGGCTGAGATTGAAAGGTTTTTCGGCTACCTCGGAAACGGCCGTTTGATTTGAGATTTTGGGCAGGAAGACCGTAGGTTTTTGACAAGTGGAACACTCGGGTGAAACCCTAAAGTTGATTTGATGGGTATTTATGAAGACATGATGGCTTGCGATTCTCGAGGGGCGGCTATCTTGGGGGTAAAGGAGGAATTTGATTGGGAGGTTAGTTGAAAAGACATCAACATTTCCGACCGAGCATGTGGGAATAGCTGGCGATGGTTTGGAAGAAGCCCGAGTAAGTTCTCTGTTTTGTTTCTGAGTCGAGCCACCGGTTAGTTGATCGGCTCACTTCAGACTTTTGTAATTCCTGGTACCAACTTGTACACTCGTTGGAACAGAGAACTAGGGGACAGATGTTGATGGAGATTTCTGCGGCTAAGTCTCTAGCACAGCTCGGTAAGGGCAGATAGGGTAATTCATCTCATCCAGGTAACGCAGCGGAACAGTGGAAAATCAAAATTTTCCGATTTCAAAACATTTTCTCGGATTAATAAAAAATAAACTTATTTATTTTATTATCCAATAATCAAATTATGAAATAAAAACACATTAAATCAAATTTATGTGAATTTACCGAATTACCCCTAAACCTTATATTTTGTTCATTTTAATTCGAAATTGTTCGAAACGATTTTGGATGATTCTAAATCATTACAAATATGAATTTAACATGTCATACACATTGAAATTCAAATTGCAACAAAAATCCCAAAATTACAAGTCTTGGCCGAGAGCCTCCAAAGGGGGGATAATGTGCATTTTGCACTTTCAATGTTCAAAACACATCAAGATGAAATCCAATCAACATAAGATTTTATATGTATCATATACACATCCAAATACACACATAAATGAAAATCCTCAAATTTGGAAGTGGTCTTAAAACCTAATTTTTCAATTTCATCAAATTAGACTAAATTTATTAAATCTAAAACTTCAATCATGTTTCTTCCATTACAATCAAGCCTCACCACAATGAAACAACAATAGAACAAATCTAGGTCATTTAAGAGTGGATCAATAACTCTAGAATTGCAACAAGGTTCTAAAACCATGAAAAGAATGCTTACTACTTCATTAGTAACATTCTATCAACTTTATACATGCACAACCCCTTTATCAAACTTTAATCCATCAAAAATACAAAGAATAAAGAATAGAAAAAACTCAAGAACATCACAAGATGAAGCCCAATACAAGAGGAACATTTTTCTCTCTAATGGAAGATTGGAAATACTTACTTAAATCTAAGCTTTTTCTTTGTTTTCTTTCTTTGTCTCAAGCTTCTTTTCTTTCTTTTAATGGAGTTTTGGTAAAGGTTTGAAGTTTTTGAAACCCTAAAATGAAAAAAAAACAATATATACCAAATAATAATAGCCTTGGCCGGAATTTTAGGTATATAAAATATCATGATATTTTTCAAATTTTGTTTCATTTAATTTTGCTTTTATTAACTTGACAACTTTAATCATTAAACCATTTAATGTAATAAAACAAGTCAACAAAGGCAACTAAGTCATTAAATAAAATATCATAACTTTAAAATATCTATACATTAAATAATTAATCATTTAACAATTAAATAACTAATTAATTAATTAAATACAAATATATTAAATATATGTATTATATTTACATTAAATATCAAATACATATATAAATATGATATTAGTCAAATATCTCAATTTGACAATTAATTAATGTGTATTTGAATTAATCTAACATTAAATGCAAATACAATAAAATTAAGGAAATTACTATCGGGTCCCTACACATGTATTTTGCGTTTAACATTTAAACGTCTTTATAAATAATCAACATTATTTATAATTGTTGCCCTAGTGCTCTACGAGTATATTTCATTAGTGAGACTCTCTAGATTCAAGCATATCCGTCATGAAATCCAATTTCGTGTCCATAATTTATCCACCCGTAAATTATGACGATCACAAATAAACTCGCTGAATCATACAGGTCGAGGTCATGGCAAATGTATAATTCCTCTGTCACATGTATCCGAATAAATCCCAGAGATATAGATGTAAACGTCAAATCTCTATATGGATTATCCAGTCGACTATTCTATTAGCAATCTCAAAAAGAACATTTAGAACTAACTTCTAAATTGTACCACGGGCCCATGGTTTTTATCTGATTGCTAATCATATGGACTACCTATGATCTGTTACACAGAACTGACGGGTCCTATCTCGATACTCACAGGACACCTTGAGGATCTATCCACACCCAACGAACAGGCGGAGGTCTAATCTAAATAGATCGGTGATGTGACTGCCATCAAAGTGTGGAAGATGTCTCATGCGCCCACATTGGTATCTCAAGTCGAAGAATCAGAAGTGCTACTCAACCCGATAAGATTCTTATTGACGTTGGTGTACCATCCATTAAGAATCTTCGGTGAGTCGTTCAGTGTTTATCCGTTATAAACACCTACACGTCTATACTAGTCTCCAAGACATATGGTTCATTGAGAAACCATTGGAATCATATATTCCAGTATACGACATGTACCGGTCTCAACGAGTTTACTATAATGACCAAGTAGTGTAAACCTTGACCAGGAACTGTCTGAGAATGACAATGTCATGATACTACTCAATGTCAGTTGCGACGCTTTTGCAACAGCACCATGACTAGTCATTCTAAGGTCATTACGTCTTTACCATATTAAAAGATACAATATATTATACAAACTGTATATATTATTCATAATAATAACGTTTTACATAATTATTCATAAAAAATACAACTGGGAATTGGCGCTCTGAGCACCAACCCCAACAAAAACTCTCACTTGCTCTAGTGCCAATAACGATTGTATCTAATACCCATCGACTCCACGTGTTTATCAAACAACTTCGGAGGTATGGCCTTCGTCAGCGGGTTTGCTACATTATCTTCATTCGGTACCTTGCACACGATAATATCCCCTCGCGACACAATCTCTCGAATGATGTGGTATTTGCGTTCCACATGTTTCGACTTCTGATGCGCCCTCGGTTCCTTTGCTTGCGCAATGGCTTCAGTATTATGACAGTATAACGGAACCGCATTCTCGATATTTGGGACAACTCCCAATTCTGTGATAAAGTTTTTTATCCACACAGCCTCTTTTGCAGCTTCAGAAGCTGCAATATATTCCACCTCAGTGGTGGAATCTGTTGTTGATCCCTGTTTGGAACTCTTCCAACAAACTGCACCTCCGTTAAGGGTAAATACGAATCCAGATGTAGACTTTCTATCATCGGGATCCGATTGGAAATCGGAATCCGTATACCCGTTAACTTGCAGTTCGTTTCCTCCATACATTATTAACTTATCCTTAGTACCTTTAAGATACTTGAAGATATGTTTAATGGCCATCCAATGGTCATTACCTAGATTGGACTGATATCTGCTAGTTACGCTAACAGCGAAACTGATATCAGTCCTTGTACATAACATGTCATACATTATGCTACCCAAACACGAAGCATAAGGTTGGTTAGACATTATAACCTTCACATCTTCTGTTTGTGGACTCATCTTCTTTGAAAGATGAATCCCATATCTGAACGGTATGTTTGCTGTCTTACAGTTACTAAAATTATACCGTTCCAAGATCTTATCTATGTACGTTGATTGGGATAACCCAATCAGCCTCCTTTGTCTATCTCTATAGAGTTTTATCCCTAAAACATATGAATCTTCTCCCAGGTCCTTCATGGAGAAATTCTTACAGATGTATACTTTGACGCTTTGTAACATACCTAAATCATTCCCAATGATTAGGATGTCATAAACATATAGGACTAAAAATACAACCATGCTCCCACTGGCCTTCTGATACACACAGGATTCTTCAGAATTCTTGAGAAAACCAGACGATCTAATAATCTCGTCGAATCGAAGATTCCAACTTCGTGAAGCTTGTTTAAGTCTATAAATGGACTTCTTAAGCTTACATACCATACCCGAGTTCTCGTTGGATGCAAAACCTTCCGGCTGTTCCATATAGATTTCTTCATCAAGAAATCCATTTAGAAAAGTCGTTTTGACATCCATTTGCCAAATCTCATAGTCATGATACGCAGTTATAGAAAGCAAAATCCGAATAGACTTAAGCATTGCTACTAGCGAAAAAGTTTCATCGTAGTCGACGCCAGGTCGCTGCGTGTAACCTTTTTCTACCAGTCGGGCCTTGTAAGTTTCAACCTTACCGTCAGGCCTGCACTTCCTCTTGTAAACCCATTTACAACCGATAGGAACAATTCATTCGGGAAGCGGAACCAAGTCCCAAACCTGATTCTCATTCATTGAGTCTATCTCGGATTTCATGGCACTTTGCCATTTCACGGAGTCGATGTCCAACATCGATTCTCTATAGGTGAAAAGATCAGTCACTTCAACTAAGAGAACATCTAGACTATTTTCTTATATCAAATACAAGCGTTCAGGAGGTATAGATACCCTTTCTGACATACGGAGTGTGTGTGTTGAAGGTCCTTCATCTACTTGAACTTCAGGTTCCTCCGTTGGTTCGTTGTTTTCAGGTTGGATTTCATCAAGCTCAACATGTCTATGATTACCACATTCTGACAAAAATTCTACCTCTAGAAATTTTACGAAGCGAGCTACGAACACATTTCGATGCTCGGTATCATAGAACAGATATCCCCTCGTATTCGAAGGATATCCCACAAACCTAAACTTTTTCCCTCGAGGTGAAAGCTTTTCTTACTGAGTCACCCTGACATAGGCAAGACAACCCCAAACCTTAATGTAACTAAGATTTGGTCTCCTACCGAACCATATCTCATACGGTGTCGTAGGAACAGTTTTTGAAGGAATCTTATTCAAAAGATGTGCAGCTGTTAAAAGAGAGTAGCCTCATAAGTAATATGGCAAATCTGTGAAACTCAACATCGATCGGACCATATCCAATAAAGTCTGATTTCTACTCTCAGATACTACATTGTGCTGTGGAGTACCTGGATGAGTATATTGAGCGAGAATCTCATTCTCCTTCATATAATCCATGAACTCACCACTCATATATTCACCGCCTCGATCAGATCGAAGGCATTTAATATATTGTCCAGTTTCTTTTTCTACTTCATTTCGGAACTCTTTGAACTTTTCAAAGGTTTCAGATTTATGTCGCATCAAATACACATAACCGTACCGTGACAAATCATCGGTAAAGGTAACGAAGTAAGAATAACCACTGTGAGCAGTCTGACTTAGTGGACCACATACATCAGAATGTACGAGTTCCAGTAAGTTAGTGGCTCAGTGTCCAACACCAGAAAATGGGGCTTTGGTCATCTTACCTTGAATACATGATTCACAAGTTGGATATGATTCAATAGTAAGATCTAGTATCAAACCATTCCTAACCAATTGGGTAAGGCGTTTAACGCCTATGTGACCCAGCCGCATATGCCAAAGTTCAGTATTATTAATTACAGGTAAACTATGTTTTTTAACTCCAGTATTTAAAATATCTTTTGAAGTTTGCAATTTATAATGATCCTGCTGGTTTGGACAACAAAAGATCTGAATATTACTTTTATCATATAAATACAAAGAACAGTTCTTAATATTAATACGAAAGCCTTCTGTATCCAATACAAAAAGTGATATAATATTAGCTACACATCCTGGTACAAAATGGCAGTCATTTAACAAAAGTGTCTCATTCGTCAATGAGATCTCGCATACTCCCACTGCAACTGCATCCAGAGAGTCTCCACTCCCGAATCGTAACTGCATCTCTCCAAGCTTCAGTCTTCTACTTTCCTTCAGCACCTGCAACGAATTGCAAATGTGAATTGGACAAGCAGAATCTAAAATCCAGTTGGATGTAATGGCTTCACAAGCCAAAGATAAATCAATAACTGGAAAAATAAATGTATCTGATGTAGATGCTCTCTCCCTCCTCAGCTGGGCCATGTAGTCAGGACAGTTCCTTTTCCAGTGCCCGATTTGCTGCAGTGATGGAATTTATCTTCAGAATCCCTTTTGGGCTTTGCTATCTTTTCTTGTGGTTGAGGACCGAGACCCTTCTTCTTCTTCCCTTTCTTATTCTTTCCCTTTGACCAAGTCTGGGAAGAAGCAGAAAGTGAAGTAGGTCTAGGAGGGCGAGTCGGTACCCCCTTCTTGAGGTCCTCTTCCACCGTGAGCAATATCATATGCAGATCTTGGTAGGTACAGATAATCCCGTTCATGTTGAAGTACATCACAAACCGGCAACAAGAAGCTGAGAGAGAACCAAGAATGACACTCCTAAACGAGAATGCCGTTCAGAATGAGATTATGTTGCCTCAATTGATCGATCAAATCGATCATCTGAAGAACATGTGGGCTAACAGCTTACCCCTCATCCAATCGCGCATGAAACAGTTCCATTGCGACCTTATGAACAACAACTTGTTCTTGGTTCTCAAACGATTGTCTTAATCGTGTCATCATAGTATAAGCATCTGACATGCCATAATATTGTTTCTTGAGTCCCAGTGAAAGCGAATTTAAGATGTATGATTTAACCCTTAAATCATCATCCTTCCAAGCTTGGAAGACTCCGCGTTCTTCCGGTGTAGCGTCCTCTGCCACAACAATGGGCAGTGGACCCTCAAGAACATATCCCAACCTCTCGGAATCGAGGACAATCCTCAAATCCAGATCTCAATCGGTGAAGTTATCAGCGCCTTTAAGTTTGTTCGCATCAAGTATACGTGCAAACTGATTAGTGGATGATGCCGCCATCGCAAATCTATCATATAGATCACAAAAAACGGTTAGCAGAAAAATTAAGCAGTTTCATATAATATCATAAGCATAAACTAGATCATGGATTTTTAATCTAAAAATGCCTCTCCCACTAAATCATGCAATATTGTAATCCCCAAACAGAATACAAAGATATAATAATTAATTAAATACAAATAGTGAAAAGTGGATCCCGTGAATATATTTCAGCTCACAGCAGAGGCACGGTCTCGCCTACGTATATTAATCAGGTAGACAACTCATTTGTCAATCACTAAAAAGTGACTCCTGGGTTTCCGGTCCTGGTCGTTTCTCGTTGTCGCTGCTAAGGCAGACCCACAATGAGACGTACCAAGGTTAAACTCGTCAATGATAAACTTAAGTTATTTGCGTAACTCTGACAGCTAAGGCACGTTCAGGATTCCGCTTTCGCTTGAATTTATATCAGCAGAGGCACGGTCTCGGATGTAGTCACGGAGAAATATTTATAAACCGTATTGACAAGACAGACCACATAACATGCATCAAATACATAATTACATTTAAACCTTATTAATTAGGGATTTTTCGCTAAGTGTCATACACCCTAAATCTAATCAAATTAGATTAAAACATGCATGTATAAAGTTAAGAAAAAAAGATTGAACATTGAATTCAAGGGCTAATCATATTAGGGGGCCTAGAAACATATTCGTTCTGATACCATTTTGAATGGGTTTTATGGCGGAAATCCGGTAACACGGCGGAACAGTGGAAAATCAAAATTTTCCGATTTCAAAAATTTTTCTCAGATTAATAAAATAAACTTATTTATTTTATTATCCAATAATCAAATTATGAAATAAAAACACATTAAATCAAATTTATGTGAATTTACCGAATTATCCCTAAATCTTATATTTTGTTCATTTTAATTCGAAATTGTTCGAAACGATTTTGGATGATTCTAAATCATTACAAATATGAATTTAACATGTCATACACATTGAAATTCAAATTGCAACAAAAATCCCAAAATTACAAGTCTTGACCGAGAGCCTCCAAAGGGGGGATAATGTGCATTTTGCACTTTCCATGTTCAAAACACATCAAGATGAAATCCAATCAACATAAGATTTTATATGTATCATATAAACATCCAAATACACAACATAAATGAAAATCCTCAAATTTGGAAGTGGTCTTAAAACCTAATTTTTCAATTTCATCAAATTGGACAAATTAGACTAAATTTATTAAATCTAAAACTTCAATCATGTTTCTTCCATTACAATCAAGCCTCACCATAATGAAACAATAATAGAACAAATCTAGGTCATTTAAGAGTGGGTCAATAACTCTAGAATTGCAACAAGGTTCTAAAACCATGAAAAGAATGCTTACTACTTCATTAGTAACATTCTATCAACTTTATACATGCACAACCCCTTTATCAAACTTTAATCCATAAAAAATACAAAGAATAAAGAATAGAAAAAACTCAAGAACATCACAAGATGAAGCCCACAACAAGAGGAACATTTTTCTCTCTAATGGAAGATTGGAAATACTTACTTAAATCTAAGATTTTCTTTATTTTTCTTTTCTTTGTCTCGAGCTTCTTTTCTTTCTTTTAATGGAGTTTTGGTAAAGGTTTGAAGTTTTTGAAACCCTAAAATGAAAACAAAACAATATATACCAAAAAATAATAGCCTTGGCCGGAATTTTAGGTATATAAAATATCATGATATTTTTCAAATTTTGTTTCATTTAATTTTGCTTTTATTAACTTGACAACTTTAATCATTAAA
This sequence comes from Zanthoxylum bungeanum, assembly GCA_019454045.1. Lineage (NCBI taxonomy): Eukaryota > Viridiplantae > Streptophyta > Magnoliopsida > Sapindales > Rutaceae > Zanthoxylum > Zanthoxylum bungeanum. The sequence goes on from SKCR01030632.1 coordinate 290,336, forward strand.
CCATTTAATGTAATAAAGCAAGTCAACAAAGGCAACTAAGTCATTAAATAAAATATCATAACTTTAAAATATCTATACTTTAATTAATTTAATCATTTAACAATTAAATAATTAATTAATTAATTAAATACAAATATATTAAATATATGTATTATATTTACATTAAATATCAAATACATATATAAATATGATATTAGTCAAATATCTCAATTTGACAATTAATTAATGTGTATTTGAATTAATCTAACATTAAATGCAAATACACAAAAATTAAGGAAATGGCTATCAGGTCCTTACACATGTATTTTGCATTTAACCTTTAAACGTCTTTATAAATAATCAACATTATTTATAATTGTTGCCATAGTGCTCTACGAGTATATTTCATTAGTGAGACTCTCTAGATTCAGGCATATCCGTCATGAAATCCAATTTCGTGTCCATAATTTATCCACCCCGTAAATTATGACAATCACAAATAAACTCGCTGAATCATACAGGTCGAGGTCATGGCAAATGTATAATTCCTCCGTCACAAGTATCCGGATAAATCTCAGAGATATATATGTAAACGTCAAATATCTATATGGATTATGCAGTCGACTATTCTATTTGCAATCTCAAAAAGAACATTTAGAACTAACTTCTAAATTGTACCACGGGCCCATGGTTTTTATCTGATTGCTAATCATATGGACTACCTATGATCTGTTACACAGAACTGACGGATCCTATATCGATACTCACAGGACACCCTGAGGATCTATCCACACCCAACAAACAGGCGGGGGTCTGATCTAAATAGATCGGTGACGTGACTTCCATCAAAGTGTGGAAGATGTCTCATGCGCCCACAGTGGTATCTCAAGTCGAAGAATCGGAAGTGTTACTCAACCCGATAAGATTCTTATTGATGTTGGTGTACCATCCATTAAGAATCTTCGGTGAGTCGTTCAGTGTTTATCCGCTATAAACACATACACGTCTATACTAGTCTCCAAGACTTATGGTTCATTGAGAAACTATTGGAATCATATATTCCAGTATACGACATTTACCGGTCTCAACGGGTTTACTATAATGACCAAGTAGTGTAAACCTTGACCAGGAACTATCTGAGAATGACAATGTCATGATACTACTCAATGTCAGTTGCGACGCTTTTGCAACAGCACCATGACTAGTCATTCTAAGGTCATTACGTCTTTACCATATTAAAAGATACATTATATTATAAAAACTGCATATATTATTCATAATAATAACGTTTTACATAATTATTCATAAAGAAATACAACCGGGAATTGGCGCTCTGAGCACCAACCCCAACAGATGGGGATTTCTGCGGCTATGTCTTTAGCACAGCTCGGTGAGGGCAGAGAGGGTAATTCATCTAATCCAGAGGACCAGGGGTCAGAGGAGGTGTATCGCTCTAGTTTATTGGGCATGACCGGCCAGAGGATGTAGTATGACACAGTCTCAGAGACCGACCACTTCCGAGCCATGGCCGACCACTTTGGGTCGTAGGCTCGGTTCGGTTCTATCGTGCCCCCGTTGAGCAGATTTATGAGCTCGGGTATTACAGCTCAAGATGGTAACAATTTGGGAAGCTCAGTAAGTACTTGGCCGACCTCCTGAAGACCGATAGAAGAATCAGAAGTGATGAACTTGTCCTTCGGCATGTGTCATTTCCCAAAAGCACTTTACAGGCTGTCACCATTATTGTTGCGTGTGGCAGTGGAGAAGACAGAGTGATGTGACAGGCCGTCAGACGACAGGTTTGCTTTCAGCGAGGGTATACCTAGGGCAGAGAACCCGTCAATCAATCAAAGACCGCGCGGGAAACGTCATAAATTGGAGGAACAGAGTTACACTTTCGGAGTCTATATAGGGAGGGTAGTCTCATTTGTATAGGGAGGGTCTTTGGCATATAGCAACTTGTAACAAAAAGAGAAAGAACACCACTTGTAAACTTCTTTCAACTGCTCGGCCACGTTCATACCTTCAGAACAGGTGGGTCGAGTCAGCTTTGGCAATAAAAATAACCCCCATCGTTTTGTGCCCGTGGACGTAGGCTGGATTTACTTTGCCGAACCACGTTAAAACTATATTGTCAATTTGTGCGTTTTTCCCACCTTCTACTAAGTTTGCCTTTGGTCTCTCCATAACCAAACAAATTCAAGGTTGATGGAAGGTTTTCTCGGGGGAGTTATCATGAAACTGCCCCTGGGACGAAAATCAGTCGTCAACACATATATATTAAAAAAAATTTGAAATGTTAGGCACCTTTAACAATATTAACAATGCGTACACATTTACACAAGTTTTTAAAAATTGGCGTGTATGTAATGCCTGAAATAGTCGTCAAGGGACGTGGTTTGGTGGTGTAGAGTTCAAGATCTGGTTTCCAGGTCCTGAGTTCGAATCCAGATGGTGCGTTTCTTGTAAAAGCCTGAGAAAGCCGAAGGTTTTACCTGCTCTGTTTAAGCCCGGATCGGATGATTTGGCTGCGAAATTTCCAACGTTTAAAAAAAAAAAATAATGCTTGAAATATATTCATGATAAATGCAAATATGTTAATTAGGAAAATTAATAATAGTATGACAAGAATGAGGCTGCTAACATATATACCTTGTGTCGTTGAACATGCATGCATGTTACATAATATTGAAGCTTGACTCATCAACTTCAAGTTCAAATGGTGTGTAACATCCACATTTTGAGGCCACCACGTAGATTTTTTGAAATGAGTGTCTTCAATTTTGATCTTCAAACGTTTTTTCTCATGAGGGAATCTTGAGAAAATAATCCAATAAATTATTAGAATTAGCTACAGTGATTTTACTAAATTCATAGCTTTCGAGGGAAAAATAGTTAAAACTCTTCTGATGTGAAATTAAGCCAAACTTCTTTAATATTTTAATACTATGTGAAACCCCATACATAAGATTTTGCTAAAAATATTTTATTTCTTAATATAAAATATGAGGTAGGGATGACAATCGAGATATTCTGTCACAAACCTGTCTCATCTTGACTGTGATTCGAGATGAAAAAATCATCACGAATATTGATTGATTTTTTGAATCGGGTCAAAAAATTCGTTCGAAATTCGAACTAGAATGATTAGGATTCTGATCCAGATTATGGATTTTTATACTAAAATTCGAGATTTTTAAACTTGCGGGGGGTTTCGCTTAATTTTAAAATATGAGGGAGGGTTTCGCTTATGAATGTGTTTTTTTACGACCTCTTTCCTACGAGACCGTTTTTCAGCTTTGGGATTTCGGCGAAGGCACTCGGGACTGCTCTCCAAACAGTCCGGTATGATTTTATCTCCCGTAGGGAGCCTCACCCATGTGAAGGGTAGTTATTGGACATATTCGACTCTCACCATGACTCCTCGGAGCTTTATGAATATTGAGTGTCATATATACTCTTAGTGCCACTCGAACCTTGGACTTGAAAGTCCTTATAAGATTTTTAGCTCCACCTACGGTACCACCAAGCCGACTTGGCCTGGCGGTTATCAAATGTTTGTAGCTTATATACAATAAGTGTTTGATGAACATCCATTTTTACTGATGTTCTAACCAATGATTCATTAACTTATTAAGTTAAAGACCACTTTAAAAGCGGAAACACATATTTCAATATGCTAAAAACAAATAACACTGTATTGAGATATGTGTTTCTTCTATATTTTAATATGTTCTTTTAACTTAATAAGTTAAGGGAATCAAAATTTACATTAAACGTATCAAGTTAAAACTATTAGTTTGCAAATATAATGAGAAAGATATGACTAATAACAAGGAACAACTTGTGATCATCAATATAACAAAAAGTTTTAATACGATTGTGACATACATCTATTGTAAGATAATATCTCCCGTATTATTAGTTAAATAAGTTAATCTTAATGAAGATTTATTTCCTTCATAAAGTCATTATTAATAAATAAAATAAAATAAAATAAAATAAAAAAAAAAAAAAGAGAGAGAGAGAGAAGCTAGATTAGTAGATTTGATGCTTAAATTTGAGGTTACCTAGGGCATAAGCTTGCATATGCAGGTTAATGTGAAAAAGTTAAAACAAAATGGACAAACATAATTAGCCTCTTGGATGTGACATAAAGGCATGGCGCCCGTTTTATTCGGTTTGATTTCTACTTTTGGATTCGATTTTCCACATTCCTGTTACCAAAGTGATATTTTTTTTTTTAACAATTTTACCTTAATTAAATTGATAACAATCATAAAGCCATCAAAGCCTACAACAAAACATAATAAATTAATCAATATAGAGTTGAGTAATAGTATATTTATTAGGGAATGTTATTGAGAGTATCATAAATTAGACGTGTCCCTTTTGAATTTGAGCATATAATTTTTCGATAATATAAATTTAATTACATTATATTTGATAATTTTGTGATATCATAATCTTTGTAATTTTAAACTGAATAGATAAAATTATTTTCTATCTCAAAAACTGTGATGATTCGTCCTACTGAGACATTGTCCGTTTTGGCAATTCAATACGAGTGAACATGGTTTGATCCGGTTCGGTATAATTATAAAAAAATTATAATTATAAAGTTTTTTAAAAAGTAATTGTTCAATTTTTTTTATATTATAATTATCTTTAATTGTCAATTCAGTTCGGTACAATTCAGTTTTTTTTTTTTTTAACAATTTTACCTTAATTATATTGATAACAATCATAAAGCCATCAAAGCCTACAACAAAAAATAATAAATTAATCAATATAGAGTGAGTAATAGTATATTTATTAGGGAATGTTATTGAGAGTATCATAAATTAGACGTGTCCCTTTTGAATTTGAGCATAGAATTTTTCGATAATATAAATTTAATTACATTATATTTGATAATTTTGTGATATCATAATCTTTGTAATTTTAAACTGAATAGATAAAATTATTTTCTATCTCAAAAACAGTGATAATTCGTCCTACTAAGACATTGTCTGTTTTGGCAATTCAATACGAGTGTACACTGTTTGATCCGGTTCGGTATAATTATAAAAAACATTATAATTATAATTATTCAGTTTTTTTAAAAAGTAATTGTTCAATTTTTTTTAAAAAAAATTATAATTACTTTTAATTGTCAATTCAGTTCGGTACAATTCAGTTTTTTTTTAACACTAACAATAGAAAAATAAAAAAAAATAGTAATATTCATTGAATATAATATTTATTTAATTTTTTTTGACACTATAACTCTTTTAATCATCATAACTACACCAATAAATTTTTTTATGAGATACAATCATCATTTAAATTATTTAAATGTAGGAAAATAAAAAAAAATCATATCCAAAGTAAAAAAAAAATAAATTATAAATATTTTATGAAATTAATCATCACTAAACACCAAATAAATTAATTAATATAACAAATATTATATAAAATAACAACATAACATGATTAGACTTAAAAAAATTTAGTTCGTTTCAGCTTTTTTCGATTTGATTCAATTTTTTAATTTCAATTTTTTTTTGTTCACCCTTAAAACTAAGAGATTGACACAATAACATGGTCCATTTCCCCTCATACCCATCCTAAAAAGACCTCTGATTAATTAAGGATCATGATCACTTATAATCATAATAACCTGGTCCATTTCCCCTCACAATGTGAGATGTCACAATCTACCTCATTGGAGGCCTAGGCCTAGGCCTAACGTTCTCGTTGAATGTGACATCCGCACCTAATTATTTTATTCACATCCCTACTCATGTATATATAAACCCCATCGTATTGCTTTACAAATGTATAAATGTATACGTTTTTTTGTATACGTTTTTTTTTTATATACAATTGAACAAAACTTAGTGATATATATATTATATATATATATTATATATATATATATATATATATATATAATTCAATTTCAAACATATAAATTTAAATGCGCGTTAACTACAACAAAATAGACCTTTAGCGTCCAAACATTTAGCTTCGAAATTTTTTTCGACGCCAATAAACTCTGTAGCGTCGAAATTAGATTCGTCGCTAAAGGTTTATCTTTTAGTGTCGAAATAATTATTTGACGCCAAAGGATTGATGATTTAGCGTCGAAATTCTATTTCGACGCTAAAGGTTCCATCATTTAGCGACAAAAAATTATTTAGACGCTAAAGGATGAACCGTTAGCGTCAAAATATTATTTGGACGCTAAAGGTTCAACCTTTAGCGTCGAATCTAAATTTCGACGCTAAAGTTTAATTTTAATTTTTCGAATTACCCCTTAAAAATTTTGAATTTATCGACTAATAAATTCAAATTTAAATTTTGACATTTAGCGACTAAATTTTCGACGCTAAAAGTCAAAAAATTCGACGCTAAAGGTTAATTTTAAAATTTGCGAATTCCCCCTTAAAAAATTTGAATTTACCGCCTAATAAATTTAAATTTAAATTTTGACATTTAGCGACGAATATTCGACGCTAAAAGTCAAATATTTCGACGCTAAAGATCAAAATTTTGGCGGAAAAATTCCCGCTATTTGAGGATTTTTAGCGACGAAATCCTTTTCGTAGCTAAAGGTTTTTTTTTTGCCTATAAATTCATTTGTTCTTTCATTTCTTCTATTATCACTTTCTTTCTCTCATACTCTTATTTCCTCTCTAAATTTATTTTTCCTTAAATGTTTTGTTTGTTTGTTTGTTTTGTATTTTATATTCACATCTAATATTTATTTATTTATTTTTGTAGGGGAATATGAAGATGAAGAAATGGTGAAAATGATGATAATGAAGAAAATGAAAGTGAAGATGGAAAATTGTATTTTATCATTTTATATTTTTTTGTTGTGATAAATTTTGTAATTTTAGTTTTATATCAATAAAATATCATTTTATATTTTGTTATTGTGATAAAATTTGTAATTTTAGTTTTATATCAATAAAAATGTCATTATTATAAATTTTTAGTAACAAATTTGTAATAATTTTTATAACAAATTTAATTACTTTTGTAATGAAATTAGTTTGAGATTAATTTGTAATAATAATATTCTTATACCTTTTAGCGTCGAAATATTCGACGCTAAAGGTAATAAAATGATATATATTTTTTAATATTATATCACATTTAGCGTCGAATATTTCGACGCTAAAGGTCAACTTTTTGGCGTCGAAATTATTCGTCGCCAAATACATGTTTTAACGTCGAAATATTTTTGACGCAAAATATTGTACTTTAGCGTCGAAATTTTTTATTTCGGCGCTAATTGTCTTTCTCGTCCAAGTTTTAACGTCGAAAATTTTCGACGCTAATAACCTTTAGCGTCAAAAATTTGTACTTTAGCGTCGAAAAATTTCAACGCTAAAGACCCTTTTTTTTGTAGCGTCAAAAATATTTTACTTGATAGTTACTAATTATATTTCATAATAATTGTGGATTAAAAGTCATAACATGTCAATCCCTAACAAACCCTAATATCATTTTCATAAAAAATAAACATCTCACTTCACTTTAATTATCTTTAAAACCACTCTCAAATGAATTAATCAAGAAAAAAAGGACACTTGGACCCAATATTAATGGAAAGAGACATAAAACTCTCTAATGTTTAAAAAAAAAAACGTACAGACCCAATTCGTCAATAAATTTCATTATTTAAAAATATAATTTAATATATTTACCATGTATTCTCATATGTCATTTTTATGTAAATGAACAATATTAATCATTTAACTCTTGAAACAAATAAAATCTGTTAAGAAATAAGAATTTATACGTCTTTTTGAAACATTATAGGATTTTATGTTTCCATTATTCAAAATCATTATTAAGAAAGGGGTCCCATTACCTTCCTTTTGGGCAAATATTGGTGAGAAAGTTTGGTTACCAGCTCCATTTTTCTGACCAATAAAACCTCATTATTGACCCCTTATTCATTCATATATGAACATGACACCAAATGATATTGAAGAGCTTTTTTTTTTTTTTCAAAGTTCTTATTACAAATAATTTTAATGTAGGGTTTATCTTTGCATGGTGAGAATTTATTGCACATGCAAACATTCCACAAGTAAAAAAAATAAAATGAGTTGCATGCGATGTTAATGAATTTGATAGTTTCTATAACATTAATTTGTGTAATATGGATTTGACAATTGTCAAAGAAGACATGCTGATGATGATAATATAATTAATATTGTTTCCTAAAGATATAGTATGATTCTTAAATTAAATATGTGTGTTGGCATGTAATGGTCTTAGATTCTTGCTATATCTGTGACATGAAATGGTATTGATTTTGAAGAATTACATCTTCATGTGGTTCATATTAGAAGCAATTATCTAGAAACATCTTATCAAATTTCATTATTTAGGAGTTCAGATTTCAATTATAAGTTTTTTTTTTTTTTAATAATGCTAAGAATCTTTAGAGTTGGTTCTCAAATTCCATCATTTAGGAGCTCAGAATTCAATTTTAAGTTGATTTTGTTGTTTTCCATATTTGATTAGAAAAATTAGATTTGGTTTTTTAATAAATTTATTTATTTTTAAAATCTGTTTAGGAGTTTAGTATTTTATTTTGGAATAAAAATATTGAGTATATAGTTGCCTCACCCAAAAAAAAAATATTTCTAATTTTATTTGTAGAGTTTAGTGCTTTTAAAAGGACTGATAACCATCACTTATTACTTTTATTGCTATAAGAAAGAATACTATTTTACTTCATATTTTACAATTTCAAGTGGCATTTGAATTTTAGGCTCTCAATATTACATTTTTTTGAAAATATTGGAAACTCTATCGTCAAACCATCGATCCGAACTTAAGCGAAATGAGTACAATTTCTGACTCTCTCAAACTTTTGCCAACAAAACCTAACAATCAAGTCTTAAATTATTTACCAACAAGTCACATCCTTTAGAACTAGACCTCTCAATAATACTTTCATATGTTAGGCACCACTAATGGAACTACTTCATTTTCAACTTATTATTGTTATTAAAATCAAACTAAACAAATCAAGCCAAATAAAATCTTTTCTCACTTGATGAGATAACGGTTACATAGAACTTGACGGTTCTATCACATGAACCCTAAATTATTAATAAACAAAAAAAAAAATATTTTTTTCATAAAGCATTCATCTCTTTAGATGAATTGGTATATTATTCCACAAACAAATAGAGAATATGAAAATTTGAAAACTGGGAAGACCAAATTCGGCTGAGTAGAATTATTCAGTCGAGACCCTACAAATTTTTAATCCAAGAAAACAAAAATTCTCATCGAGTTTCCAAATAAAAGTTAAAAAGACTCTACCTAATATTATATTTAATTTAATTAATATGACCTTATATTGACAAATATTATTATTTTAAAAATTATTAGACATTTTGAAGATTCTTTGGGCACAAACTGTTCAGACACAAGCTTTTCAAGTTTAGTAGTGACAGTCAAATATGTTCAGCAAATTATGACATTTTTATTATTATATTTCACTGGGGGAAGCTTTCTCCTAATAAATAAACAAAAAAAAAAATGGAACATGCCAAAAGAAATTTTTTATTTAATTTCTTTTTAAAATTTTATACCTAGTTTTCCCAGAAAAAGTAAATGCAAAAAAAATCAACTGACAGTAAAAGCATTTCAATAGAAAGTACGTTTAGTAAGCTGAGTACGTATTTGATATTAAATAAATGAGGATATTTTTGTATTTTCATATAGCTAATAGAAAACTAGTTTTGTAATTGTACCCCCGCTCGGCTTTTACTGCTGATACGTGATTCTTCATCCTTCAAGACTTGTGGATAGCAATGGGATGTATGAATTGGACTTGTTAGTCTTTTTGTGTTTTTTATTTGTTTTTTTTTAGTAATACTTATTTAACGGGTCGATAAAACACTGATGGAACTACCGTAGCACTCAATAATTAACGATTCTTCACTTAAGTCATCGGTATAATCCCGTAAGAAATCGAACTCAAAATCGTGAATGGTGTATTTAACCATATAAATTTTCTTATTTGCCCTTACCACTGATACAACCCGAGTTAAAACTTTATGTGCTTTTGTCTAATCCCTAGATAGAGAAAAAAACACCAACAATAGAAAACACTTGCAACAGCCCACAGCCACTCACTTATATAATAAGACCTGCAGGCAGCAAGAGTCTTCAACAGGTAACACTCACTGATAAACCCCCTCAAAAGTACCAAAATTTCTTGGTAAATTCCATTCTTTACTCAGTCCATGGACAATCAACGCAACCCTCTTCTTAATTTTGCTTACTACTGCCAAAGAAAGGTATCCCATTTCTTGTTTCTGAATTATGTGTAATGGATTTGGTACTAACTTTATGTTTCTGTGTTGTTTGGTGATGATGCAGAGTGTGGAAGATCTAAGGCATTCACTTTTGTACACAACACTAGAGCTTGAGCAAACAAGGCTGGCTGTTCAAGAGGAGCTGAGAAAGAGAGATGATCAATTGATTCATTTCAAAGATCTGTTGAGCAAAGTCATCATAGAAAGAGATGCTGCTCAAGAAAAATGCCAAAGGCTCCTCTATGAGAAGCTTTTGCTGCTTCAGCAGCAGCAAGCAGCTCCTTTGTCAGGAATTTCAAGCATTGAAGATGAACCCAGAAGAGGAATTGACTCAAACAATGGCTTCTCATCATCAGATTGCGAAGAAAGCATTGTTTCATCTCCAGTCATTGACCCAATTCCACCACCACAAGCACAAACACCATCACCAAATTCAATACCAGAAGCTACAATTGAGTTACAGCTGCTGCCTGAGAAGCCATTGCCTGAAAAGGGAAAACTTTTACAGGCAGTGATGAAAGCAGGTCCCCTTTTACAAACCCTTCTCTTAGCAGGGCCACTCCCTCAATGGAGACACCCTCCACCACCACTAGAGTCCTTTGAAATCCCACCAGTCACCATTCCTTCACAGCCGCCGCCGCCGCCGCCGGCACCCCAGCTCCTCCAACAAGACTCTCTGATCAACATTCCAGGCTGCAACATGCTTAACAACTGTGGTAAAGTCAATAGGAAAAGGGTTCTTGATGATGCCTCCACTGATCATGACTCTCCCCCTGAAACCAAATACCAAATACCAAAGACTCATCCTCCATTGAGTCATCCATCAACTGCCCACTATATAGTATTTTGATCTTAGTCATATTTAATTTACCCTTTTGATATAATTATAGATTAGTGAGGATTGAAGGGGCAGCACACTTGTGTGACTGATGATCTAGTTTTTTGTACAGAGGTTTGCTTCTACAAAAGAAGCTACCCCCCAGGTTAACTCATGAGCTTGTTATGGCAATTGTGGCATGTAAAATGTGACTCTATATGACACTAGTGATCTTCCTTGTTTTACTAAGTGTGTTTGTGTAGTGGGTACCGGGTAGGGGGAAATTGAGTTGCCATTAGTCTAAATTAAAAGAAGAAGAAGAAGAAGAAGAAGAAGTGTGTTTGTGTTGTTGGATTGAAGAGTGAAAGATGATCAAGGGATCAAAGATGGGTGTGGAGTTGTTGTTGAGTTAGGAAAGATTGGTAAAGAAACCTGAGCTAATTGTTGGGTTTGAATGGAACCCACAAATCAGAATCATGATCTACTACTAGTGTGACTTTATTTTAATTTGTAATGTAATCTTATGTTTCACGACATGATATTATACTACTGATTTTACTAAAGCATCTTTCTTGTAGCTATCTCCCAGGAATGTATCTTAGTGGTGTAAGGTTCATGATCTCATTTTGAAGTAATATATTCGAATTCAGGGAATACGTCCTCCGCCCCCGCATCTTCTTCACTTGTGACTTTGTCTAACATCAAACTTTTAAAGCTGAACATGCCATTAATGTCAGCCTATGAGATAATATGACTGGACTTTGATTAGATGGTAAATTCGGCTTTATGTTTAGTTTTTTTTTTTTTTAAATATATTTAGTTATTAAATATTTTCTTTTTATGCAATTGTCTCTTAAATATTCTTATCTATTAATGCAAGTGGTATAAGATAATAAAGAATTTAACATAGTTCAATTTAACACTGAATCTAAGCTTAGCTTTTTTGTTAACACATAATCAACATAATGCGGTTTTCGGGTTAACTGCCGACCCGATCCAACCCTATTCGATCGGGTTTCAAAAAAAAATTCATGTTCTGGTTAATCCGATTCGTCCAACAAATATCATGTCAGGTCACGGGGTTTGATTTTCAAACCCGACCCACATTTCGTACAATAAATATTTTACTATTTTTCTAAAATTTTATTATTTTTTAAAAGTTTTTAATATTTCAGTTGTTAACGACTTTTACTGTCTTGAAATTTTATGTGTATGACATATTTTTGGAACATAAAATAACTAATATTTATGTCTCAAAATAATTAATATATAAAGGAAAAAAATTATTTTTTTGGCGACCCAACCTAACCCGCTCGAATTTAATAAATCAAATTTCGGATTTCGGATTTGCTAATCCGCTTGACCCGACCTGCTCGGATTTAATAAAATTTATATAAACCCGACCCGACCCAACCCGTGAACTCCCCTAATTTTATCATAGGAGCGTTTACCAATCAACAATTTAACTCAAAAGTGATCACACAACTTGAAAATGGGAGCTAAACCCATCTTAAAACCAAGATGAAAGAGACCTTAAACCCATGTGAACCGGTTGAAATATTAAGCTGAAAACCTTTTTGGGTTAGCCTTGCTCTAAGGACGACTTTTAATTTTGAAAGACCAAGACAAGTTTCAAAAATATATGTGATCCATTATTGATGAAAGATAATTTTTTCGAAACTTTCGAATATTAATTTTTTTTTAAAATTTAAAATCCCTAATATTGACCTAAATTTAAGGATTCCAACCAATCGGTCACCAAGATCACATTCGTCTTGGTTGGTCCACATGGCGTAGGGGGTTAGAAATTCATTATGTTAATTTTTGACCTCTAAAAGACATTAATCACTAACTCATACTCATGGTGTCTGTTCACTGTCAACTATCTCTCTCCAAATTTCTAGGTCTTCGCTTTATAGAATACTAAACATTGACCAATTTTCCCTCCTAGAAGTCTAGAACTATAGTGTCCTTTATCCAGCACTAAGATAAGAAAAGCAAAATCTTTTTTCGGCCTAGCAAGTAGAAGTTTCAATTACTTCAAAACTCAAATAGATGCTACAATCAACAAAAATCATAATAGGAGCCTCTACAAATAATTCCATCTCCGAGTTGAATCATCAGCAAGCCTGGATAACCAATGTAAAGCATATATTATCTTGTAAAACAGACAGATGGCATCGCGATTTCTAACCGCTGCGACACAATCATATTACGTATGACAGTATGCCTTCCAGTTCAAACCCAGGCATTTTAGTCAGTGACGTTTTTAAAACTCTAAAGTGACTGGAACATAAAAAGAATACAGAAACATCACATGTATGTTTATGAGCAATGGTATGTATAAATAGTTTATAAAAAACCATACCATATACATTCTAATACATTAAATGCTCAGTGCCAACTTCATTTCTCTGGTACTTCAGACTGCGGAATTGTTTTTGAGAAACTACAAAATCCAATGAGGATTTCAGTTTAGAATGAGTTATGTGATGACTCCTATATAGTGTATCCACGACCTTGCATATCTACTAAATTAGGAACCATACACATCAGATATCTACTCACATGAATTCGTGCAACAGCACTGCTGAAGTTTACAAGAACAAAACCATCTTCGAAAATGGGTGGAGCTCAAGAACCAGATCCTCAATCATCTTCATTGTCATCTTGATTGTTTGCATGATTGTGATTTTGAGCAGTGTACATCTCTGCAACCTGAAAATATTAACTTGAGTTTCAAATGATGGAAACAAATCATTATTTTAAAAACTTAAAAAGTCTGTTCTTTCTTCCCCTTTTTCCTTCATTTCAATGCAACTAGCATTGTGCTTCACCTGATCAGAAGATGATGCCTGCTCAGGAGTCTTATCTTCTCGAACACGAAGCAAGCGAGGAAACCGAAGAGAAATGCCCTTTCCAAAGAAAAATAAAAATCAGATGGAAGTCAAAACAGCAACATTAAGATAGAAATTTAATATTTTAGTATCTAACGGCACAACCTTATCAGGATCCACAATACCAATTGCAGCACGATGAACGGGACTAATAGTCAAATCTGCAGCTTTCACCTCCCAAACCTATAAGAAATTTTTTCCTCAGGTTAAAAAAGTTGCAAGAAGTCAACACCTCCACGTGCATAAACCCTAACAGAACAAATTTCTCATCAACAAATTCTAGATACAAACATCAACATGCACAAACCTAAAACATGAACAGAAATTTGGCATATAAAAATATTAAATAGGGTCTGATTGGTTGATGATATAACCATAATTTGACAGTTGATTGTCAAAACCATGCTCACACGGGAAGATTTTATGTTTCAGGTCTGTATTAGTTATCCTGCATACCCGAAAAAAAAAAAAAAGCTCTCTATTTAGTCCACAACCATTTGAATTTGTGGATGGGATAACAAACAATTTTAGCGATCTTGATCATAAGCCATATGAGCCTTATAATAGAACAATCAAGATTTCAAGAAACAAAAGCAAGAGTGAACTGATGCACCTAAAATGACAACATCAAGCATGAAATGAAACAGCAACTGCAAAATCACTTGTCAAATTGGAATATCTGGCAAGACTTACAATGGAAATAGTTCTCAGTATACAAAGCATTCCCTTTCGAAGCACCAATACTTTGAATGAAAGTATATTTGTAAACCATTGCAAGTGTTTGTGCCAGTTTCTTAGTTTGATCAAAATGGAACAAAATATAAGCAAAGATATAGCAATTAAAAGGGAAAAGTGGGTCAAATGCTAAAAAGAATATGGGATATCATATTAAGGACTCGTGAATGAAAAATTATTCTGTTGCAAGGATAAAAATGAAATTGGTTTTAACAAAGAAAACTTCAATCAACATCCGATTAAGCAGGTGAGAGTTGTGCATGAGTTGCATGTATACTGCAAGACTGGTGGCCTGAGAATTATATTTGTCAATGGGATGCACAGGGTGTCAAGTTCACCATTTGGGCAGTGGATTGGAAGGTTGAGATAAAAAAAAATTAAAAAATGACTGAGCTCTATCAATGAAAAAAAAAAAGTGGGTTCCAAGTAAAATTCGGAAGTTATAAATAAGGGTTATTTACGTTTTACTATTAAAGTTATGATAAAATAACAATTGGGTACTATGAATATTAACATATTACACTTTACTACTAAACTTATATAAAAGTTAACATTTTACTACTTTTCCATCTAAACCATTAATTGACCGTCAGTTAACCTTTAAAAAGACTGTTTTATCCTCAAAATAAAATAAAAGTAAAAATTACAATTATACCCTTTAAAAACATATATAAATCTTATATATAACAATAAAAGAGACACAATCAATAATCACATTTATAAAAATACTTTAATCTCTAAACTGTCTATAAAACCCAACAAAATAAAGAATTTTATTTACCAAAATAATTTAATAATTAACATTCTCATAACATCCAAAATACTTTAAAGTATAACAATAAAAGAGATGTACTAAAGAATCATTAATTATTTGTTCAATTATATTATTGGCAGTGGAGGAGAATAATAAAGACAATGAGTAATCGTATTGTCAATATCCTTTTTAGTTTTTATTTTTGTTCTTCATTTTGTAAAGATAAAATTACCCTTAAATTTTTTTAGAATATTTATCATTTATAATAATTTGGGGATTAAGACTATTTTATCCTTACGATGTCAGCATGATGTAATGGTCAACTGACGGTCAACTAACGATTTGGATGGAAAAGTAGTAAAATGTTAAATTTTATTCATAGTACCAAATTGTTATTTTATCATAACTTTAGTAGTAAAACGTAAATAACCCTATAAATAATGGTGTTCAACTGTTGGATAAGAAGATAAATTACCTCTGTTGGCTCGAACCATACATCTGGATTGATCGTGTCTGCATACCGGAAGTATGGCTGGGATTTGCATGGATGTAAAAATTAGTAAGTCTAAATAAAAGGAAATCCAATGAATAAATTTCTTTAGTGATACTGCATAAGGAAAGAGCAAGGAATCAAACCTTTGGTTTGGGTATCACTTTAGAACGGAGACTGCAAGAACGTTCTTCAAGCACTGCTTCAGAAAATCCAGTGCCTAATTGAAAAAACAAATGTCACCAGTAAAAAATAAGTGATAGGCAAACAAAGCAAGAGAGAATTGTCAAGGACACTTGAGAGCCGTTAGCAGTGTTCAAAAAGACGGCCTAGGAGACCGCCTAGACGCCGTCTAGGCGCTAGGCGGTGTCTGGCCATCCTGATTTGCCGATAATCGGTGGAATTCGGCGGGCCTCTTGGAAAATCCTAGATCTACGATAAACGGCGGCACCGATCAGCGCGTGGGTGGCGTCATTGTGTCCGCCGGCCTTGTCCGAATGTGAAGGACTGGCGCGTCCGTTGGACAGCCACCAGCAGCAGTGGCTCATGGGCTACACACGCCAGCAGCCGCCGTCGGAACCTCCACCAGCAGCAGCTTGAAACTCCCAAATCCACTTTTAGACCTAATTGAACCTAAATTTTCAAACCTTAAACCTAATTGACCTCAATTTATCAAATTATAACCCTAAATCTAATTGAACCCAGATTTTCAAAACATTAATCAAAAATTTTTGAATAAAAAATAAAACTGTCTAGCGCCGCCTAGAAGGCCTAGGCGCTAGGCGGTCCCTCACCGCCCGACTATCACCTACTGTTTTTTAGAACCATGGCCGTTAGTGGCTATGCTGTCAAAGGCGCCGCCTAAGCGGCGCTTAGGCAGGCGCCTTGACAGTTTGAAGTTGAAAACGCCTAGGCGCCTGCTGGAAACAAATGACTGTTTGAGAGCTGTGCTCACGTGGTCAACAAGAATCAGAATTGAAAGCTTTTTAAAGAGAGAATTGGCAGTAAATGCAAATGAGCTGTTTGCCTATTTCCAAAAGAAATTTACAGCTGTTTTTTACTGTTTACAACATATATTTATTATTTTTCTGATAAATTCATTTATATGGTTGACTTTTTTGTGAGCATCTTTGGAGGCATTTGATTCAAAAAGTATTAAATTCATTTATATAGAGTGATGTGACCTTTTTAGAGACTGTTGTGTGGCAGCATGATGCCATGATTTGTTTCCATCTAGTAATTGAAGTCAAAAAGTGTGATTTGAATCATTTATATATATTCTCCATTTGTAGAATTTTTTTTAGCCATGGTTATTTGAAACTTTGAATTGTTTAGACATGGTTGTTTGAGTTTGAGTATTTGTTTAAGCACTTAATTAATTATTGGTATCACTTGTTTGATTTGTTTATTTAAGTTATAAAACTTTATATAATAGATAAAAAAAATTTATATGATTGACTAGTCAACCAGCTCTTTGACAAATTAAAGGGGCGCTTGGGCGGCGCTTTGGCAACGCTTGGGCGGGTTAGACTATCAAAACGCCTTGCACCGCCTACCGCCTTTGACAGCATAGGTTAGTGGTGCTAAGAGGATTTTTGCTCACCTATTTTACAAATGCTTTGAAATTCTTCATTATTGCTGTCATAACAAGCCAACAGAAAGGCACCATAAACACCTGAGGAGAAACATTGTTAACACAAATCAAACTTGAAGCTGAAACTAGGGTACTAGAACTGAATGAAACAGCAATTTGACAGAGAAACTCTAGTGCTGTGTGTGTGTATATATACGTCTATAATAATATTTACCTGTACGTTTCCCACGCCCATGAAATGCAGCAATGGGTACTAAATCTAGTGAGTCTCCAATACTGCCCAGCACAGCAAGGAACATAAATATATTCATATTTAATCAAAATTTATATTTAAATGAATATTCCTTACAACTTACCCCTCAATATAATCTTTCTTCAATTTTAGCCAGTTAAGTGACCGCTTTGAAGGCTCATATGTGGCATCTCGATCCATTGTTTTGATAATTAGACCCTCACAACTGCAAACTAAGACGAATTATTGGCACACAAAATAAAGATATCTATTGTTCCAGAAGTATATGACACTCTTATTCATGCAGAAAGTTCTTTATACTTTTATGAAATGTCATAAACACTTTGAAACTCTCATTAACAAGGTTATCTCATCACATTAAAATTGAAACACGTTAGGTTCAATGTTGCCCAGTATCAAACCAATTAAGTTCCATTGCACATCCAAAACAAAATCCAAGGCAGACAAGTATGAGGATGCCAATAAATAAGTTATTAGGTTATCCTATCAAAAGCTTACCTATGCCACTGTACCAAACTCCATAGACAACAAGGTTCTCAATTTCATCGAAGTCAAAGATTGTTTAGAAAGTGGAAAATAATTTAGAGCTTGAAATACTTGTTGAAATTATCCAAACATTTAATACAATGGTTTTGCATGTCTTTCATACAACTCAAGAAAAAGTCAGACCACCAATTGGTAATTATACATGATTCATCCTAATCAAAGAAAAAAGATAACCTAGAACAAAATAATTGACATCCTCGGAGTGTGTTAGAAATAAAAGGAACACATTTGGAGGAAAAAAATCAGTCTTGAGATTATCTAAATGCAGCGCGAAACCAAACTTATACACGCCGCAAATAAGTTTATCTTATGAATGAGGTCCTGTCTGTTTTTCCCCTCAATAACATTAACAGCAAGAATGAATACCTTGCATCAACAGCAGCATCAAGAAACTTTTGTATTTCCTCGAGATCATTTGATGTTAAAGTTGTTGCAAACTGAAAGAATCCAGGCTCTTCTTCAAATGAATCATAGAGTTGCTGCAAAAAGAAAAGGCCAAAAGGTCATGATTTGAACAATCAGTATTCCCTTAACCATTCATGTTATATAAAGCAGCTTCGCCCATTTTAAATTACATATTTTATTAGAATCCAGATCAGTGCAAAGAGAGGGGCAGAGTAGTATTTATTCAAGACCTACATTTTATCCAATATCAGTATTGACCACCATTGCGGTATAGAAGGGAAAAAAATACTCTTTCAAAAATCTTAAAGTGCCTTGAGGTGTATACCAGGTTCAAAACTAAATACTGTCAAATCCGACAACCTTTAGCTGTAGGGAAACTCATGGTATAGATATGGTATTATAGGTGGTCCTAAGGGGATTTGCATCCAACTCCTCCACTTAAAACCAAAGATTATATCATTTGACCCATCATTTGAGGTTTATTAGAAATAAAATCATTTGATTTAATAATTATGTAAAACTTAACATTACCCCTAGGTCATCATCCTCCAAGACCTAAAATCCAATCACAGTACCATCTCTTCCATCTCTACCATTGTTTTAAAAAACGTTTCGAGGCGGCCGCCTCGGCCCGCCTCGAACCGCCTCGCGGAGTTGCCGCACTGAGGCGGCCGCATAATACGGCAAATGGCAATTTTCAGCCTTTGGCCGCCTGAGGCGGCCGCCTCAGGCAGACTCGGCGTGAGGCGGCCTGAGGCGGCCGCCTCACGCTTTGAACCCTTTTTTTTTTAAATTTTTTTCATTAAAACGACGACGTTTTGGCTTCTGTATATATTAAAAAAAAACCCTAAAACTATCATAAAATCATTCAGTTTCTCGTTTCCTTCTCAACATCGACATATTCTCACTTTCTCAGCCTGTCGTCGTCGTTTCAGTCTCAGCTTCTCAGTTCTCGTCGTCGAATACTGTTTTTCTGGATATGCATGAATTTTATTTTTCTGAATACTGTTTTTTGTAATGAATTCATAGTATGTTTAGGGATTAGTTATCAATATTTTGTTGAACATATTATGAATTATGAAGTAGTTAATGTATTTTCAATCAGTTATCAATAGTTTTTTGAACATACTATGAATTATGAAGAAATGAATATGTTTTGAATTATTTTTCCAATTTACGATCGAGGCGCCCGCCTCACCGCCTCGAGGAGGTCCGCCTCACGCCTCAATGGCCGGCCGCCTCAAGGCGCCGCACCGTATTTTAAAACATTGATCTCTACACATGCTTCTCTTTTTTCAATTTAAAGAAAAAAATTATGAAACTCAGAAATTAGTATTAATAATGAAATATAAATAGATACTGAGGTGTGATATAAACCATTTGTCAGATGCTTCAAGCCCCTTATATATCTCCCTTACCATAGTAGCTTCAAATAGTGTACTGGATTCTCAAGAACTTGTCGCACCTTTTTTACACAGTAAAAGAGGCAAATAATGTATTTACACCAGAGATTGATCATCTTACAACGATCCTCAATGTTTCAACATTACTTTTGACAAACTTTATCACCAGAGAGAGAAGAAAAGAAGACGAAATATGTGTGTTAACAACAAGAACAACAAGTTTATGTCTAGAAAAAAGCACCTCTAGTTTCTGAAGCAGACTGTATGACTAAGAAGACTATTATCAACCAAATCACCTTACTAAAAGAAGAAAGTAAGTTCTATGAATTGTTCTGGTGAGAGTAATGTGAAACTTTTAAAAAGGTTCTCTTAAGTGGTACTCAGTATAATGAACTCAGTACCAGATTTAGAATGATTCCCCTTACCCATCCCTTTCAATCTATTTTCACCTGTAAGAAATAGCAGGCATTAATTACATAAGCACTCCAAGCCTGGTAAAAACTCAAATGAAAAACTATCCATAATGGATTTAAGTGCTAAAAATACCATTGTCATTTTTTGTCCAATTAAGAAAAACAATTATGTCAGTCAAACATCAGGTACAAATCCTAAATATGAAACATGTAATACCACTCAAAGGAGCCATGCAAGAAACATACCTCTCTACGAACTTTCAGTTGTTCCTGAAGAAGCGGCTGGCCATTGCGATATAAAATGTCAAAAGCATATATGCAGACATCGACCTTGATGTCACCGACAGAAACATTTTTACGAGCTCGAGTACTAAGGATCTGCCACAAAGATACACTATTAAAGATTGTTAGATAATGAAAGAAAGTCTTGAATTCACTCTAGATATTATCCATCTCAAGTACACAGCCTCAATCCTAATTTTTGTATGCCTCAGAAAGCCCAGGTTGGACAAGGAAAATTCATTCAAAATGGACTAGTTTTAGCAGACCGTACCACGACAATTGGTAGCAAAGTTGTTGTATTATAGCATACATGTAACATGCCACAGGAAGGTTACAATTTTGAGGAATTGGCAAATAGCCATAATGAGGCAAGTGATAGTTAAGAGAATATCAGGTCAAAAGTTCAAATGATTTTGTTTCTTCTAAAAACTATAAATTCATCCCTAAAATTGCACCTAATAATAAAGAAACTTGTTTTGAAATAGAATACCTGGAAGGGCAAAATTTTCTGTTTTTCCCGGTCATAAGCAACAAGTTCACAGTCCAGAACAAATGAAGTTACAGAGGGCTTCTTTAATCTGCAAGCAAGCAGTAGAATTGAGCAATAACTATCTGACATGATAAGTAAAATGTCAGTATTAACCATGTTGACAGCAAATCTTGGGAAAATTCTCCTGAAGGCTTTGAATGTTAAAAATCAGCATTTTTATAGACAGCTTCTTATACAAACATTTAATCATTCATGAAAATTTTAATGAGATGAGCTTGGGATTTATTTAAATCCTAGAACAGCGCTTCTACTTATTCCTCCTACCAAACATACTAAATAAAGTTTCAAACACGAAATCAATGAATCATGCAAGAAATAGAATCAACAACTGTAATTTACCTTGAAACTGCAAGAATAACATCAGGAAATTTCCCCGTGTTGCGTTCAGCATTTCGACTATATATCTCAACAGAACCATCCTCCATATAATGTATCTGCATGGAATTAAAAAAAATTAATCACAAAATATCAAACTGAACAGCTAAAAGAAACCAACAGTGGTAGCATAACTGGCTGTTACCTGGGCACGCTCTCCATCATATTTGTATTCACATGTGTATTCCATATCTTGGAACTTATTTACAATCTCAGAGACCCCTTTGGTTGGTTTTGCTAACATAGGTCCAACTGGGATGCCTGGTGTAAAGCTGCACGTATTTGGAAGATTCCATACGCCATCATTCAGAAGTGCGGCGACAATCATATCATAAACAGGAAGTACAGAGTATACTTGTTTAACAGTCTTTGCAGCCTGCACAGAGAAAACAGTGGAATTTAAAACCAGAGATTACTCTTACTTTGTAGAATTCTGCACCTATAAATATTTCAGAAGAAAGAGCTAATAGTGACAAAATAACTTGAACTAATCTCATTTTTCTAAAACGCGCTAGGCACTAGTCGGGCGGCGACCCAACTCCTAGGGCGCCTAGGCGGGGCCTCGGCAATTAGTCAACAAACAGTTAAAACCTAATATTTTCCAACATCATAAATAATCCAAATCATATAAATTCAATCAAAATGTAATAAAATATAAAATCCAAACTCAATCAACCATATCAAACATCAAAATCTCTGGTCAATCCATCAAAAATCCTTTAATTAAGTCTAAAATTAGAGTTAAAGTTAAAATTCATCATCCTTTAACAAAGTGAAAGTTCCTAAATCTTGTCTAATCATCCTCTAATTCTTCTTCATCTGGTTCAAACTCATTATCCTTAGATTCATCATCAGGATCAAAATCTTCTTCATCAAGTTCTCTGTATTCAGCATTCCTAACGCTTTTCTGAGGTTGTAACATTTCATCTACCCCAGATGCTGCTTCTCCAACCATCCTCCAAGTAAGCCCCGAACCGAGCTCTACTTCTTCATCATCACCAGATTCACCACCCTCAACAATCCATCCCTGTGCATTACTAGCATCTATGGCGAGTAATATATCCAATTTCATATACTTCTCCCTGTTATGCTTGTTCTGCAACTTAGAATTAAAGGAAACAAAGACTAGATTATTTAATCGATTCACATCTAGTCTATTCATTTTCTTCGTGTGAATCTACATAAATAATTTAAATAAATCAATTAATATTAATAATTAAAAAACAAAATAATTAAATGTTAAATATTTACCCCCTCAAAAGTGCTCCAATTTTGTTCGCACCCGGATGCACTAGTAGTTAATGAAAGTACCATTTTTGTCATTTTTAGCAAGTTAGGTGTATGGTGTCCATATGTACGCCACCATAAAACTACAAATTAACATAAATATTTTAAATGAAATATACTAAATCTTATATAATATGCTAATGTATACTTTGTTTTTACCTGGATTAAAAACATCAATAGATACCCGACATGCTTTTGCCGCCACTTCTCTACCAAAAGCTTCATATTTTGTCTTATACGAAGCCAACTCCTCATTTATCACCTTACTTTGCATATCAATGTCATTGTCTCCACAACCGTAAATACCTCATTCATTACGTTCACATCATATTCAATGTTTGTATCCTTATAATAGTAGTAAGGATTTAATAGATAAGCGACGCAATACAATAAAGTATCAAGCCGACCTTCGATTTTACTATCAATAATCTCTAAGAATGGCCGATAATTATTCTCCATATTGTTCAATGCCTCTTTTCTCTATTCTTTTGCATTTTTTAGCTCTCCATATACAAAGCCCATGGTAGCTTTCTATCCCCATCAACTAGTTGAAGCATCCTCATCAAAGGTGCAAACATATTCAAATATTGAGTCACAACATTCCAAAAAGAAACACTCATCACCGTGGCAAATGTCGCTTTCCCTTTAGCTTGCTTCGACCATATGCACTCATCACATTCTGTACCAGCAAACATGGTTCGCAGACTTTCTTTTTTCTCCATCAAACTTTGTAAAGTTAAGAAAACTGAGGCAAACCTAGTTACTTTTGGTCTCACTATGTCCCTCTGTTTTGTAAACGACCTCATTATGGACAAAGTCTTGTGATGGGCATACACAAAAATGGTGAAAGCCTTGGCACTATCAATGGTTTTTTTTTGTACTTCAGCAAATTCCCAATACTTTCAAGCATGAGGTTTATGGTGTGAGTAACACACGAACTCCAAAAAATATTTGGCATCTTCGCCTTCAACAACTTTGCAGCGGCCATATTATTTGAGGCATTGTCGGTTATCACTTGAACCACATTTTCCGCCCCAACTTGTTCAATACCCGTCATAACATACTCAAAAATGTGCTCAGCAGTATGCGCCACATTGGAACTTTCCTTGGAAGAAAGGAAAATGGTACCTATTGTGCAATTAACACACGAATTCATTATACTTCTCCTTTTCCTATCACTCCAAGCATTTGTCATGATCGAACACCCGTTCTCCTTCTACTCCTTATCATGTTGTTGTAGAAAAACTTTAACGCTTTCAACTTCCTCTTTCAATAATGGCTCCCTCAATTCATATTGGCTTGGACCTCTGAAACCCGGTCCAAATTGACCATTTGCCTCCATCATGGCTATCCAGCTATCATTGTCAATGGCATTGAAATGAATACTGGATTCATAAACCCACTTAGCAACAAATCGCTTCACATTATGTGTCTTTTCTTTAAAAAGTGCTTCATTAATATTTTGTTGCCGCATTGTTTTACCATCACTCACTAAATAGTCATGAGGGGTTACCACTGTTCACCTATCTAAAGGGCCACGATGCCGAGGGGGTCTTGAATCTAGCCCATCTAGCCCTTCATCTATTTCACGAATTTCATCTTTTTCATCGCCCCCAATATTAACTCTGTGCCTTATCTCACTCACATGTTTTGTTTTCTGTTTTTTTTTTTTTCCTTGCATCACTACACTTCTATTGATCCTCTTTATTGGACTTTGGACATTTTGCAACATTCCCCGATATATGCCCAATATGTTCTTTCATTTTGTAAACTCCTCCAGGAAAAAGTTTTTGAACATAACTTACATTCCACTAAACCCCGATACTCCCATCCAACATCATTTGAGTCCCGTTTAAGAACGAGACTACACTCCGAATTAGAGGCCGCAGAAGAAAGTCATGTCATACTAAGAATGAATCAATTAATTACTAATTACCACTAAATACTAATAGCAATTTAGTTATTAATTAATATGCCCAAGTAACAATTAATTATTTAACTATCATCATAAATCCTAAAATTTATTTACTTTAATCAAATTTATTAACTAATTAAGTAACTACTAATATTTAATTAGTTTTTAACTATTAACAATAAAAAACACTCAAAACGAAAATTAAAGTGAGTAATTATATTTTGGATTTTAGGTCAAATTAACAAAATTAACAAAGTAGGGTTGTAGTTAATTAGTTATAACAAAAGTCATGTCATACTAAGACTGAATCAATTTATTTTTGTCAACAAATAAAAAAAAAAAAAATTACCGTGAGTTTTTGGCGCGTTTTGGGGGGGGTTTAATAATACCCCAAAAAAGCTGCGTTTTGGGGGTATTATTAGACCCCAAAACGGCGCCATTTTGAGCCCTCCAAAACATCGATGTTTTGAGCAAAAAAAAATAGGGCCAATTAGCAGCCGAGTAATGGCATCTACGCGGCCGAGTGGCGGCGAAATCAGCGCCTAGGCGCCGATTTCACACCGACCACTCAGTCGCGCGATTACCACCACTGATTAGGTGGTAACCGCCACAGCACTAGGCCGATTAGCGAAAACGCGCTGCTTTGAACACTGACTAATCTGGCTAGAGAATTGCATGAAAAAAACAACATTGTCCACATCAGAATATTAAAAAAAAAAAATTTACGAAAATGAAAAGGAGTAAAATTGCTTTAGAATTCTAAGTTCAATACACTAGTTAAATTTCATAATATTAGATGAAGTGGATTTAACATCAATATAAAAAACAGTTAAAAACTTCTTATCAAG
The DNA here is from genome assembly GCA_019454045.1 of Zanthoxylum bungeanum. Lineage (NCBI taxonomy): Eukaryota > Viridiplantae > Streptophyta > Magnoliopsida > Sapindales > Rutaceae > Zanthoxylum > Zanthoxylum bungeanum. The sequence goes on from SKCR01030632.1 coordinate 316,219, forward strand.
CCAGCAAATTATCCTTGTTCTAGAAGATCCAACTTTACATTTGGGCAGTTTAATCGGAAATCGACAGCAAGAGTGATTTGCGATTAATCGGAAATAATCAGGGATTAATCGGAAAGTCTAAAGTTGACATTTTGCATGGTTGAGAATAAAAAAATTTAAACTATCCTTCAAAATTCTCCAAAAATCACTAAAAATCATTCATTAATGATTAAAAATTGCTAAAAAATTTAAGAGTTTTATTATCAAAGTAATAACTAATCTAAGTCAAACATATTTTTATTTTTTAATTATTTTTAATAGAAACTTTCTCTTTTTCATATAAAATCATCAATTAAAACTCTAAAAAGATATTAAAAACTAAAAATTCAAAAATGAAATCAGACAATTTTAGGAAATTGTAAGTCGGAAATCAGCCAATTAATCGGTCAAAATTACATGTATATCAGTCTCAATTTAAATCGGTCAAGTAGCGATTTACGATTAATCGTTGATTAATTGCCGATTAAATAACATACCTCTACACAGTCTAATGAACAAGAAAAGAATGCATAAATAATACAAAACGGTAATCCACCCTTTCATGATGGCTAATTGAATTAGAGAGGTAGCAGTAGCACTATCTTAATCAGCAGAACATCAACTGACCTCCTCTAAAGGGGATTGAATGTTTGGAGGGGGTTTAGAATGTTGTTCATTATAGACAGCAGCTTGTCCCAATGCAGCTAAGAGAGTCTGCTCTGCTAATCCAATCCGCAACTTTGACTGCAAGATAAATCCAAAGAAAGCTTTAAATAGGAGAAAGGCTCAAAGAAACTACTTGTGGTAAGTCATAATCCAAATTAAAACCTGGAGAAGGCGAATCAAATATTGAGGTTCACAGTCAGTGGCTGCAACAAGAAGTGCCTTAATTCGATTCTTTTTCTTCTCTTGGCTATCTTTCCCAACTTCCTAGGAAGAGTAGATAGATAATAAAGTCTAGTTATAACAAAATTAAGCAATTACCATCAATCAACAAACTCATACCCAAAATCAATTGTCTGCATTTCTCCTAGTAAAAAATATCAATGTCCAATTCACACCATAGTATCCGAAGAAACAAAAATTCACATTTAAAAACAACGGAAAAGAAAACAACCATTTATATGTTTTTTTTCTCAACACAATACAGCATCATATACGGCACGTCGGCACCTAAAGAAGAATACATATCACCAGTTCACCACTGCATCTATATTCCAAATCTTTATATTCTCAAGCAATGTAAAGAGAATGGAACACACAACAACCACACTGAGGTAAGATACTAAAATCTAATTGCATTCAACAATCAATCATAATCAAATTAAAACAAATTGAGTCTTCCAAATAGAGTTCACATACAAACAAAATAAGGCATAACACACATCCAAAAACTAGACTAATGATTTTCAGTGAAGAAGAGACGACAAGAGAGTGCACCTTAGCAATGAGCCGAAATGTATCAAAAACTTTGGTAATGGTTAATGAATCTGGCTTGCGCATCATAGATTGAGATGAACGACTGGCCTTGGCAACAAGGCCCAGGTCTCCCATTTCCTAGCAATCAAAAATATGAAAACACAATTTAAAGTCAACCCAACTAGAAGGAACATCGAAATTGATCAGGTAAGAGAAGGCCCTTCATTTTCTCGGTTACAATATATCAAGAAAACGCACAGGCTACCAATTTTGGCAATTCATAGAAACCAACAATTTGAATTCACATAACACATCTTAAATTACAATGTCTGCACACCAACTAAAATATTACCTTGTACTGCTTCTTAACCTGAGTTTCGGTCCTTCCACAGGCCTCCGCAAGCGCCTTTATAATAGAAGCATCCCCTATTCCCAGCTCCAGTCCCTCGTGAGATGGTGCAATCTTATTGGCTGCCAAATACACAACCGGCACCAAATCCTCTGGCGTAGTTTCCATAACCGTTCTCAACATATTACACACAATATCAGTAATCACAATACGCCCTGTTTCATTTGATATAGTATCAAACACCAAACTCAAAAAAATAAAAGGCACCCTCTCTCCTTTTTCCCAACATGCAACCATTTTAGGATCAAATTCACCCGCTTTCTTCTTCAATAGCACAATTTTACTCTTCAATTCTGCAATATTCACCTTCTTTCCAGGTTTTTCACCAGCATTGACCGATTCTCGAACCGGCTTGACCTCAACAGAATCTTGAGATTTAATGGATTCTTTTGAAATGGATTTTCGGAGATCTATACTGGTTTCTTCACTGTCTTCTCGAATTTTTTCAGCTACTGATGAAGTTCCCGTTTTAGGGTTTTTGGTTTCCACGGTTTTACGTTTTTTAGGCGATGAAGAAGTAGGTTTGGGTATCTTTTCAGAATCTCGGGGTTGATCAATTTGATTCGAAATGGGCTTCTCGAGATCTTTACTGGATCCTTCACCGATTTCCAGAATTTTCTCACCTGCAGAGGTATTGGTCGTTTTAGGGTTTAGGGTACTATCCAGGGTTTTACGTTTTTTAGGAGAAGAAGAAGAAGAAGTGGATTGGGGTTTCTTTTTAGCGGCGGCGGCGGCGCGAGCGCCGGACATGAGGGCGTCGAAAGCAGAGGGCCGAGAGGACATTTTGCGTTTAGGGTTTATGGAACAGGATAGGGTTTTTGATTTGTGAAAAAATTGGTTACCAGAGAAAGAGAAATGAGAAAATGTTGTTGGTTTTAGAACGTTCCGAGAGAGAATTGTTGTGCGAAGAGGGTAACATGAACGGAGAGATAACAACATTCACTGTCAAAACGGAAGAAATTGCGATGTTGAAGAGAGAATCGGAAGGAGTGTGAATCAATGGCGGGAATTTCGTTTACTGTAAGGGGTTTGCTTATTTTATTTTAATTTTTGTTTAAATTGATTAACATGTAATATTGTAATTAGTCGCGATTAATTTTTGATTTGTGCTGTAGCATAAATAATTAAATATTAAGTTTCTCAATTAATGACTGATTAATTAGTCAAATTTCCCAATTAATTTCGGATTTGTGATATTATCATTCGAGTTTTGATTTTTTGATATGTTTAATTAATCGATGTACACAATAAGTAATATTGCAATAAGATTATGCTTGATTTTTAGTACTTAAAACTCATAGTTTTTAAAATCGGATCGGATCGATCCGACAGGTTCGAATCGGGAATTGATATTATATCCAGTCCGGTTAATATTTAAAAATCGATTCAGAAAAAAATCGATTAAAACAGGCGAATCGGATTGGACCGGTTCAAATTTCTTTTTAATTTTTAAAAGAAAAAGATTAAAATTTAATATTTTTATAATTTTTAATTAAAAAAACTATTTATAGCATGAACCGATTCTTTAAAAACGGTTTAACTGATCGAACCATTGTCCTATTGAACCTTTATGATCACTGGTCTGGTTCTAAAAACAATGTTTAAATTAATATTTTATGACAAATGTAGAAAATTTTATTATATAATGATGGTATCATATCACTTTTTTTTTTTTTGAAATCGTTGGAAACCCCACCGCCAAACCACCACTTCCAGACTTAAGCAGAACAGGTGAAACCTCCGGCTGTTTCAGGTTCTTATAACAAACACACTCATTGGATTTGAACTCACGACCTCAAGGTGAGATCCTGATGAAGAGTCAGGCTGCAGTTGCATGCCTCATGCATGCATGATGCCAACCTTTGAAGAATTAATCCATAAGTTTTCCAGCTGCAAGCCACTGTCAAGAAGCTGCCAAGACAACTTTAGATGGCTTTTGAAATTTAGAGAAATAAACATCAAACTTTTGATAATGCCATGAATCAAGGAGTGAATTGTGGCATAAAATCAGGAATGAACAGTGTGCAACCTTGGCTATAAATACAGCCATTTCCAGTGAATGTAAATCATCTCAAAGTGTGTGTGTTAGAGAGTGTAGTGAGGTTTTTGCAAATTGTAAAGTTTATACTTTGTATTTCTATTCTTGAGAGTAATAGAAACGATTTCAGTTTTTCCTCAAACACATTCTAAAGTGATCAGAGAATCACAACAAGTGGTAGGTAAAACATTTGATTATCTTAATCTCTTATAATAAATACATATCTTCGTTACTAGCACTAATTATAATTTTTATAATTTTTTGACAAAAAGTCATATTGAACTTGGGATATGTGTTTTTGACAAAAAAAAATAGCTCGAATATGCAAATATAGTACATTTACTTTGCTTTAGCTTCCTCTGTCTGCCTATATTTTCTAATTGAGAGTATTAATTAAATAACAGACAAAGTACGTTTACTTTGCTGTTGCCGTTATTTGTAACGGCAACAGTGATGAATTTATAACGAAGCCTTGAATTGACAAAAATTGAAAGTTAGAGGACTGAATTGACAAAACTGAAAGTTAACGGACTTAAATGAAAAAACATGAAAGTTAGAGGGTCACTTTTGCATTTTTGCCTTTTTTTTTTTTTGTTATTTGTTTTGAATTTCAATTCGGCCCAAACTCTTATTAGGGTTTTATAATCTCACTAAACCACTAAATTAAGATCCAATGGCTAAGATTAAATTAGCATTTATCCTACATCAGATTCTTAATTAATTTTGTTGTCTTTGGAGCACCTATATAAACCCAATGAATTCTTTACAAATTTTTACACCAAACCTTTCATATCTTGGGTTTATATAAGTGAGCAACTCTAAAGTTTAAGAGTAAGCCACTGATTTTGAGGATCCTTAAGTCTAATTAACTAGAGGAACCTCGAGTTAAAAGTTTTGAAGTATTTGCCTAGGCTATCACCAAGGGCAAAATACCTGTACACTCAAGGCGTAGCCTTGCCGTTGAGTTTTGGCTTTGGTGTGTGCATCTTTGGAGGCCACACACTTGGGTGGCTCTTTGGAACGTGGAAGAGCTTGCTGAGTTCGAGAAAAACTTGTAGATTGGAGGGAGGACCATATGAGTCTTCGGTTCAAGTAAGTCTTTTTCTTTCTTTATTTTAATTAGGGTTCTTATGATAGCTAGCATGTTTAGGTTTATGTTCTTTGCATATTTTATGAGTTTTTATGCTTAGAATATATAGTAACATGCATAAGCTTGTAGAATAATCAAAACAAATGGGTCTTGGGCAAATGGATAGCGACATCATAATTTAATTTATTTAATTTTCCGCTGCGCACTCGCGGCCGCTTCCCAACAATTTCTTGTATTGCAAAGATATGTTTGATGTCATCGAGATGAAGGGAGTGCAACCAGAATCTATTAAAGACTATGACTAGAACAAACTCAATAATAGAACTCTGGGTAAGATTAGGCAGTGGATCAGCCATAATGTTTTCCACCACGTAGCACATGATACAAATGCTTATGAAATGTGGAGGAAATTGGAAGACATGTTTCAGGCCAAAACAGCTCGGAATAAAGCCTTAATCATGAGGCGTTTGGTGAACCTGAAGCTACAAAGTGGAACTTCCGTTGCAGAACATACCAACGAGTTCCAAAGCCTGGTGAACCAATTGTCTGCAGTAGACATGCAACTGGCGGACGAAGTTCAAGCCCTCTTGCTACTCAGTTCTCTTCCTGATAGCTGGGAGACACTGGTGGTTACTCTCAGCAACTCAGCTCCAGGAGGCAAACTTATCATGTCTATGGTAAATGACGCCTTGTCAAATGAAGAAGCCAAAAGAAAAGATGTGGGCTCAGATCAAACAGAAGCCCTTGTCTCAGAGCATCGAGGAAGACAACCGGAGAAAAATTAAGGCAAAGGGAAAGACAGAGGCAAAAGCAGAGGCAAATCCAAGGACGAGAGAAAAACATACAAGTGCTTCCACTTAGGGGTGTCAAAACGAATAAACGAATCGAATTCGTGTTGAATACTAAACGAATCGAATCATAATATACTAAATTCGAATTCGATTCGTTTATTAAACGAATCCTGATATTAGGATTCGAATTCGATTCGTTTAATAAACGAATATTCGTATTCGATTCGTTTACATAAATTTAAACGAATCGAATCGAATTCAATATTCGTTTAAGTATTCGTTTAATAAACGAATTTTCGTATTCGATTCGTTTATTCGTTTACATAAACTTAAATACAAAATATTAGCAAATTCATTATGATAGAATACAAATCCTTACATTTAGCTCTAAATTTCAAATTACATCAATTACATAATAATAATTAAAATCTTCAAAACATATTTTGACCGAGGAATTCTCGAACACGAGTTGACGGCATACATCTTTATCATCGTGATTAGGATAAAAGATCCTGCAAATAAAATAAATTATAGTATTGAGTTAATTTATTTTTAAAAACTTTTTTGAAAATTTTAGAGTTCAAATAATGAATTTTACCATCAAACTTCCACATAATCACTAGGATTATTGCCGCTCTCTGCTGATGGAACATTGTTAATGCTCATTTCCATAATATTTTCAGTAAGTTGATCCACGGTGAATGCACGATTTTCTGTAAATAAGTATAAATAATATATTAAACAATATATTAAGTTAAGGAACTTTTATAAACAATATATTAAACAATATGTTAAACAATATATTAAGTTAAGGAACTTTTATAAATAATATATTAAACAATAGATTAAGTTAATGAACTTTTATAAACAATATAAATCAGAGATCATGTTACGTTGTCCTGATGCTAATATAAGAGGTTTTAATCAGAGATCATATTATTGAACATGTTATTGTTCAATTGTAACCTGCCTCACTAATTTATTGAACATGTTATTGTTCAATTGTAACCTGCCTCACTAATCAGTCTCCTTGAAAGATCATAAAATGCAAATCCAAAACAATATCAACAACACTAAAATCTCAGTAAACATAGCATTTAGAAATCAAGAAAAATTTAGAAGTTATCACTTACCAATCTCTCCGAACATCCAATCTCTTGTGGTTATAATTGCTTCTACCGTATCCGGCTTTAGTGAACTTCGAAATTGATCGAGAACTCGACCACCGACACTAAAAGCTGACTCTGACGCAACAGTGGATATTGGAATGGTCAAGATATCACGAGCCATGGAAGCAAGGGTAGGATAACGAAATTCGTTTCCTTTCCAAAATTTTAAGATGTCCAATTCAACACTTCTATCAACTCGTGGTTCATCCAAATAAAGTTCCAATTCAGATTTTCGGACATATGAATCAAAATTCAAGCTTTGGAAGTCATCAAACTCCTATAAATTAAGTACAAATATGAATAATCAAAAGCTAAAAGAAGTACAAATAATAATAATAATAAGATGTGAATAATGAAGCCAAAACAAGTATAACTAATAAATTTACCTTAAAGATATCCAAGCTTTGGTTCAAATTGTTCAATGCATTTTCATTACGTTCTGAACTTGTACCAACATGATTAAAATGGGTCAGAGTAGATGAAGAGGAGGATGATGATGCGGCCAACTGGTACTCATCAAATAAGGAAAATAATTTATTTTGAACATTTTTTAACTCCAGAGAATCTTCACCATATGCCTTTTTATAGGCAAACTCAGTGAATGACATCTTGTATCGAGGATCTAAGATGTTTGCTATTGCTAAAAGCTAAAATGGTGCAAAAATCAAACCAATACTTCTGAAATTTTGTGATCATTTTCTTTGCCATACTTTTCATGTAATCATCTTCATCTGTCACTAATTGGTCTAAATTAACTTTTACTGCAAACACCTTAGGAAAGTACAAATTTGAAGTAGGATACTTTGTCCCGGAGAAAATACATGTAATCTCATAAAACATAGACAAGAATTTTCCAATTTTCTCTATTTTTCTCCACCCTTCTTCAGAAGGACAACTCTTGTAATTAGAATCACTCAATTGCAAATGACAAAAAGCAGCTTTATAATACACAACACCTTCAAGCATAAGAAAAGTCGAATTCCATCTTGTAGGAACATCTTGTCTTAACCCTTTCTTCTCATCTAGAGATACTTGCTTAACACACTCCAAAAATTTTCTTTTCCTAGTTTGTGACCCTTTGACATATTTCACACTTTCACGAGCTTTTTCTATCTCTATCTCAATTTCTTTCAACCCATCATGAACAATCAAATTGAGAATATGAGCACAACATCGAATGTGAAAAAAATCTCCATCAGATATTAGAGCATTCCTTAATTTCAATTGACTCTTCAACATATGAACACAAACATCATTACTTGAAGCATTATCTACTGTCAATGAAAATATTTTTTTCTCAATACCCCAATGACATAACAATGACAATAATTTCTCAGCCAAGGCAACCCCAGTGTGTGGAGTTGGCATTTCACAGAAATTCAGCACTCTTTTATGTAAATTCCATTCTTTATCAATGAAATGTGCAGTCAGACACAAATAACCATCTGTAGTAATAGAAGTCCACAAATCGGTAGTTAGACATATTCGACTAGGAATCTGGTCTAACATGCTTTTAATATTTACTTTTTCCCTATTATATATCTTTATCACATCGGCTCTTGCAGTGTTCCTAGAGATAAATGACACTTCATCACACAAATACTTCATCATTTTTCTAATGCCCTCATACTCAACAAATTGAAATGGCAAATCATGCATAATAATAGCAATAGATAGTAACTCACGAAAAACATGGGCTTCAAACTTTGGAACACGAGTTAACATACTGCCATCACTATGATCTAACATCATCTGTCTATGATCACGCATCTTTAATTTTGGACAAACTTCTAAATGCCTTTTTAAATTACCTGTGCCAGAAGAAGATACAGTTATGTATTCAATACCACACTTTCGACATCTCGATCTCGGCTTTTTGTCTGGAAAATGATCCCCTGGCAACTTGTAGAATAAATTCCAAACTTTCGAAGTTAATTTTCTTGATCGTGCTGCTCCTTTTCCTTTCAAATTTGGTTGTGGTTCGTTCACTGGTGGAGAATTTTTTTCCATATCTTCTTCCATTCCAATGCTTGGAGTGTCTTCAACTGTATACACCATATCACTTTCGTTGCTCTCCATTTTTCTGTAAATTATATTAATAATCAAATCAAACACTATATAATACGAATCTATAATAAAAATTAGTGTAAATCAGAGATCAATCTAACTGTGAACCCTCTCATAATGTTGATTGGTGAATAAATGTAAATATTGTTTCGGATTATGAAGCATAAACAGAAATTTGAGAGAGATCAACCCCGTGTGCATTTGAATAAGCTGTAAATATAATTAAAGGAATGAAACCACTTATTCCTCAACAGACTGACAGAGTAATAAATTAGTGTAGTCTAGTGTAGTCTTACCAAGTAATAAATTAAGTTTAAGACATCAAATCGTTGGAGGCACTTAAGGCATGAAACAGCACCAAATGCTTTATGAATATTAATGAAAGATTTTATCAATTCAGGGGTTCATAATAACAAAAACGAAAGCAATTCTAACAATTTTTTAAAAGCAAACTTATAATCTCTTACTCTTTTTTAATGTATTAATACACTGAGAGTCGGCGGCACGATCACTATATCTTTTCTTTTTACAAAAAGATGAAAATATAAGTGTTTTTATAATTATCAAAGAACAAAACACATCTTTGAAAAGCAAACAGAATTAACAGATGCTCCACTTACTTTTTGATGAAGAAGGTTTGATGAAGAAGGAGATGAGAGACACTGAGAGTCGGCGGCAGGCGGCAGCTGTTTTAGGTTTTAGGTTTGATGAATTAAGATTTTTTTAGGTTTAGTTTTTAATATATACGGTGGTTTTAGGTTAATGAGTAATTACTAAAATAACCTTAGTGTTAAACACTTACATTCAAATAATAAAGGATAAATTTATAATTTAATTAAATGGTTTAAACGAATTCGAATCGGATTCGATTCGTTTATGATTCGTTTAATAAACGAATTCTAAACGAATAAACGAATTGACAAGCTCAAATTCGGATTCGATTCGTTTAATAAACGAATCGAATCGAATTGACCCATTTATTAAACGAATCCAATTTTCCAAACCCGTATTCGCTTTAAAGCGAATCGAATCGAACGAATAAACGAATCCTGACCCAAATTGACACCCATACTTCCACTGTGGCATAAAAGGCCATCTAAAGAAGAATTGCCGGAAACTGCAACGAGAGCAGGGACAATGCAATAACCAGCCGAAAAAGAATGAAGCGGAGACACTAGTAGTTACAGCAGATGTAGCTATATGCTCCGGCCAGGAAGAAGCATGCCTTCACACCGCAACTCAGGATGTCGAGTGGGTGGTGGATACTGCAGCATCCTACCACGTCACTCCTCACAAGGATTTCTTCACAACATACAAAGTATGAGGCTTTGGAGTAGTGAAGATGGGGAAAACAAGTTCTTCTCAGATAGAGGGAATTGGTGAAATACAGTTGCAGACAAATACATGGTATACAATAACCCTGCATGAGGTAAGACATGTTCCAGAACTTCAGCTCAACTTACTCTCGGGGGTAGCCCTTGACAAACAGGGTTATGCTAGGCACTTCAGCAATGACACTTGGAGAATGATAAAAGGTGCAATGGTCATCGCTCGAGGACATATTTGTGTAACCCTATACAAGACTCATATGAAGATTTGTGCAGAAAGCCTCAATGTAGCCGAACCGGAGGCTTCTCAGAATCTGTGGCACTAGAGACTCGGTCACATGAGTGAAAGAGGGTTGTCTATCTTGACAAAGAATGATCCAATCTCTGTCTCCAAAAATGTTGATTTGGATCCTTGCAACCATTGTCTATTCGGTAAGCAACATAGAGTCTCTTTCAATTTCTCTTCTACAAGAAAATCAGAGTTACTCAGTCTGGTGTACTCTGATGTTTGTGGTCAATTGGAGGTAAATTCACTAGGCGGTAATAAATATTTTTCTGACTTTTATTGACGATGCTTCTCGGAAAGTATGGGTGTATTTTCTGAAATCAAAGGATCAGGTCCTTGACTATTTCAAACTGTTTCATGCCATGGTCGAACGTGAAACAAGAAAGAAATTGAAGTGCCTTCACACAGACAATTGAGGCGAATACACTTCTAGGGAGTTCGATGCCTACTGCGGAAACCACGGCATACGACATGAAAGGATTGTTCCACACACCCCACAACACGATGGTGTCGCTGAAAGGATGAACCACACCATTATGGAGAAAGTCAGAAGCATGATCAGCATGGTTAAGCTGCCAAAGCCATTCTGAGGAGAAGCTGTTCTTGCCGTCTGCTACCTGATCAACAGATCACCATCTGTATCGTTGAACTTTGAGATTCCGGAGAAAGTGTGGTCTGGTAAGAATCCCTCATATTCTCACCTCAGAATATTTGGATGTTTAGCCTTTGCACATGTATCCAAAGAGCTCAGACATAAGCTCGATGCAATGACTACTCTATGCATCTTCATAGGCTATGGAGACGAGGAATTTATATACAGGCTATGGGACCCGAAAGAAATGAAGGTCATCAGAAGCAGAGATGTAGTGTTTCTCGAAGACCAAACAATAGAAGATATTGAAAAGTCCAAGATGTCTTCTAAATCCAGTGCTGATAAAGCTGATGCAAATCCAGACACAACCCCAACACCAATACGAGTGGCCACAGATGATGATGTGGTACAAGACATACCAGAAGCAGAACTGGAGGATGAAGATGGCGTTGAGCAGGGGGAGCTGCAACATGCTCCATCAGAGGCTACAAGATCATCCACAGATCTGGATGACGACAGACCTCCAGAAACCAGTGAACCTCCAATACGAAGATCTGAGCGAGGCCGGATTCCATCATCCAAAGACTCATGATCTGAATACATTCTGCTTACTGGCGAGGGGGAGCCAGAAACCTTCAACGAAGATGTATCTCATAAAGACAAAGACAAATGGCTGCACGCAATGCATGATGAAATTAAATCTCTGCAGAAAAATAACACTTATGAGATAGTCAAACTCCCACATGGAATGAAGGCACTGAAGAACAAATAGGTGTTCAAGCTCAAGAAAGATGGTAGCGGAAAAGTGGTGAAATATAAAGCTCGGCTAGTAGTCAAAGGATTCCAACAGAAAAATGGAATTGACTTTGATGAATTTTTTTCACCAGTGGTAAAAATGGCTTTAATCCGAGTCATCATAGGATTGGTAGCCAGATTGAACTTGGAGCTTGAACAGATGGATGTCAAAACATCATTTCTTCATGGTGATCTGAATGAAGAAATCTACATGGAGCAGCTAGAAGGATTCAAGGTTTCATGAAAAGAAAACCTTATTTGCAAGCTGAAAAAGAGCTTGTACGAGCTCAAGCAAGCACCAAGACAGTGGTATAAGAAGTTTGACTCATTCATGGTGAGTCAATGATACAAAAGAACTACAGCAGATCAGAGTGTATACATCTAGAGGTTTCCAGATGGAAATTTCATTGCTCTTCTACTATACATAGATGACATGTTGATTGTTGGACAAGAAGCAGCGAAGATCAACCAGCTGAAGAATGAACTCTCTAAGTCTTTCGACATGAAAGACTTAGGATCAGCTCAACAGATTTTGAGAAATGAGATTGTTCGTGACAGACAAAACAAAAAGTTGTGGCTTTCACATGAGAGTTATATTGAACGGATAATCAAGAGGTTTGATATATAGAAATCCAAACCACTCAGCGTTCCGCTAGCGCACCATTTCAAACTGAGCAAGAGTTTGTGTCCCTCATCTAAGAAAGAGATAGAATAGATGTCATCAATACCATATTCTTCAGCTGTTGGAAGCCTTATGTATGCAATGGTATATACCCAGCCAGATATTGCACACGCAGTGGGTGTAGTGAGCCGTTTTCTCTCTAACCCTGGAAAACAACACTGAGAGGCTGTCAAATGGATTATCAGATACCTCAAGGGTACATCGAAGTTTCGTCTGTGCTACGAAGGAGATGATCCGATCTTGGAAGGCTATACAGATTCAGATATGACAGAAGATCTTGATGGTAGGAAATCTACATCAGGTTTCATCTACACTTTTGCAGGGGGAGTTTTGTCATGGCAGTCAATATTGTAGAGGTGTATTGCATTATCCACAACAGAAGCTGAGTACATCGCTATAGCTGAGGCAGGAAAGGAAATGTTGTGGCTAAAGCGTTTTCTACAAGAGTTAGGGATCAAACAGACAGAATACAAGATACATTGTGACAGTCAGAATGCTATAGACTTGAGCAAAAACTCAATGTATCATTCCCGGACGAAACACATTGATATTCGCTATCATTGGATACGCGAGGTGATGGATCAACAACTACTGATACTAGTGAAGATCCATACAGATGAGAATCCAGCTGACATGTTAACAAAGGTGGTTACTCGAGACAAGCTAGAGTTGTGCAGAGACATGGCCGAGATAGCTGTCAAATGATGATTGTTTCGAATGCAGCTGAAGGGGGAGAATTGAAGAGTCAGGCTGCAGTTGCATGCCTCATGCATGCTTGATGCCAACCTTTGAAGAATGAATCCATAAGTTTTCCAGCTGCAAGCCACTGCCAAAAAGTTGCCAAGGCAACTTTAGGTGGCTTTTGAAATTTAGAGAAACAAACGTCAAACTTTTGATAATGCCATGAAGCAATGAGTGAATTATGGCATAAAATCAGGAATGAACAGTGTGTAACCTTAGCTATAAATACAGCCATTTCCAGTGAATGTAAATCATCCCAATGTGCGTGTGTTAGAGAGTGTAGTGAGGTTTTTGCAAATTGTAAAGTTTATACTTTGTATTTCTATTATTGAGAGTAATAGAAACGATTTCAGTTTTTCCTCAAACACATTCTAAAGTGATCAGAGAATCACAACACTTGAGTCCTACACCACCAAACCACGTTCCTTGGGGACGATGATATCACATCACCCATACAACAATACGACTATAATAAAAAAAATAAAATAAAAATTATAATTTTATTTAACACGGCTCTTATATCACTAAAAAATTTATGGACAAATGTGTTGCAAGTAAACTAATGGGAAGAATTTCCAAATAATTTTCAATAGTTAAGATTACTACAATTAATCGTAAGAGCAATACGCACCATTTTTATTCCCTTTCATATCTATATCACAAAAATGCAACCTCTCTTCGTTTTGGTCTTTCACTGTCGTTTTAGAGCTTCATTAGTTCGTTTATTTTATTTTCTGATGATATATTTTTGGTGCCATTTATGGCTACCTTGACTAGATTACGGTTCTACTTTTTAGTGATACTGTGTGTTTTGAAGGCTGGAAATGGAGACTAGAATGAAGAAGTATACACAAGTGAGTGTTGGAAAACCTTTTGAAGTTCCCTAAAAGTTAATTAATTCCATTAATTAATTTGGTACTTCAAACGAAAAGTTTCATTAATGAATGATAAATGGCATAATAAATGGCATACTTATCTCTTTTATTTTCCCTCTATATATAGAGAGCATTGTTTTCATTTTAAGTAAGAGAAAGAAAAATAATACACCAAGCGTTTGGTACTTTTGCTCTGGTTTTCTTTGTTTTTAGAAGAGTTCAAACACTTTTGTGGTTCGTTGGTAACGGGTTTTGGTGGTGCCCGTACTCGTTCGTTTTCCGTTGTATCCTGGGAAACAATCGTCTCGCGTTCTACTGCACCCTCGGTAGGGGACAAATTTATTTTAAGGATATTGTTGACATCAACAAGCCTCGGAATAGAGAAGCAGTGGTTTGGTTCGGTTCCTTCAGTAATTCTGTGGCTGATTTCAGGGTCCGCTCATCAGCCTCTACCTCCGCTCATCAGCCTCTACCTCTGCTCGCCAGCCTCTGCCTCTGCTGGTCTGCCTCTGCTTGCCAGCCTCTGCCTCTGCTCTCAGCCTCTGCTCTCAGGGTCAGCCTCTGCTCACAGCCTCAGCCTCTGCCGTCAGGGTCCGCTCTCAGGGTCTTCCGTGAGGGTTTGCTCTGTAGGTCTGATTTCAGGGTCTGCCAAGAGGGTCTGCTAGGCTGAAAATTAAGCCTAATTCAGATTTCCTTGTAACTACCAATCATTGTATTTGATAATATTTGTACTACAGTCTTAAAACAAATTCGGTCTGTGGATATGGAAATCAGTCCAAACACAGTTGATCTGATTGTGGCAGCCTCTTCGGCTGGCCAAAGTGCTGTGGCAGCCTCTTCGGTTGGCCAACATGCTTCAGCCTCTGGGCTTAATCTGGCAGCCTCTGGGGCTGGCCAATATGTTGCGGCCTCTATGGCTAGTCAACATGTTGGACATGTGAGCCATGTCAATCCTGTTGCTGAAAAACCTGAAAAATTCACTGGTCAAAATTTCAAAAGGTGGCAACAGAAGATGTTCTTTTACTTGACCACGTTGAACCTTGTGAAGTTCCTCAAGGAAGATGCTCATGCACCCGCGGAGGTGAGATTGATATCCAAGTGATCAGTGCGATCGATGCTTGGAAACATTCTGAATTCCTATGTAGGAATTATGTGTTGAATGGGCTAAGTGATTCCTTGTACAATGTGTACGCCGGAATGAAAACAGCAAAAGGGCTTTGGGAATCTTTAGATCGGAAATATAAAACTGAGGATGCCGGTACTAAAAATTGTCGTATGCCGATTCTTAGATTTTAAAATGGTGGATTCCAAAACTGTGATAAGCCAAGTACAAGAACTGCAGATTATTCTAGCAGAAATTCATGCTGAGGGGATGAGTTTAAGTGAAACCTTCCAAGTAGCCTCGATAATTGAGAAACTACCACCTGGTTGGAAAGATTTCAAGAATTATCTAAAGCACAAGCGAAAAGAAATGAGCATTGAAGACTTGGTTCTTAAGCTCAGAATTGAGGAAGATAATCGAGTATCTGACAAGAGAGGAATATCTCATGAGGCCAAGGCAAATGTTGTTGAACATGGCCACAAGAACAAGAACCTCAAGAACAAAGGTCACAGATGGGCCTAAAGGAGGAGTTTCCAAGAAATCCAATTTCAAGGAAGATGCTTCAACTGTGACAAAATGGGTCACAAGTCTTCTGAGTGCAGACTGCCAAAGAAGAAAAAGAAACAAGAGGCTAATATGCTGGAAAACATGACTCAAGATGTTTCAGACATTAACCTTTCTGCTGTGGTTTCTGAAGTGAATTTGGTGGGTTCTAACCCAAGAGAGTGGTGGATTGATATTGGTGCCACTCGACATGTGTGCTCGGACAAGAGCATGTTTTCTTCATTTGAGCCTGCTGGTAATGGGGAAAAATATACATGGGAAATTCAGCAACATCTGAGATTGAAGGTCAAGGAAAGGTGATTCTGAAAATGACCTCTGGGAAAGAGTTGACTCTGAACAATGTTCTGTATGTACCAGAAATACGGAAGAATCTTGTGTCTGGATCGCTTCTGAACAAGCAAGGGATTCCGGATGGTGTTCGAGTTTGATAAAGTAGTTTTGACTAAAAATGGGATGTATGTGGGAAAAAGGTATGTAACTGATAGGCTTTTTAAGCTCAATGTAATGGTTGTTAAACTCAAGAATATCAATAAAGCTAGTTCTTCTGCTTATATTGTTGAGTACTCTAATCTATGGCATGATAGATTAGGACATGTTAATTTTAATTCATTACGGAAATTAATTAACATGAATCACATTCCCAATTTTAAAATTGATAACCGCCATAAGTGTGATACTTGTGTTGAGGCAAAACTAACTAGATCATCTTTTCACAACATTGAAAGAAACTCTGAACCACTTGATCTAATTCATACCAATGTATGTGATTTTAATTCCATACAATCGAGAGGCGGTAATAAATATTTTATTACCTTTATTGATGATTGCACGAGATTTTGCTATGTGTATTTGATGAAAAGCAAGGACGAAGCTATAGAGAAATTTGTTCTCTATAAGAATGAAGTTGAGAACCAACTGAATAAAAGAATTAAAGAGTTAAGAAGTGATCGTGGTGGAGAGTATGTTTTTCCTTTTGAATCACTTTGTGAACAAAATGGAATCATACATCAAACCACAGCTCCTTATTCACCTCAATCCAATGGGATTGCGGAACGGAAGAATCGTACCTTGAAAGAGATGCTGAACGCCATGTTAATCAGCTCTGGCTTATCTCAGAATATGTGGGAGAAGCTGTTTTATCAGCTAATTACCTTTTAAATAAGGTACCACGGAAAGAAGCAGGAAAAACTCCTTATGAAATGTGGAAAGGAAGAGTACCTTCCTATAAATTCCTCCGAGTGTGGGGGTGTCTTGCCAAAGTCGTCATTCCTCCACCTAAGAAGGTGAAGATAGGACCAAAAACTGTTGATTGTGTTTTCATAGGATATGCACATCACAGTAATGCTTATCGATTTCTTGTGCATGAGTCTGCTATACCAGATATTCACAAGAATACGATAATGGAGTCGAGGAATGCATCCTTTTTCGAATACGTTTTTCCATGTAAAACAAATTCGAATGTTAATGTGCACAAACGGGCACATGAGACTATCATTGAAGATAGTCAGGACCAAGAACAAATAAATGTTCCAGAGGATCAACAAGTTGTTGAACTTGAACCAAGACGTAGCAAAAGAGCTAGAACGGAAAAATCCTTTGGTCCAGATTTTCTGACCTTTTGCTAGAAAATGATCCTCAAAGCTATAACGAAGCTGTCAGGTCAGCTGATGGTGCTTTATGGAAAGAAGCCATCAATAGTGAAATTGAATCCATCTTACAAAACCACACCTGGGAGTTAGTGGATCTTCCTCCAGGATGTAAACCTTTAGGGTCCAAGTGGATTTTCAAAAAGAAAATGAAGGCAGATGGATCAATTGATAAGTACAAAGCAAGACTTGTAATTAAAGGTTACAGACAACGTGAAGGTCTTGATTACTTTGATACTTATTCTCCCGTAACGAGAATAAATTCCATAAGGATGATAGTAGCGATTGCAGCTTTGCGCAATCTTGAGGTACATCAGATGGATGTGAAAACAGCCTTTCTAAATGGAGATTTAGATGAAGAAATCTACATGGAACAACCTGAAGGCTTTATAGCTCCAGGACAAGAAGAGAAAGTCTGTAAGTTAGTAAAATCCTTGTATGGATTGAAGCAAGCTCCGAAACAATGGCATAAAAAGTTTGACGACACCATGTTGTCAAATGGTTTCACAATCAATGAATGTGATAAATGCATTTATGTCAGAGAGACAGAAGTTGGCTATGTCATTCTATGTCTCTACGTTGATGACATATTGATTGTGAGAGTAATGTTAAAATGGTGAATCTACCAAGAATATGCTGAAATCTAAGTTTGACATGAAAGACATGGGTCTCGCAGATGTCATTCTGGGAATAAAGATCTCGAGAAGTCTTGATGGCTTTATTCTTGATCAGTCGCACTATGTGGACAAGATTCTTGGTAAATTCAACAATGATGATTCTGTTGTGGCTAGAACTCCTTTAGATGTGCGTCTACACCTATCAAAGAATAGGGGAGAGAGTATATCTCAAGTAGAATACTCTAGAGTGATGGGGAGTTTGATGTACTTATCAAGTTGTACCAGGCCTGATATAGCCTGTACAGTAAACAAGGTCAGCAGATATACGAGTAATCCAGGGGTTGATCACTGGAAAGCAATTTAAGAGTACTCCAGTACTTACGTTTTACTCGTCATTATGGGTTGCACTATCATAGATATCCAGCTGTAGTCGAAGGATACAGTGATGCTAATTGGATATCTGATATGAAAGACTCAAGTCTACCAGTGGCTATGTGTTTACACTAGCAGGTGCGCTATATCATGGAAATCCTCCAAACAGATTGTGATAGCCAGATCTACAATGGAATCAGAATTCATCTACAATGGAATCAGAATTCATTGCATTAGATAAGTGTGCTGAAGAAGCAGAATGGCTTCGAAATTTTCTAGAGGATATTCCAAGTTTGCCTAAGCCAGTGCCAGCAATTTACATTCATTGCGATAGTCAATCTGCAATTGGAAGGGCACATAACAATATGTATAATGGTAAGTCTAGACATATTCGTCGTAGACACAATACCGTTAGACAATTACTCTCTACTGGAGTTATTTCGATTGAATATGTAAAGTCAAAGGATAACATTGCGGATCCGCTAACCAAAGGGTTAAACAGAGAGTTTGTTGAGAAATCATCGAGAGGAATGGGACTAAAGCCTGTTAGATAAATGTTTATTACGAAGGAAAACCCAACCTTGTTGACTGGAGATCCCAAGATCTAGGTTCAATGGGACAACCCACTCGTAATTGACATAATTGGTTCACTGTGGGGGTTACCTCCTATTCCATTCCTATGGTGACATGAAACAGTGATGCTCGTGTGGATAGAGGTTAAGCAAAGGCTTTTAATGATTCTTATGCGTCGGGAATCCGAGCAGAGTATTACGAGATACTCTTAAATAAGAAATCACCTATGTGAGAGAGAAGTGGGGCCGCTTCAAAGGGAATTGTACGGGGCTCAATTCTTAGAAACTCTTGCAGAACCAGGTTGATGTTCATGGCTAAAATGAACATAATCATGAGAACTCAGATGTGTTAGGTAAAACCTCTGTGTGATATATGTTTTCCATTTACATGAAGAACGGCAGTACAGTTCAATGACATCGCGTCCACTATTAACCAGTAAATGAGATATATTTTCACAAGGGAAGGTTCAAAGGCTGAGGCCTACCTATCCTATGCAGGTGTTGAACCGTTGAACTCTTCTAGGTCAAAATAAAATATTTCTAAAATATTTTTTTGTTATTTGACGGGTTTCGCCAATTTCATTCATGTGGGGGATTGTTGGAAAACCTTTTGAAGTTCCCTAAAAGTTAATTAATTCCATTAATTAATTTGGTACTTCAAACGAAAGGTTTCATTAATGAATGATAAATGGCATAATAAATGGCATACTTATCTCTTTTATTTTCCCTCTATATATAGAGAGCATTGTTTTCATTTTAATAAGAGAGAGAAAGAAAAATAATACACCAAGCGCTTGGTACTTTTGCTCTGGTTTTCTTTGTTTTTAGAAGAGTTCAAACACTTTTGTGGTTCGTTGGTAACGGTTTTGGTGGTGCCCATACTCGTTCGTTTTCCGTTGTATCCTGGGAAACAACGTCTCGCGTTCTACTGCACCTTCGGTAGGGGACGAATTTGTTTTAAGGATATTGTTGACATCAACAAGCCTCGGAATAGAGAGCAGTGGTTCGGTTCGGTTCCTTCAGTAATTCTGTGGCTGATTTCAGGGTCCGCTCGTGAGGGTCCGCTCATCAGCCTCTACCTCCGCTCATCAGCCTCTACCTCTGCTCGCCAGCCTCTGCCTCTGCTGGTCTGCCTCTGCTTGCCAGCCTATGCCTCTGCTCTCAGCCTCTGCTCTCAGGATCAGCCTCTGCCGTCAGGGTCCGCTCTCAGGGTCTGCTGTGAGGGTCTGCTCTGTAGGTCTGATTTCAGGGTCTGCCGAGAGGGTCTGCCAAGAGGGTCTGCTAGGCTGAAAATTAAGCCTAATTCGGATTTCCTTGTAACTACCAATTATTGTATTTGATAATATTTGTACTACAGTGAGCCCACAGAGAACATAAGTGTCAACAGAAAATCCCCCAAGTATCTAGGAATTGCCAGCTCAAATATCCTCACTTCCTCCACCACATAGAGGTGAGCGGCTCAGTCGCTCCCGTTAAATCTGAACATTTGTTAAAATGAAGATTCTAGTTTATCCCGGTAAAATGAAGAGTGTCTAGAGCAGATGTTAGTTAAATTAACAACTTTAGGATTCTTGCAGAGGAAGAAATCCGAATGCCAAACAATGCAAGGTTCAGGCCAACGAATATGTTCATGCAGTTGATTTCTAGTAGTTTGGTATCCGTAAAAGATCACAATTTTGGCCTCATTCCACACACTGGCCAAGATTTTTCCCACACAAAGTTTCCATCCCCATTGTTTTCCGCTTCGATAATGTTGGGAGATCTTGATTGCTTCTCTGAGAATCCATTGCTGGTGGTACTGAAATTGGAAGACAAAAGTATATTTCAGTGGGAGCTTGATTGAAACAAAAATGCTCAAGGAAGATGGAGATGATATTAATGCTCTGAAGTGTTCTTCTTCTTACAATGCCAACAGGTTAGACTGGCTTTACCTCTTTTGATGGTCATGTGAAGCTTGCTTTTGAGGAGATATCCAAGAACCAAGCTCGAAAATGCGCTAGAGAGACGTCCAAGCACAGAACTCGGGTCAATCAAGTTTGTTAATGGCATTAATAGTGAGTAGTAACCAGTAGGAACATAGCATCCTTCCCAGTCATTTGTTCTTGTTGCTGATGATAGATTTATGGAATCAATTTGATTGCTGAACTTCTGAACAGTTGGATCCAATCGCGGACAAAGAGTCAAATCCGGTTGAACAGCCTAATGCATTGGTACAGCTTTGTTCAATTATGCCTGCTACTGCAATGAAGCTGTGCCCACTGTCCACTGATTTTGATCATTTCTTGCCTGCTTGTTTATCTCCAATTTCTTCTTTAACAGGTCAATCATTAGTTTACAGTTTTACATAGATGCTAGGTTGACATTACTTTTCCATCCATTTGTAAGACAAAACCAAGATTCAAACAAGAAAATAATTGATTCAAAATTTTACTTTATATTGGAGGATTCAACATTAAACATGCTTTTTGATTAATTTCCTATTATCAAAGATGTATTTACAGAGATATTATAATTATTAACTAGATAGACAGTGATAGATTGATAAATCTGAACATAAGTTGTTTCTCTGCTGCTGTTTTTGAAGCAGGTTGTTGGTAAAGCCATTGATGGAGAAAAATGTTATTTTATTCTGAAGCTTTGATCATCGTCCTGAAGTTAACTCACAATCTCAGCCATCCCAGATGAGCATGAAGTTGCTGGATCGTCGCCTCTTGTCTGTCTTGTATTGTAGGACTTACAGCTGAGGCATTTATGCCCTATGATGTGGAACTGGACATGTGAATTTGTGCTGCAATCATTGCAGAGAATCCACACCTGATTACAAACAGATTCCAGGTTATAAATTTTGAGAATGGTTGATCACCGGAAATTGGTCAATGAATCATACGATGTTTTAGTTACTTACCATCTTATTTTGGTAAGTTGCTGGCATTGGAGTTGAGGCAATCTGTATTGGAGTTTCAGTAAAACAGGTGTTATGACATTAAGCAAAATTAAGAGATATATTTTTTCTTGCTAAGCAGTATGCAACTGGTGATTTACCTCCTGATCGATTTTCAACCACGACTTGGACATGTCCCAGATGGACTTCGAGCAGACAGGGCATGAGTATCTGCAAGATTAAGAATTGATGAGAACTTAGTAGCTGAAGAGTAACCAAAGGATATGAGATGATTTCAGAAGGTCTAAATGACAATGCTTACCGGTAATGCTTCTCCATCTCTTTCAAACATTCCAAATGTATTGTGTGTCCACAGTGTAAGACGGTAATATCTTTCATAGTGTCAAATAGAAACTGCAAAACAAATTTGAACAATCATTTCTGAAATCATTTTTCTTGAGAATTCAGCTTATGGATGATCTTATTTACCTCAAAGCAAATGGGGCAATTGTGGTGCATTGCTCTCTCCACACAACGATGTTTATCCTTCATTACCATTGAGTAGCAACATCCTGAAACAGAAATTGCAAAAAATATTAAAAACGTAGTTCAAAGATTCATTAAGAATAAAAGAAACAAAGATATGATTGGAAATAAATTTGGTTTGTCAAATTTACCACAAGTTCTACAGTGGAAGAAATTATCCTTGCCTCCAGTTCTGTAAAAACCAATCACAAAGGAGTTTAGTTTCAAGAAAATATTTGCAAACAGTGACAAAATCCGAATTTGATTTCACTAAGTTGGCTGACCCCAACTATTTTGGGATTGAAACTTAGTCGAGTTGAGTAACAATTCGATATACAAGTTAACAAGAAAATTTGGTACATAAATTTACCAAAAGTTTTAGCGCATATCTATTTTGGGATTGAAACTTAGTCGAGTTGAGTAACAATTCGATATACAAGTTAACAAGAAGATTTGGTACATAATTTACCAAAAATATTAGCGCATATCTATATAATCAATAACTTGGCTAATTTGATGATGATAGAAGAATGCTAATAATGATTATAAACTATAGCAAGCAAGAACATATGATAGCGCTGATTGAGAATCTCACCTGCAGATTCCACATTCATCGCAGTGGTATTGATTCTTTGTTATCTGAAATTGATAACCAATGAGGCACGCTAATAATCACATAAATTACAAACCAGAACTCAACAAGATGGCCAATAAGAAGACGATTAGAAACTCACATCATCATCGAAGAACTTGCATTTTGCGCAATAGTACTTCCCCATACAAACTCCACAGTTTATGCAATTCTTTTGCACCTGATACGGTACAATACAAGAAATCAAAACCCAGATACAGTATCATTTCTAAATTTATGTCTATATTTCCATTTATGAAATCAATCGAGTTAGTTTAATATCATGGTTAAGAGACTCACATCTTGTTCTGTACTGCATATGGAGCATATAACCTGAGAGTCAAAAAAGATATAATTAGAGAACAAATCAAATAAGAAATAAATATACGATAACGTATCAAGATCGAATCATCAAACTTTGTCCACAGAAATTTAAATGCCTAACTGATATTGATATCAAATTGAGTAACAAAAGTATAAATCTCTCATTCTTAACTGGTCAATTGAAAAAGACTCAATTTGACAACCACAAAGGCAAAAAAGCAATTGTGTGCAAATCAAAATCAACTGAAATATCTTTTGCTGACCTTTTCAACTTGATGTCGTGGGATATCATGGTGATCAAGAGAATTGGTCTCCAGAGAATTCTGTTCATATACACATTCAAGAAAAAAATAAATTTATATAACCTTAATAATAAAAATAAAAATAAAAATAAAAATCTACATAAAATAAGCAAAATTAAAAAGAGAATTTCATATCTTTTGTACCTTAGCTTGATTATGGCAATGCCTACAATCAAAAATTTCATCGCAACAAGGTGCTCTGATCTTGCATCTCCTCTTATAATGTGAACACCTATCACATACATACCCCAAAAATTTCAATACCAAGTTTCAAATATTCAAGAAATTTAAATAATAAAACAAACCCATTAAAGAAAATGAAACATACCCATAATTCCCAGATCCAAATTCCATCAAAGCAACTTCTTTTTCACCAAAATAAGCACATTCCGATTCATGAGACGACCCCATTTCCTTCAAATTTGAAGATAAGAGAGAGAGAGTTTAAAAAAAAAAACCCACTTGTGATTTTCTTCCAAATAGATGGTGCTGCTGAAAGCAAGCAGTGATATGAGCAACTACAATGGTTTAAAGAGAGATTGTACGAGCGAGATTTTAATGAGCTGACTCAGAAACACGTAATGCCCAGCTTGCTCCCGATATTTAATCTCACAGCGTTGAGTCAAAAACCAAATCTTAATCTACCTTAATTAGCAAAACTCCCCTTTTTTTTTTGTATTAGTAAAATAAATAGTTACGATACTTTAGATATTAATAGCGAGTTTTGGCTGAGTTGGAACCGAGTTGGGGAAGTGGTAGTTAAGGCAGTAATTTATAGTGGGTGGCGGGAAAGCAACGGTTAAAAGGGATTTTCTAAATTACAATATAGTACATGGTGTCCAGTGCTGACTGTCCTTTTACTGTAAAGGGTAGTTTAGGGATGAAGTTTTTTTTTGGAGGATGGAAGAATTTTGAGTGTCACGTGCGGTCAGTCTATCATGTTGTACACGCTCTTCTTCTTGGATAAGGTCAATTTTCATTTTAAAATTTTCTAAGTAAATTAATTTTATCATTGATAATCAACACCAAATAAAATTAATCTCTCATTATTATATACATTGGATTATTTGATGCTCAATATCATATTATATAAAAAGATATTACAATTTAGCACTATATAGAATTATTTTTATTATTAATATGTTACGAAAAATAACATCATATTAAAAAGATCCTAAAAATATTTATATTATTATGCAAGTCAACTGACATAATTATCAACAATAATATGTGTACAATCTTTTGCACAACATTTGATAATAATGTATTTAATAAAAAATACAAAGGGTAAATTTTTTTTTTTTTTTCAAATAGACATGATTCTGTAAAATTTTGCATTGTACAAAAATTATTTTTGAATAATTATCATGACTAGAGAAGAGGAAATATAATTTATATTTATTTATTAGGATAATTAATCTTGACAGCAAAGTTGAGCTGGAATTGAAACATTGCCAGGGGAGAAATCAGAAATTGTAGATTTTTTTTATTTTCTGAGAATGTGACCTTCACGCACTTCGAAATCGCGTGCGTTAATTTGAATGTTACCTCCAGATTCTGTACAAAACAGCTGGCCATATTTTCCATAAATCGGATAGGATCTGAGTATTTGCTGAGTAAGCATGGGCCCACAGATACATTGAACTATCCCTTTTTGTGCTTTTGGTGTAGACGTGGCCATCTCTGATTGGCTTATAGGGGGAGGGCGGTGAGCCGGCAGTATAGGCTGGGGTAGCCTTTGTATTTTTCCTAGTCAGCAATTTGAGTATGTTTGGATATAAGTATCCACATATCTTTTGCATTGTTTTGGGCTGTCCCTATCTGTGGTGGGCCCAGATGTTGATGGGCCGAGGGATGTTGCTCATGAAAAATACTACGAAGTGATAGATAGATAGATAGAGCATACAAAAATGGAAGAAGTAGATAAGAATAAAGCAAAAATTGGACCAGAAAATAAAAGAACAAATCAAATATATTGTTCGAACTATAAAAAGCTACAAATTTCTAGGGATATTCAAGGGTCGGATCGGGTCGGGGTCATACGGGTTGAAGGACTCGAAATTTGAAAATGCAATCAGCGAGGGTCGAGTCACTGCGGGTCGGTTCGGGTCGAAAAAATACATAATATTTATTTTTATGATACAATTTTGATAAGATTTATAGTTAAACTAAATTATGATAAATTAACTAAAGAAGAAAATTGAAAAATCATTAATTACGGGTCGGGTCGGATATGACCCGAAATTACTTTTTTATTTTATTTTGCAAACCCGACCGAATCGGATCAGGTTGCATCGGGTCAGGTTGGGTTACGAGTTGACCCGATCCTATGAACACCCCTACAAATTTCAGTAAGGTACTACGGGTACGGGTATGTGGAGATCCGCTCCTATCGAATCGGGTTTAGAGCTAAAACATGTAAAAGTTAAATATCATCAAGTTTTTTGTTCTATTTAAAATCAGTAATTTTAATCGGGAATTATCAACTTTAAAATTTTTAATTTATAAAAAATTTGTATCTTAATTTAAAACATTAAACTCTAAAATAATTGGCATTAGACCCGCATCATTTGTAATGATTGGTACATATCTTTGATATATTTCTAATATAAAAATCCCAAATTCAAAATGAAATTAGGAAATTGCTAATAATTCGATTTCGGGTTTATATATTTTTATCCCCGCCTCCAACCTACCTCATTACCATTCCTACTACTATGCATTATCCACCTCATCTATTTGTAGGCTATATCTGTATCAACGTGCAATTTTAATGGCTCAAATTTAATTTCTTTTTTGCGAAAATTGTTTTTTTTAATAAATATGATATATGAAATTTTTTTTTTTTAAAATACGATGAAACACATCTAAATTAAAATGGAACAAATCCATGAATTAATTCATTTAGGATCTAACCAAACATACATTATTAATATAGAATTTATTCACATATATATTTATTGAAATAAATTCATATATTTCCACAATACAATTACACTAACCTTATTTTTACAGATATTTCCTTTTAATCAATTTAATGATCAACCTTCTAAACAAACACAATGTTTGATGGAATATTGACGAAGTTACCAAGTTACTTAACTTCCCCATTATCATCATTTACATAAGGAAATTACTTAATTTCCCCATATATTTAACGCACGAATCGATCGGATTGACCCATCATGTGTGATTCGACATAAACACATTTCTAACAAAATATTTTTCCTTCATGAAATTTACATTTATTTATTTTAGAATAAGAATACTACCATATGGTCCATTTGAATTAAAAATCTAAGCTTCATGGACTCCATATTCATCACTTTTGAATCAAATTCAAAAAGATAAAGATAAATAAAAAGTGTTGCGAATATAACAAATTCGTGGGGCTAGTTAAATGTACCCAAGATAAAGATAAGATGTAACATGAGATATTATTAATGGGAGAGGATGTGTAAAGGGAATCAATTTTTTTTAAAAAAAATTTTAAAAATCCCGCCTCCAAATCATCTGATCTCAGTTTAGGCGGAGCAGATAAAACCTCCGACTACCCTAGGTTCTTACAAGAAGTGCACCACTAAATTCGAACCTAGGATTTAAACAACAAAATCATAAGCCTTATGTCACAAAGTCACACCCATTGGGGCGTGTAAAGGGAATCATTGTCAATTTGTAATATTCATATATCTGAAATTACCTACAAGTATATAACAAACACAACTCTATACGGGGGGGTGAATTGGGTAATGACCTAAATATGCGGAAATAAAAATTCTTACCGATTTTACGCTACTAAACTAGTGGCTTTACTGATTAAGCTTATTAAATAATTTCTCAATCACAAGCAATGCTAAATAATATGTAAAAATAATATTAAGCTTGCAATAAAATAAATAGTTAGAGTTAGAGATTGACACCGGTGATTTATGGTGGTTCGATCAACAATGCCTACGTCTACTCCCCCAAGTCGCGCTTGAAAATTTCCACTAAGTTGAATCCACAACTTACACCGAGTTTATCCCATAAATAACAGTTTTGTCCTATAAATTCACTCCAAATATTTACACAAGAGTTATATCACTAGGTTTACTTTTAAAACTTTACAATGAGTTTTCTCAATAGGCTCACTCACAAACCTTTACAATTCACCCTTTTGAGTATATCCACACACAAAGGGATTTGACAACCTGAAGTATTTGATAATGAAGATTTAATGAACAACTTGGGCATTCACAAAGATAATGAAGACTTAGTGTGAGTTGCTAACCCAAGAAATCTAAGCTCACTACTAATGATATTAAGATGTAGTGTGGAGTTGGAGTATGGGAGTGTATGATGATGAATGTTTTGTTTACTCTATGTTTTTGCCTTAGAAGAAATTATTTTAAGGTGCAAGAGTTAGGCAAAAACGAATTTGGGGCTCAATATATAATGAAAGTGTAAACTACCCCAATTGTTCTGTCTGAGACCGGTATGCCATTCTGCTAAAGTATAACGGCTATATTACCGTTGAAGATTCAAGCGCTATATCAGATTACTAACTGATATATAGGCCGGTATGCCGGTTGGCTAACCGGTATGGTACATGCCGGTTTCCGAGAGCATGTATGATATGAAGGTTGACCAGTATGAATACCGGTATGCTCTATGCCGATTTCAATAGCTGTGCAAACTCTAGAGTAACTGGTATGGGGGACCGGTATGGAGTAGCCTGGTTCCAAAGGCGATGCAAAACTGCTTAGAATAGAGCAGGGACACCGCTATGCCAGTGTAGAGGACTGATACCGGTCTCAGTGCCAAAATGCAGGATTTGAAGATTTTAAATATTTTTCACATGACCCTAATGCATATATATGAATGTGCATATGTCCTATGAGTTTATAGACTTAAATTAACAACTCACTTACAAAGATAGCCATAAGCTAAGACTACACAAGATATTATTCTTTTGTCGCTTAAGTTTTCACATTTATTACTCTTCACCACCTATGTGCTTTAGAATATTTTTGTACTGTCTACTAATTGCGCGTCGAAGACTTCTAGTGTTGCATCATCAAAATTCATCTTGAGAATATGTCGCTAACAATATCGGGGTGGACAAACGCTCGAAATTGAACTAAACCGAGCATAACGGTTCAGTTTGCCGGTTTAATTTCGGTTGCTCTTTGGCCCCAATCGTTCGGTTTGGTTCATTTTAAGACTGAACCAAATCAAACCATCAAACTGAACATAGATCAAAATGTTGGGGCGGAAGTGGGATCCTTAGGGATGGATCGGTGTCCCCCACAACGGAAGTGAGTCTAACCAGTAGATATCAAGCATGAGTGTAATTTTTAAATATGTAATGAAATATTATATTCCATTACGAGTGTATAGGAAAAAACCGGGGCTGAATCGGAATTTGGAAACTCAAAAACAGGGAAAAATAAAATTTAACACGCACGTTGCATGACGCGGGCGCACTGTGTGTGCAACCAAATTTTTAATATATTTTTTTAAAATTTAATGATTCAACTTTGCCTTCAGCTCTTTGGAAACAGAGAGCTGAATGAATTGAGGTTTTTAACCCTAATTGCTTCTAATCTTCCATAAACACTTTTAAAACACCCAAAATTATTTTTAACATCAAAACCAATATCAACACATGTTATAGAACAAAAATCAAGTTTTTCAAAATATCAAATATTGTTACAAAAATATAAATGTATTCTAAATACTGTTGAAAACGCGTATGCACCGAAAGCCAAAGTGACAGCCACCGAAAGCATGAAATCATGCATGCAAGCTGTGTGTGTGTGTGTGATAAGTGTGGTTTATACCCACTTATTATGGCATTCTCAGCTTATTATTTTGTTATAATTCGAGATATTTAATATGATTTATAATTTATTTTATGTTTTATTTATAGGAGCATTAATATATGGATCAGGGAATAATTGCACGTGTTTTGGGAACTTTCGGGAAGACACAGGACGGGCAGGGAAGAATGGCGCCGAGGCGCCAAAATCCCATACAAGTTCCAGGGAGAATGGCGCCACGGCGCCATTCATTACAAACAATGGGCGCTGAGGCGCCCATTCATTAAGCAACACAGGCGCCGCGGCGCCATCTTCAAGGCAAAATCCAGGCGCCGCGGCGCCTCAAACTCCTAATACAATTTCCAGAGAGTTTAGCGTCGCGGTGCCCAATTAAGGAGCCGCGGCGCTGCGGAGAAGAGAAGCATGCGCATTCCAGGAAAGAATTTTAGGGTTTTCAATAATCCTAATGCTACCCAAAGACTCCCTGCCTCAACTATAAATATAACCTTACATCCAACACTCAAGGGGAGGCTAATACAGAGCACAAAACACAGAAACGCATATTTTTAGAGATCCAAGGAGAGGATTGAAGAGCGACAAGAGGAGATTAAGGCTGTGACATCCGGAGAGGAAGAGATTCAATTCGGGTTTTATCTTCTTATTTCTTTCTTAAAACTCTAATGATTTCCATTAGATTCGTGGCTTGATTATTTATTGTTTTATCTTTTGTCATGAATTTACTCCTTAATTCTGGAGAATGATGTAACTGATGTTTGAACCTTAATTTTAATTACTGATTTTGTTATGAAGTTTTATTGATTTATTTATATTCTTTTGAGTTTAATGCTTCTTGATTGTTGGCCACAATTTGAGATGATGAATGTTTAGAATCTATCACTCGAGAGAGGGGATTTTGAATAGATCTAGAGAATATAGCCTAGGATTTTATAGAGTTCGAGAGAATTTGTAGACCTTTGAAGTCGTTAACATAGAATCACAAATCGTAATGAGTTGTTAACTATTGGATTTTTATAGAGATATCGAAGTCTATAGTTGATAATATTTTCACTCGGCACTCGAGAGAGGGAGTGAATATTTTAGGATCTTGACTTATAAATAATATAACTGAACAAAGATTAATTGGCATTAAAAATACATAGGAGACAGCTAGGTGAAATCAGGATCCAGAATCTCTATCGTATTAGTTCCTCCTATCAAATATTTGTATATTTTATTTAATTATTAAAATCTTTATTATTTATTTTCTAAATAAAGTTAGGATTATCAATTGTAGTACTTAGTGCGAGTTAACGCAATCCCTGTGGGTTCGACACTCTTTCACTGATTTATACTAAAACTTGACACCGTACACTTGCGGTACGATATAAAAATATCACAACAAGTTTTTGGCGCCGTTGCCGGGGATTGTTTGTTAATTCACATTAATACTACTACCAAGTAATTTTAGCTTTAATTTAGATTTTTATTTTTATTTTTATTTTTAGTTTATTTTTGTTTTGTATTTAATTTTTATTTTTATTTTGTTTATTGATTTTTATTTTTCTTTTGGTGCTTCAGTGAATGCGAAAAGCCACAAGTCTCAATTCGCTCCTGTTTGATCCTGAAATAGAAAGAACTGCGAGGAGACTAAGAAAAGAAAGGAAAATCGAAAAAGAAGCAATGGCAGCTGAAAACATAGAGAACAACCCACGCCATGTGGCAATCAGAGATCACTTCAAACCAGTCCTTGATGATATATGCTCTGGGATTGCCCATCAACCAATCAACGCCAACAGTTTTGAGTTAAAACCTGCATTGATCAACATGGTACAAAGGAATCAGTTTGGGGGTTCAGCTGTAGAGGATCCCAACTTGCACTTAAGGATGTTCCTGGAGATCGCAGATACCATAAAAGTAAATGGCGTGAGTAAAGAGGCTATCAGGCTACGCTTATTTTCATTCTCTTTACGGGATAAAGCGTGGGATTGGCTGCAATCAATACAGACAGAGAGTATCATGACATGGCAGGATATGGCCACAAAATTTCTTGAGAGATTCTTTCCACCAGCTAAATCAGCTCAACTGAGGGCAGAAATCAGTGTATTTAAGCAGCTGGAAACTGAGACTTTGTATGAAGCATGGGAGCGCTTTAAGGATTTACTACGAAGATGCCCACACAACATGATTATGCAGATTGGGTCCAGATTCAGTTGTTCTATAATGGGTTGAATGGTCCGAATAGGACTGTGGTTGATGCAGCAGCAGCGGAGGAGCTCTATTCAGGAAATCAGCTGAGGAAGCGCGCAATTTATTGGAAGAAATGGCCATTAACCATTATCAATGGCCAAGTGAACGCGCTACGGTAGCCAAAGTGGCTGGGATTTATGAAGTAGACCCTCTTGTGGCACTTACAGCTCATTTCCACCTTGGCCACTCAAGTAGTAGCCCTGACAAAACCACGAGTATCATCTATTGAATCAGCGGCAGCTACAAATATGCAGTTAGTGGAAGGAAACCCGAACATTGAACAAGTCCAATATGTGAACAATCGGAACTTCAACAGCTATAGAGGAAATCTTATGCCTAATCGTTATCATCCAAACCTGTCATATGCTAACACAGAGAATACCTTGCAGCCTTCTTCTGGTTTTGACTATAGAAAAGATGAGCAGAAATCTTCCTTAGAAGAATTCGTGAGCACGTTCGTTGCTAGTACTTCAGCGAGATCCGAGAAGACTGAGTCAAGGCTAAATAATATTGAGACACACATGGAAAATATGGAGGCCACAATGAAGTCCTTAGAAACACAGATTGGACAAATTGCATCCTCCATAACCAAGCAGCAGTAGGGGGATTTTAATAAACTAATAAACTGTCACAGCCGCCAAGCTATCTTTTTCATGTCAAAGCAGTCAGTGGATACAAAAGAAGAAGCTACCATGACCACCATTTGGATGGTTGCGTCTGGCTGAAGACGTTAAACTTAGCGCTAGCGGGGAGGCAACCCTTGCATTTATTTTATTATTATTTTCTTTTATTTAATTTTATTTTATTGTGTGCTATTTATTTATTTGCATGTTATTTATGCAGGTAGCACGAGACACACAACGCCTGCGCAACCAAATGCTAACCAGCAAGAGTCTGATCAACGCCATGCACGGTAGTGTTGTTCCTCACTTTTGCTCTTGATATTTATCTTACATTGAGGACAATGCAAATTTTAAGCTTGGGGTGTGTGCATGTTGTTTACTTGCTATTTAGTTGTTTAAAATTTTTTGAAAAAAAAAAAATTTGTTTTAATCTTTGATAGTAAAACATAAATCTTGTGATAATATTGTTTGTTTATGAGTGAAATTTTAGAAACAATAAGTGCCTAATTTACTTTTATCTGATGCCTTGAATAATTGATCTATGTTAGACTCGTAAGCACTTAAAAATAGGTTTTAGCAGTAAAACTTAAGTAGTTGACAATGTGACTAGTTGACGAAATTGCATGTCGATGAATGACCGTTTGCTTAGATATCTATCTTGATTTGCTAGTGTTATGAAGTATGGTATAGCTAAAAGAAAAATGTCTCTAAAGAAAGAAAATAAACCACCTATAACCGATAAGCGTGAAGCTACCCATGGGCGAGTATTAGGACCACCATGAGGAGAAATGCTACCTTAAAGGGTAGGTGAGTGAAAAAAAAAAGTGCAAAAATGAGAAAAGAAAAAAGAGACAAGAAAAAAAAAAACCATACCATACCGAACACAAAATAAGGCAATTACAAAGCATAATTGAGATATCTAGGTTGGTTTGACCCATCGATTCTAATTTTTAAACGAAATCATTGAGTTAGCTTACTTAAGATCAAAGCTGTGAATGAACCTTTACACACACACACCTTGAGTCTAGCTTAGATAATTTATTCGAGAATTTGGATTCGAGTTGCAATTGCGTACTTTGAAGATTCTTTGATTTCATTTATAAGCTTTCTTTGAGGAAAATTTTATGTGCAACTATCGGGACTATCTTTGGTTATTTATTTTTTATTTTTGCATGATTGTGTGTGAATGACGTTTGTGGGTGTCGTCGCTGTAAGCCCTCACGAAACTATAACTCGTCCACTAGGGCCGCCTAGGGGTTTAAAGGCTTGTTGCATATGCTAAATGCAATCGTGATCCCTACGAAAGTGGCTTAGTTAATTTAGTAATTTTTATTTGTTAATTTGAATTTAGTTTTTATTTTTATCTTTTGCTCGGGACTAGCAAAACCTTAAGTTTGGGAGTGTTTGATAAGTGTGGTTTATACCCACTTATTATGGCATTCTCAGCTTATTATTTTGTTATAATTCGAGATATTTAATATGATTTATAATTTATTTTATGTTTTATTTATAGGAGCATTAATATATGGATCATGGAATAATTGCACGTGTTTTGGGAACTTTCGGGAAGACACAGGACGAGCAGGGAAGAATGGCGCCGAGGCGCCAAAATCCCATACAAGTTCTAGGGAGAATGGCGCCACGGCGCCATTCATTACAAACAATGGGCGCCGAGGCGCCCATTCATTAAGCAACACAGGCGCCGCGGCGCCATCTTCAAGGCAAAATCCAGGCGCCGCGGCGCCTCAAACTCCTAATACAATTTCCAGAGAGTTTAGCGCCGCGGCGCCCAATTAAGGAGCCGCGGCGCTGCGGAGAAGAGAAGCATGCGCATTCCATGAAAGAATTTTAGGGTTTTCAATAATCCTAATGCTACCCAAAGACTCACTGCCTCAACTATAAATATAACCTTACATCCAACACTCAAGGGGAGGCTAATACAGAGCACAAAACACAGAAACGCATATTTTTAGAGATCCAAGGAGAGGATTGAAGAGCGACAAGAGGAGATTAAGGCTGTGACATCCGGAGAGGAAGAGATTCAATTCGGGTTTTATCTTCTTATTTCTTTCTTAAAACTCTAATGATTTCCATTAGATTCGTGGCTTGATTATTTATTGTTTTATCTTTTGTCATGAATTTACTCCTTAATTCTGGAGAATGATGTAACTGATGTTTGAACCTTAATTTTAATTACTGATTTTGTTATGAAGTTTTATTGATTTATTTATATTCTTTTGAGTTTAATGCTTCTTGATTGTTGGCCACAATTTGAGATGATGAATGTTTAGAATCTATCACTCGAGAGAGGGGATTTTGAATAGATCTAGAGAATATAGCCTAGGATTTTATAGAGTTCGAGAGAATTTGTAGACCTTTGAAGTCGTTAACATAGAATCACAAATCGTAATGAGTTGTTAACTATTGGATTTTTATAGAGATATCGAAGTCTATAGTTGATAATATTTTCACTCGGCACTCGAGAGAGGGAGTGAATATTTTAGGATCTTGACTTATAAATAATATAACTGAACAAAGATTAATTGGCATTAAAAATACATAGGAGACAGCTAGGTGAAATCAGGATCCAGAATCTCTATCGTATTAGTTCCTCCTATCAAAATATTTGTATATTTTATTTAATTATTAAAATCTTTATTATTTATTTTCTAAATAAAGTTAGGATTATCAATTGTAGTACTTAGTGCGAGTTAACGCAATCCCTGTGGGTTCGACACTCTTTCACTGATTTATACTAAAACTTGACACCGTACACTTGCGGTACGATATAAAAATATCACAACAGTGTGCAAGTTGGCAAACCGCGTGACACTGTTCACGCGGTTTGATCACTATAAAATGGAGTTCCCAGGCCATTGTAATCATCCCAAAGTGTGTGTAAGCTCCAAGTAGAGAGTTTGAGAGTGTGTGATGTTTTTTGTTAAGTTTCTAGTTGTAAACTTGTATAATTTTATTCTTAAAGTAATAAAATATAATTCGGTTTTTCCTCAAATACACTCTAAAGTGATCGGTGAATCACAACAAATACGCACTTGCGTAAATTTTGAATCCAAAACACAAACCAAATTAGAATCCTACAATAAAATAACTCATGAACAATGCTAGGTCACTCAAAGATGGTCAATTGATTATATAATGGTAGCCTTAGCTCTAAGCTATTATCTAGAGTTCCAAATTCTAATTTTATGTCTATATCTAATATAAACATTTTGACCCAATTACAAGTATATTGTGTTATACTTCTAAAGCATCCTAACACAATTAATTAGCCTAATTTCAACATTATGTATCTAATACATAATTCAATACTATACATAATTCAACACTATATGATCAAACTTACTTAGCAAGGTTGATTCAAAGATCCAATCTACTTCTCCTTTTTGAAATGTTGTGGAGAAAATCTAAAGTTAGCAAGCTTGACTCCAATGTCTAATCTTAATTCCAATGCTAGCAAGCTTAACTCCAAGTTCAAATCTTGATTTCTTCTAATTGAAATGTTGTAGAGATATCACAAAACTTCTCTAAACACTTCTATAACTTATGCTGATTTCTCTAATTCTTGCTTGTATTTAGTTTTCTCAAGCTTAATTAAAACTTTTCTCAAGCTTGCTATTTATAGCAAAACTTTGGCAATTTTTAATTAATAAAAGTTCTAATCAACTTTTATGTGGGCTTAATCTAATTTATCCAAATATGTATAATTAGGTATGACTAATCACCTCTGTCTACCACTTTGATTTAATCCAATTAAATCAAGACAAAGTTAATTAATTGATTAGTTACATGTCTTCTACTTTGATTTAATCCAATTAAATCAAGCCAAAAACACATATAATTACATAATTACAATTACCATAATATCCTCAAATTGTAGAAATAGTTATGAAATTGCGACAAAGCCCTTGTGTAAATATTGAATTAATCCAATTAGGTCAAAGTAAATAATCAATGTTGTCCAATAACACTTGATTATCTTAATTGATAATTATAATATCGAATATTATCTTTTATCAAAATTAATCGGTTACTCAAGTGCTCAATGAGTACACTTCATATTGGGACTCTCTAAGTTCAGATACGTTCGTCATATAAGCCTAGCTACTATGTACACAATTCGACCACCCCTAAATTCGCGAAGAATACGAATGACCTTTCTGAACTATACAAGTCGAGGTCATCACATATGTTTATCAATCCATCTACCGTAGGCTATCCGAGTTGTGCTTAGGAAACATAAAATACACCGTCAAGTTTCCGAAGCGCACATCTCTATCGACATATCCACGATTCTTTACAATTGATGCGATCCACCCTAGGTGATCGGCTTTGGCCAAAGTCTTTAAGAATCGTGACTACTCACATGGATACCTAAACCTCTTATGGTACATATACGGACCGACGGATCCTATCTTGATACGTGATCGGAGCGTAAACACACACGTATAACGCAAGCGTACGTATCGTTCAAGTAGTATAAAAAGTATCGATCCCACGAGGAATTAATACCTAAGCTATTAATTTTATGAGGTCAAATGATTACTAATATCTAACAGGTTGTTTGATTGATTTGAAATGGCGATGATTCTAAATTTAAAGACAAGTAAATAAAATTGTTCGAAAGTAATTTTTAAGAAAATTCAATATTAAAAACTATCTAGGGTTGTGAATCTTTTCAATATTATTTAAAGATGAAGTGGTTATCCTATAGTTGGGTAATATATTAATTTATTAACCTGGAACACTAAATTATGTGAAAGCCTCTGTCGATGGTCAGACACAAATATCCAGTTTAACCCAATTGAACCATATGTCTATGTCAACCAAATTATCTGGATTCATTAAGTTTAAGTTCCAATTATGGCTACCCCCGCCCGACAGGTATATGTCTATCCTGTAAGGAAATCTATTAAAGGGTTATCTATCCTCAAGTAAGATCGTGGGCTATTGAGTCTAAGGTCTCAAACATAAAATCTCTATGTCTAGTTCATTTTAAGTTTACTTAATCAATTTTATTAATGGCCAGTTAATAAAAAGCATTAAGATTAAGACTCAATAAATAAATCTTTATATTACCCAAACTATAATCTAACCCTTATAAACCGGTGATATTGAAATTCATCACAACCCTAGATAACTAACTTAGTTATGACACATGACTAGGGTTAGTAAAAACTTAAAAGTAAAAGCCATAAAGTAAAAATGCGAAATAGTAAATGCGGTAAAGTAAATACTGAAAAGTAAATAACAATAAAATAAAATGCTAAGGTAAATGAATTATTTCTACTATTACTTATTTAGATATCTCCCATAAAATAATATATAAACTTGTGATAATATTACCAACCAGCCATATAGGCGGTAACCTGATTAATTCAAATTAAGTTCGACCAGCCATAAAGGCGGTATGATTTGTCCATGAACCTGCCATATAGGCGGTAAGAAAATTTAATTATCAACCAGCCATATAGGCGGTATCCTGGATTAGTCAGGTTTAAACCAATTTAAATTTAATAGCCAACCGACCAATATGGCGGTATCCTTATTAAGTCAAATTTTAAATAGTAAATATATTATATTTAAGGGAGATTAATCTAAATAGTAACAGTAAAAGAATTACCTTTCACCTTAGCAAGGAGAAGTTACCTCATCATGGTTGAATAGTAAAACTGAAACAGTAAAAACAAGATAAATTACTATTACTATTACAGAAAGTAATTACTATTACAGAATGTAATTAAAAATTAATTACAAAACTTAAATTAAAAGAAATTAGAGAGAGAAACTCCCTATTTACATCAAATAAATGAGAGAGAATGGTGCAACTAAAACTGAAATCTCGAGCTCAATTTATAGACAATTTTTGCGTCCAGCGTCGCGACGCTAAAGGCTTCCGCGTAGCGACGCTGGACCTGTTTACTTTGGTCCACGCGGGTTGACCACGCCCATTGTCGGCATAATCTCGTGATGACACATGTCACGCGGTAAAGGTGGTGCAATGGGAAGACGACATGTGGCAGACGGTGATTGGCTGAGCTATCGGTCTAATGAACATCTGACACGTGGTAAGCGTTTAGAATTGGTCCAATGAGAGATTAACACGTGGCAGCATGTGAGTCGCCCATGATTCGGTCCAATGAAAACTCGACACGTGTCACGCGCTTGCTTTGGTCCAATGAGATTTCGACACGTGGTAGACGGTGCATTTTAGCTGACCTTCTGTGATGATGACACGTGACACGACGCACGTTAGCAAGGTCGGCGCACGTTAGCAAGTCCATTTTCTCAGATTCTGACACGTGTCCCTCAGCGCACGTTAGCATGTCCGACGCACTTTAGGCGTTGCGACGCGATAAGTCTTGGCGTCGCGACGCGGAAAAATTACCAAAATGCCCATTCTCCCAATTTTCACTGTTTTGCTCCAAATCACCTCCAGAATGTCCTGAAACTTTATTTATCTACAAAATAACACAAAACACATCAAAATATTCACAAAGCTCAAGAAATTATACAAAATATTAGGTTAAATGAGTGGGAAATAGTGATAGATTTACCACTCATCACACCCCCAAACCTAAGATTTTGCTAGTCCTCGAGCAAAACACAAAATAAAATAACATAATAAAATTTAACTAAGCCACTTTCGTAGGGATCGCGGTTGCATTTAGCGTATGCAACAAGCCTTTAAACCCATAGGTGTCCCTAGTGGACGAGTTGTAGTCTCGTGAGGGCTTACAGCAATGATACCCACAACATTTTACAAAAGTAAAAAGGTAATAAAACTAATGCACACAAAAGCAAAAAGACAAGCGAAAAGAGAATAAAGAAGTTAGTGACTAATCATGTGAAATTTCTACTACAAGTTATTAATTGTTTTGTTTCTTTCTAAATTACCGAATAAGTAAATTCTCCGATCATATTTACTATTCTCCATATATACAGCCAACAAAATATTAATCAACTCATTTTTGCCCACAACAGTCATAAGTGCAGTTGATAAGAGAGTAATATTTTTGTCCTAAAGTTCTATCAGATTTCACACCTTTTTGTAGCAATGGAATAATTTTTCTGATTTTTCTGATTTTTTCTTTGATTTTTCTCTATTTTTTTTTTATTTATATACAATATCTTCCATCTATGTAACGAGTGTTGGGTCGGTGGCTCCCAAACCAGTTGGCTTTAGGGCACCAGGTGTTAAGACACCCCTACGGACTTAATTACTCAGACTTCAGATATATATATTTTTGCAGCATCTTTGATCCATGTAGCGAGCTTTGGGCCAATGACTCCCAAACCAGTTGGTTTTAGGGCACTAGGTGTTAAAACACCCTTACAGACTTAATAACTCGGATCTCAGATTTTTTTTTTTATTCCATCACTTTTTAAGATGCTTCCTCCAATTAAACTAGAGCACTGAATATTACAAACTTTTCAATTTTAGCTCATGTCCGTATGTTTCCATGTATGTTGATAATACCTGTCAACTGAGCATATGAAGATCCATTTTAGTCCGTTTTAAGGAGAATTCACAAATTAAATAATTCAAAATGAAATAAACAAACATTAACTTATTTTGAAATAGGTTTGAGATACGTCTCAGGAGTGTAAATTCCTTACTCAGCTATCTCTTACCAATTTCACCTTTTTAGTCAAATAAAACACAAAATATTTTTGTAATTTTTGAAAAATTCATTTTTTTTGTATTTTTCGAAAAAATTTTGGACTAAAAATAAAAAAACACACAAACTAAAAACAAGGTACTGATCAACTAATTCCCTCCCCCAAACCTAAATGAGACATTGTCCCCAATGTCTTAAACAGTAAAAGGAGAGTTAGAAGAGTTAGAAAATAATACCTGGTTAGCTGAAATTCTACCAGAAATTAAAGGTTAAGATCCAGATTAATCTTACGCCTCTTATCACGATCATCCTCAGACCAATTTATCTTTGAAAGGATATGGTCAACTCGTGGTTCATAGGCTATGAGTTGGTCTATTAGATCCGGAGCAGTTCTGGCAGTAAAGAGGAGTTCTTTTAAAGGTTTCGACACGAACCCATTTCTCCGAGCATCATCAAGAAACACACAAAGAAAATCATAAAATCCATCAACGTTGAGCAATCCAATTGGTTTCTGGTGTATGTTCAGGTTCGCCCAAGATAGCACAATAAAAATTTCCTCCAATGTACCCAAGCCACCTGGCAAAGCAATAAAAGCATCAGCACGGTTAATCATTTCCACTAGTCGTTCAGACATACCTGGCACAATCAGTTCTTCTCCGTTTGATGGTTCAATAAGATTTGCCTCTGCCAAGGGTTTTGGGATGATTCCCAAAACGTGACTGCCTCCTTCCTGTGCAGCCTTTGAAACGATCCCCATAAGTCCAAGATTTCCTCCGCCATATATTAAGTGCATATTCCTCGCAGCTAAGACTCGACCCAATTCCTGTGATGCTTCTATGTATTGTGGCTTAGTACCAACACTACTACCGCAGAACACACAGATGTTTTCAACTCGTCTTCTTGAAGTGGCTTCCATTTTTTTTATGTATTTCTTTCTCAACTCTGGATGCCTTCAAAAGTGCAATGACGGGCTGAATTTATAGTACCTGAAAAGGGTGAGTAAAAATAGCACAAGTATCTTCCAGAGGACGATTAGTAGCGAAATAATATCATGATTAGTCAAAAAGGTCTGGATCCTGTCGGAGAAAATAAAAGAAAACAACAAAACAAATTACAATTATTAAGAAAAGACAAAGAGATATAATATTCACAAGAAAAGTAACAGCTTGATTGACGTCTATGCGTCAGGGACAAGTTTCCCATCCAATTTTCTTATAAATTGGCAAACATGGTCTTTTTGAGTCAGATTCCCAAGACTTAACTGTTGTCTTTCTTTTTGAAATTGTGTATGTAATTTGCGAATGGCTATATGAACATATCCACCGGGATGCGTCTCAAGAGTTGAAGATATTTCATCTACAGACTCCTTACTCAAGCCATCCCTAATGAATTTAATTTTATCTTCGCGATTATCAGACACCATTCCTAAAGAACGACAACGAGTATTGCAATTCCATCGTGCACATTTGTAACAAACACCCATTTGCTTAGCTCTACGTTTCTTTGCATAGGTGCTTCTTCCAAAACCAGGCAGATGTGAAATAAAAGAGTCAGAAGACTCACCTGCCAATCGGACTCGTGCTTCAATTACCCAACGAATATCATTAGGAATACCATGGATTTTCAATAACCTCATCCGTTCCAAGCGAGCTTTATAGACTTTCATCAGAGATTTTTGAGGGAGAGAAGGAAATTGCTTGTGAAGACTTGCGAGAGCTTCTTCCAACTTGAAATGACTTAATCTGCAAAAAATAAACACAAAAAATTAAATCACACACCAAATCACAATAAATAAACAAATTGCATGGGTTGCCTCCCTGCGAGCGCTAAGTTTAGAGTCGTCAGCTAGACTTGACTTCTCGAACGTTAAGCCGGATCTGAAAGTGTGACACTTTCTTTTTGTCGCTCAAATGATTCTCCCCAGTAGTGTTTGACACGCTGACTGTTAACCTTGAATGTGTTGTTGGTATTGGGATCCAGTAACTCAACAGCTCCATAAGGTAAAACCTGAGTGATCACAAATGGTCCTGACCACCTAGATTTTAACTTTCCAGGAAAAAGTTTCAACCTCGAGTTGTACAACAACACCTGCTGCCTTGGTTCCAACTTTCTGTGAACTATTTTTTGGTCATGCCATTTCTTGGTCTTTTCCTTGTAAATTTTGGCATTCTCATAAGCCTGTAGGCAAAATTCCTCCAATTCGTTGAGTTGGTGAAGTCTTTTCTTTCCTGCAGCTTGTGAATCAAAATTCAACTTCTTCAGTGCCCAGTACGCCTTGTGCTCAAGCTCAACTGGCAAATGGCACGCTTTCCCAAACACCAATCGATATGAAGACATACCAATGGGTGTCTTGTAAGCTGTCCTGTAGGCCCATAATGCATCATCTAGTTTTGTTGACCAGTCCCTCCTTGTTGATCCAACTGTTCTTTCTAGGATTCTTTTGATTTCCTGTTTGAAACCTCAACCTGTCCATTTGACTGTGGATGGTAAGCAATGGCAACTTTGTGAGTAACTCCATATTTGGATAGGAGTGCATCGAAATATCTGTTGCAGAAATGTGGACCACCATCGCTGATGATTGCACGAGGTGTTCCGAATCGTGTGAAAATGTTCTTTTTAAGGAATTTGATCACCACTTTTGAATCATTGGATGGCAGTGCAATAGCTTCGACCCATTTGGAGACGTAGTCTACAGCAACCAGGATGTACATGTTTCCGAATGATGGAACAAAGGGTCCCATGAAATCAATACCCCACACATCGAATATTTCCACTTCTAGAATGTTTTGCAACGGTCCTTCATTTTCTCTCGAAATATTCCTGTTCTCTGGCACCTGTCACATTGAAAAGCAAAAAGATAAGCATCTTTAAAAAGAGTGGGCCAGAACAAACCTGATTGAAGAACTTTTGCTGCAGTTTTATTTCCGCTGAAGTGTCCGTCATATGGTGATGAATGACAGTGCTGCAAAACACTGTTGATTTCCTCATGTGGAACACATCGTCTCAATAATTGATCACACACCCGTTTGAACAGGTACGGTTCATCCCATACATAGTGCTTGACTTCTTTGAAGAACTTTTTCCGTTGCTGAGTTGTCCATTCCAACGGCCATTTTCCTGACACAATGTAGTTGACATAGTCAGCATACCAAGAGACTTCTTGTTGTTTCATGGAAAACAACTGTTCATCTGGAAAAGTTTCTTTGATTGACAGATCTTTGTCAGCTGTTTCTCCTCTCATTCTCGAGCCTCGATAGATGATCTGCCACATGATTCTCTGTTCCTTTCCTGTCTCTGATCTCCACACGTCGAATTGTTGCAGAAGAAGTATCCAACGGATCAATCTGGGTTTGGCATTTCTTTCTTTGTGATCAGATATTTGATTGCTAATGATCTGTGTAGACCACCACTTTGGGACCCAACAGATAGGAGCGGAATTTGTCAAAAGCGTACACAACTGCGAGCAACTCCTTTTCAGTGGTTGTGTAGTTGAGTTGAGCTTCATTCAGAGTTCTGCTGGAGTAGTAAATGGTGTGGAAAATCTTTGCTTTGCGTTGTCCCAAAACTGCACCTACAGCAAAATCACTAGCATCGCACATCACTTCAAATGGAATGGTCCAGTCTGGTGCTACAATGATGTGGGCAGAAATCAGCTTCTGTTTTAAGATCTCAAAAGCTTCCTGGCATTCTTTGGTGAAGTTGAAAGGCACATCCTTCTCCAGAAGATTGCAAAGAGGTTTTGCAATCTTGGAAAAATCTTTGATAAATCTCCTGTAAAAACCTGTATGTCCGAGAAAGCTCCGAATCCCTTTGACATATGTTGGTGGAGGTAGTTTTTCAATTGTCTCTATCT
Source organism: Zanthoxylum bungeanum (assembly GCA_019454045.1). Taxonomy (NCBI): domain Eukaryota; kingdom Viridiplantae; phylum Streptophyta; class Magnoliopsida; order Sapindales; family Rutaceae; genus Zanthoxylum; species Zanthoxylum bungeanum. The sequence goes on from SKCR01030632.1 coordinate 360,219, forward strand.
TTGCTTTGTCTACCTCAATCCCATTTTGTGAGATCCGGTGTCCAAGAACAATGCCCTCATGTACCATGAAATGACATTTTTCCCAATTGAGCACCAAGTTTGTATCTTCGCACCTTTGTAACACCTGTTCCAATTTTACAAACAGTGATCAAAGAATCTCCAAACACAGAAAAGTCATCCATGAAAACTTCCATACTCTGCTCCAGCATGTCTGAGAATATGGCCATCATGCAACGCTGAAAAGTGGCGGGGGCATTACATAATCCAAATGGCATCCTGCGGAAAGCAAAAGTACCATAAGGACATGTAAATGTGGTTTTCTCCTGATCTTCTGGGGCGATGGCAATCTGATTGTATCCTGAATATCCGTCAAGAAAGCAATAGAATTAATGTCCCGCCAATCTGTCTAACATCTGGTCAATAAATGGTAGCGGAAAATGGTCCTTTCTCGTGGCTTTGTTCAGCTTTCGGTAATCCATGCATACTCTCCATCCAGTCACAGTTCTTGTTGGAATTAGCTCATTCTTTTCATTGGTAACCACAGTAGTTCCTCATTTCTTTGGTACACACTGCATAGGACTCACCCAACTACTATATCTGAAATTGGGTAAATGATGCCAGCATCCAACCATTTGATTATTTCTTTCTTCACGACTTCCTTCATGATTGGATTAAGTCTCCATTGGTGCTCCACTGTGGGTTTGTACTCATCATTCATCAGAATCTTGTGCATGCAAAATGATGGACTAATGCCTCGAATGTCTGCTATAGTCCAGCCAATGGCTCTTTTGTGTTCTCGTAATACTCTCAGTAGCTTTTCTTCCTGCTCCAATGTTAGTGAAGAAGAAATAATAACAGGTAATTCAGAAGTGTTTCCAAGAAATGCATACCTGAGATGGCTCGGAAGTAACTTCAGCTCCAGCTGTGGTGGTTCTTCAATCGAAAGCTTGATTCGATCTTTCTTGGGCTGTTCCAAGCTTTCAACTGGTGGTGTCGCTTTGAATCTGAATGGTTTGTCAAGGTAGTTGATACATTCCAGGATTTCAGCATCTAGCTCACTGTCAGTCATGTTGGTGATGCAAGCTTCAAGTGTATCTGTGGGATTTGGCTCAGTATTTTGAATGATACTTTCAACAACATGAACTCTGAAGCATTCTTCTTCCTTTTTATCACTCGGGAATTTCATGGCTTTGAAAACATTAAAGGTCACTTCTTGGTCCTGCACTTTCATTGTTAGTTCTCTTTTTTGCACATCAATCACAGTTTTACCTGTAGCCAGGAATAGTCTCCCAAGAATGATAGGTATTTCTTTATCTTCTTCCATGTCAAGGATGATGAAATCTGCTGGGAGAATTAGTTTGTCTACTTTCACCAGCACATCTTCAACAACACCTCTTGGAAATGCAAGTGTTCGGTCCGCAAGTTGCAATGAAACTGAGGTAGGCATTGCTTCTCCAATCTGCAGTTTCCTGTAAATAGAAAAAGGCATCAAGTTAACACGGCTCCTAAATCACATAAAGCCTTACCGATGTAATGTTCTCCAATGGTGCATGGAACTGTGAAACTGCCAGGATCTTTCAACTTCGGGGGAAGTTTCCTTTGAATAATGGCGCTGCATTCTTCCATTAATGCTACTGTTTCGTAGTCTCCCAATCTCCGTTTTCGTGAAAGAATATCTTTCATGAATTTTACATAGCTGGGCATTTCTTCCAAGGCTTCTGCAAATGGAATGTTGATATGCAGCTTTTTGAATACCTCCAAGAAACGAGCAAACTGCTTGTCTAGTTTGTTTTTCTGAAGTCGCTGAGGAAAAGGTGGAGGTGGAATGATCTGATCTTTTTCTTTTTCCTTTGCTTCTTTTTCCTCCATCTGTGGAACTGCATCTTTTGGAATTTCCTCAATTGTTGCCTTGATCCCTACATCTTTATTGATCTCAGTACCGCTTTTCAAAGTAATGGCTTGAATTTGCTCATTTCCTCGGTTCCTTGGATTGGGTTCTGTGTTGCTGGGAAGATTTTCTGGTGGTCTGTAACTCTGAGCATTAGCCAGTTGGCCGATTTGATTCTCCAGTGCTTTAATAGAAGCTGATTGGCTCTGAATCACAGCATCGTACTTTTTTAACTGAGCCAGCACTTCTGCTATTCCTGGTTCATTTGTCTGCTCATGGCCTTTGTTTTGTTGCTGAAATCCAGGTGGTGGATAGTTCTGTTGGAATCCAGGTGGTGGATTGTTCTTTTGTCCTGAATTGTTACTCCATGAAAAATTAGGATGATTCCTCCACCCTGGGTTGTAGGTGTTGGAATGGATTGTTCCCCTGTCTGTTGAAATTATGACATAATTCACCGTCTCTTCAAGTTGGTTTGTTTCGGTGCTCGTCCATATGGTGAACTTGTGGATCCAGTGGTAAAAGTCTCCATGAATTTGCATAAGGTGTTGTGATCGACCCTAAGGCAACATAATATGCTTATTAAATTTTCTGAGGCTATAGTAGTGCATATATATTTTAGTGTTTTGCATATGCATCATGCATCATGATTACTATGCCATATTTATTTTGAATTTTATGCATGGAATAATTTAGAATATTTTTTTTAATGATTTCAGAAATATGTCAAATCCAATCCTATCACTGCTTGCTACTGAAAAATTAACTGGTGATAACTTTGCTAAGTGGAAGAAAAATATGAATATAATTCTTGTGCTGGATAACCTGAAGTTTGTCCTGATGGAGGAATGTCCTCCAGAACCAGCTGTGAATGCCAACAAAACCATCAAAGATGCCTATGAAAATTGGATTCGAGCAAATGACAAAGCTCGTTGTTATTTGCTTGCTGCCATGTCTGACGTGCTTAACACAAAGCACGAAAAGACAGAGACTGCTTATAAGATAATGAAGTCTCTACAAGGCATGTTTGGCAAACCCTCTGATCAAGCTAAACATGAAGCAGTCAAGAAAGTCATGAACTGCAAAATGAAAGCTGGAACTCTTGTTCGTGAGCATGTGCTAATGATGATTAGTACTATTCATGAGGCAGAAATCAATGGGGCTACCATAGATGAAGGCACTCAAGTGGGCATGATTTTAGAAAGCCTTAGCCCACAATTTCTTCAGTTCAAAAGCAATTACTTCATAAATAAGCTGAGTTATAATTTGACTGAATTGCTTAACGAACTCACTACTTTTGAGTCTATTTCTGTGGAGAGGAAAGGAGAAGCAAATGTTGCTGAACCTTCTAACTCTAACTCTTCTCTTAAGAAGAGAAAGAGAAATAAGAATAAAGGTAAGAGTTCATGAACTGAGAAAACAGCAGGGAACAACAGCAAAAAGAACAAGCCAAACAACAGTCAAGGAAATAAGAATGGCTCCACCCAGAAAAAACCAAAAGGAAAATGTTTCCATTGTGGAATTGATGGGCATTGGAAGAGAAACTGCAAGAAGTATCTCGAAGAGCTGAAACAGAAAAAGAAAGGTAAATTAGATTTACTTGTTACTGAATCTTGTTTAGTTGAAAATGATTTATCACCCTGGATAATTGATTCAAGAGCGACTAATCATATTTGTTGTTTCTTACAGATGCTTGATTCTTACACAAGACTTGCTGATGGGGACTTTACTTTGAGAGTTGGGAATGGCGCTTTAGTTTCAGCATCAGCAGTTGGACAAATAAAACTTCATGTTGAGAACAATAAATTTTTATTTTTGAATAATGTTTATTTCGTACCGGGGTTTACTAGAAACCTCATTTCAGTTTCTCGACTTTATGAATAATGTTATTCAGTTTCTTTTGATAATAAATCAGTTGTTATTTCAAGAAATGGTTTGAATATTTGTTCTGGTTTTATTGAAAATGGGCTATATGTAATAATGCCCAATTTTAATTCATTATTGAATGCTGAAATGTTCAAAGTTGCATTGCCAAAAACAAAGAAACAAAACATTTCTCACACTGATAACACATATCTATGGCACCTAAGACTTGGTCATATAAATCTTGACAGGATAAATAGGCTTGTAAAGGATGGTCCTTTAAGAGAACTAAATGTTGGTACTCTACCAGTCTGTGAATCATGTCTTTAAGGTAAGATGACAAAGAGGCCTTTCTCTGCAAAAAGCAATAGGGCCCAAGAACCACTGAAGCTTATACATTCAGATGTTTGTGGACCTATGTCTACACAAGCAAGAGGTGGCTATGAGTACTTCGTTACTTTTGTTGATGATTACTCTAGATATGGTTATGTTTACCTAATGAGACATAAGTCTGAAACTTTTGGAAAGTTTAAAGAATTCCAAATCGAAACGGAAAAACAATTAGGTAAATCAATCAAGTGTCTTCGATCAGATCGAGGAGGTGAATACCTTGATAATGAATTCAAAGATCACCTATTAGAGTATGGGATTTTATCCCAACTAACTGCACCTGGTACACCTCAGCAAAATGATGTAGCTGAGAGGAGGAATCGAACTTTACTCGACATGATTTGTTCCATGTTGAGTTATTATTCACTTCCAAAAATGTTTTGGGGGTATGCTATACAAACAGCAACCTACATTTTGAATGTGGTTCCATCTAAGTCAGTACCTAGAACACATTTAGAGTTATGGAGTGGCCACAAACCTAGTTTGAGTCACTTTCGTATATGAGGGTGCCCAGCATACGTGCTAATGGGTAAGACAACAAAGTTGGAAATGCGTTCTGAAGTTTGTTTCTTTGTAGGATATGCAAAAGGCACAAGGGGAGGTGTGTTTTATAATCCTCGAGATAATAAGGTGTTTGTATCGATAAATGCCACGTTTCTTGAGAATAATTATATGACAGACTTCAAACCTCAAAGTAAGATAGTCTTGGAGGAATTAAAATCTGATGAGATCAGTCAACAACCTGCTATGATTGTTGTTCCACAAAGCAAAGAGACCACATCTTCGAGTCAGAACATCTTATCACCTCGTCGTAGTGGGAGGATAATACGACTACCTTCTCGATATAGACAAGATGGTGAAGCACAAGTTGCTATCACTGATGATGGAAAAGATGACCCATTAACATATAGATGTGCAATGGAAGATCATGACAAAGAGAAATGGCTTGAGGCTATGAAACTTGAGATGGAATCCATGTATTCCAACTCAGTCTGGAAGCTTGTAGATCTACCTGAAGGAGTAAATCCTATAGGGTGCAAATGGATCTACAAAAGAAAGAGGGGAGTGGACGGTAATGTAGAGACATTTAAAGCAAGGCTAGTGGCAAAGGGTTATACCTAAAAAGAATGAGTTGACTATGAGGAAACTTTTTCACCAGTAGCCATGCTGAAGTCCATTCGAATCTTGCTTTCCATTGCTGCTCATTATGATTATGAAATTTGGCAGATGGATGTCAAGACAGCCTTTTTGAATGGCTATCTTGAAGAGACCATCTATATGGAGCAACCAGAAGGTTTTATAAGCAAGGACGAAAAGCAAAAGGTTTGCAAGTTGCAAAGGTCTATCTATGGACTTAAGCAAGCGTCCAGATCTTGGAACATGAGGTTTGATGAGGCGATCAAATCTTATGGCTTTATCCAAAATCCTGATGAATCTTGTGTTTATAATTTCATCAAGGACAAGTGAGTGGTCTTTCTAATACTATATGCTTGTTTATTCTGGCAAGGATTTGATTTCGATTGGGTATACTGATTCTGATTTTCAATCAGATATGGATGATCGAAAGTCGATTTCTGGATCAGTATTTACTCTTGGTGGGGGAGCTATAGTTTGGAGAAGCATCAAACAATCATGTGTTGCTGATTCAACTATGGAAGCCGAATATGTGGCTGCTTGTGAAGCTGCCAAAGAAGCGGTTTGGCTCCGAAAGTTCTTTACCGATCTGGAAGTGGTTCCAGATATGGACAAGTCATTGTCACTTTATTGTGATAATAGTGGTGCAGTGGCTAATTCCAAAGAACCAAGAAGCCACAAGAGATCAAAACATATTGAGCGGAAATATAATGTGATTAAGGACATTGTGCAACGCAGAGACGTGGCTGTTCTGAAGATTCCATCTGCAGAGAATCTAGCCGATCATTTTACCAAGACGCTGCCTGCAAAGAGTTTTGAGGGGCATCTAGAAGGATTGGGGATTAGAGACATGTCTCATTTGCTTTAGGGCAAGTGGGAGTTTGTTGGGATTTGTATGCCCGACAAGCAAATATGTTCGAAACATGATTGATTAATAAATTGTGATTCTATTTTATTCCATGTATGCATTTTGATTTGCTTTATAAAATTCATGAAAATTCCGTGATTATTTATGTAGCTTTAAATTAAACATATATGTGTATGTAAAATGTTACATGCATATATGCATGGATAAAATTTAAAGAGTAATAATCAAAACTTGTCAATGACTATGATTTGAAGTTGGGAATCTTCAAATCCAAAGTCATAATACAGTTCATTCCATTATGAATGATATAGTTCTATCCAGACTATATTATGTAGAGACATAGAAATGAATGTGTTTTATATAATAAGATTATATTGGACATGACCAGATAAAATTGAAAAGTTCTAATAATTTCCGTTAAATATAAGAACATCAATTTTATCATAATGATGGTCATATATGTGATGATCTTAATTCATTATATTTAGCAGACTCCTATATCATATTAATTTATTCTTTAATTTACTCGGTATGGTTTTGTATTTATTACATTTCATAAACCTTGTATTTTGGGAATGAGTTGAATGAATAGTTGGGAATGCTAACCTGATATAATGAAATCCGTTCATAAGATTCTCTTGTTTGTTAGTTCAGGACCTGAACGATTAGCGCGCAAATTCATAAAAGTTATGAATTAATTGTTCACTTGAGAACTAATGGAAGTCAAGGATAAAGAAGTAATTGGAGAGGTTAACGAATATTTTATACCTAGCTCCTTTACGAATCTGTTATGGAGGATAGGTAATGACTATATTAATGGACGAATTCTTTGAGTAATTAATTCTATAATTATGAGAGTGCAATTCTGGGTATTTAGTGGAGTTACTCCAGAATTAATAATTTCGTTAAAAGAGTTTATAATTAATCGACGGAATTATTGGAGCTTAGAATTATAGGTCCATCGGTCCCCTCGTCGTCTTCTATCACTGTTCGAACGATTATAATTACAAGAAGAAAAATAGTTGTGAATTATTTAAAATAATTATGAATTATTTTACACTCTAATTATTCCATATAGCTCATGTTTGAAAATTATGACAAATATTGTCTAATATATTTATTAATAGATAATGTATCTATTTATTAATTTATGAAAATTAATATTTAATTGATTTGATTAATTAAATTTTAATTTAAAAGGATAATATTTCAAAAGTTGAAATTTTGATAATTTATGAATTATCTTTGATAAATTATGAGATAAATATCAAATGATTTTAATTTAATTTTTTTTTGAAATTAAAATTAATAATATCCTTAATGAATTTGCTTGATAAGAATTTGATTTTGATCAAAAGTTGATCAAGAGAAACAATTTTTTTTTAAACAAAAAACGTGAGCTGTCGAGATGATTTTGATTGGATCAAAAAGGAGAAAAAATTGCTCCAAGAAAAAGGATAATACTTTAAAACCGTGAGCAATTTATTTTGAAGAAAAAAATTGCTTTTTGATCATTCAAAAATCAAAAGAAAAACAACAGCAAATGCTGTGAAGAAAATAAAAAAGTGTTTTTCATTTTTCTGTTTTTCTTGATTTTGGTTTTGAGAAAATCAAAAATAAAATAGCACCAATGATTCGTCTCATGTGTTGAGTACACGTATCCTTCACAAAAATTAGAGTGTTTTTCGCATTTATTTTCACGCCCACACGTGCCATTTGAGGTGAGGAGATAAGACGAGGAAGATCGTGGTTCAAAGAATCGATTTACAAACAGATCCAGATCTACAGGTATATTTCTAACATGAGTTCTAAATAATTTTATTATTAATATACTAGAAAATACGGATCCGATTTTGATTGTTCATGTGTGAAAATTTAATTTTTTCCTGTTACCAAACACGATTTCCGCTGCGCATGAACTCTGAAAACCAACACTTAAGTATGTCATTGTTCTTACAATTTCTTGCATTATATCATTTTGATATCTTTCTCTTTGTTGTTTTCAAGTTCTTCCCCGATTTTTATCGGTTTAGTTCAATTTTGATTTGAAACCGAACTAAACCGAAATCGTTATGTCAAATTGAATTGAACTGAACCGAACCGATTTAATTCGGTTTAGCCACACGGTTCGAATTTGAACAATAAAAAAGAGATTGACATTTAGGAAAATCAGTCAAATTTGTTGTTCTATATTTAAATTGTTTTAATTTACACGAATACTCTTTGAGACAATCATTTTCCTACTTCAACCAATAATGAAAATAATTTAAACATTTTCCTACATTATTAATTTATTCTTATTATTGACACTGTATTTCCAGATAGAAAATTTAAATTAAACAATTAGTTACATTAATAATTTAATCTTAGAATTCCAAAAAATAAGAAAGACGCTAACAAATGCTATTTGAGGGAAATTTGGGGATAATACGTTAGGCTAAACTATTGTAGCGGATTAATATTACATGCATCTTTTTGAGAATTTCAAATCGATATATTATATACTCAAATCGAATACCTATAGCTCAAATTATAAATCTATAAATTAAACAGCTCACATTAGAGATTCAGAGAGATTAGACATATATTGGTACATTTAAGGAAGTACTTAAATCAAATCGAATATGATTTTTGTGTTGATGCGATCAATCGATAGTGACCCAATAATTATTTTTCTATGTTTTGGTGCTATTTTAATATCCACTGGGATGATGAAAAATAATTCCTCTCTGTTGGGAGTGTTCTTTAGCTTAGAGCTCTTTTTCGTATCAAATCTCCTCATATATCTAATTTAAAATTTCATATAAATTATCAATTCTAAATTTAAATGAGAATAATCTCATTTAAATTTTGAATGGATATATGTTATCATCTCTCTTTCAATTTAATAAAAGAATCATGTAGCTAGTTTCCATATTTTCTTGATTCGGAAGTTGATTTTCTTTTAAATATCGGAAAAAAGAAAAAAAAAATTGTATTTCGTGTTTCGAGTTGAATTAGGGGTGTCAATTTTGGTTAGAATTCGTTTATTCATTTCGATTAGATTTGTTTTAAAGTGAATATGAATTTGAAAAAATAATTTTTTTAATAAATGGGTCAATGCAATTTGATTCGTTTATTAAACGAATCAAATATCAATTTAAGCTCACTGATTCATTTATAATTCGTTTTATTATTTTTTATTGGTTGTTGTTATTTTTTAATTAAGATTCGAGATGTTATTGTCAATTATCACAAAAAATAATATTATTTACATTTGGTTAGTCATTTTTAGTAAATCTTTTAATTGCGTAATTCATATGTATACATTTATAAAGAATTAATATAAATAAATTATGATACTTTATGAATAAAGTCATGACTAAACGAATATTCATATCTGATTCGTGTAGTAAACGAATTGAATACGAGTACTAATATTAGGTTTCGTTTAATAAACAAAACGAATATAAATTCATCATATTTTTATTCGATTCGTTTAGAATTCAATAAAAATTCAATTCTTCAATTTATTTTGCCACCCCTAAATTAAACCTCTTGAACCACTCCAAAAGACATTACTAGTTAAACTCAAACCTATTGCCCACAAATTGAGACAGATTGGATCACTTATTTTGAGTTATGAAGTTTTAGCACAACAATTTTGACTAATGATCATATTAGAAAAGCAAAAAAAAATGATATTGAAAACGAATGAGACCACTTCAAATTTCCCTCTCTCCTCAAATAATCTAAACTTTGCCAAGATCAGAATAATTTAGTTTGTGGCTAATTAATTGTAAGTCACATTTTTGTTTTATTGTTTTAATTTTAATTTTAATTTTTATTCTACTGGTTTTGTCAACGTTTGCAACATAATTTTGTAAATCATATCAATCATATTGATGGAGATTGTGTATAATGTGATGATTTATTATCCATTTAATTACGGATTCAAAATCGGAAATTTATGTTAAAAAAGGGACAAGGCTGGGTAAATATTTTTATGAATAAAAAAACAGAAATAAAATTATATCAAAATCTTTCTAAACTCTTCAAGAGTCTTGTACATGGAGTATAAACATTATATTAATCATATCAATCTTGCTCCCTTATGTACAGCAAGATGAGTTTGTTGTATATTGAGTGCTATTAAACGAAATTTAACATGCTTCAAACAGTTATGCTATCATGTCAAATTCAATATTAAACCATAAACCTTAGAAAATAAGAAAACCTGGAAAAAATATTGATGATAACGAAACTCGAAATCCAAGTCGAGATGCCTCTGTCATTAAGAACTTATTAGCACCGCCTCGGTGCTCTACGGATTTTGTGGCTAACGTCCTCTCAGGATTACTTGGATTCTTCTTGTTAAGAGGCACCCCTTTCACAAGAACATGAACAAAGAAGAATGGTGAAAACTCTATTTGTTAGTTCAATTTTTATTGGCACTGTCTGTGACAAAACAAGTTCAATTGAATTGTAACAAGTCTTGAAGATCTTTGTGCAATTGGACTAGTTTCTGGTAAAGCTGGAATATTTTCGTTAGTGCTGCGTTTGTTGCAACGTTCGAACGAGTGGCGTTAGTGGCACATTCTCCATTGGGTTCGAACGAAGTTTTCCAGAGAACAAACGTTCATGGTACGTTCATGTAAGCGTTCGAAAAAAATATTCCAGAGAGCCAACATTCGTGGTGTGTTCAAGTAGCTTTTGAATGAGTCTTTCCAGTGGGCACGCGTTTGTGGTGTGTTCGAGTAATCGTTCGAACGCGACTGAGATTTGGACGCGTTTTTCAGCCTTTTCACTTTGAAAGCCCTAGATATTTGCCCTACTTATAAATAGAACATGTAGCCACCATCCTCAATGGTTGAAACACATTTCCCTTGAGCCAAAATCTCTCAAAGCTTTCAATCTTTCTTGATTCCACCATTGAAGACTTCTTCACCTTCTTGTCTTCTTTGTTAATGGTGTGAATCTCTATTTGATAAACCTTCAACACAATCAAACCCAAAATTCCCAATCCTTCAGAGTTCTCAAGGAGGAAGATTGAGAGTCGGAGTTCCGACGTGCGTAAGGATTTGATTCACTCAAAGACTTCATAGGTTCTGAAGAAAACCGTGGTTTGCGGGCTCAAGAAGTTCTTGGGTTCTTATAGTCTATAGGTACTTGAGTCGGTGGAGTTGCCACCATAGGTCTTGACCATCGCTGTAAGTTTTTCTCTTTATAATGGATTAGGCTGGTAGCCGATATACCCAGAGTGGTTTTTTACTCGCACGAGTTTTCCACTTCGTCACCAAAATTATTGTGTTGATTTTGTGTGATTGTTTTATTTTCCCAATTTATATTTTGCATTGAATTGATATTGTGGATTTTATTGTTGTTGGTTGACATTGTAATTGCATGTTAGAATTTCATAGTTACAGTAATCAGGACTTGTCTTGATTATTATGTTTAATTCCGCATAGGGTCAGAACTTTAGGGTAAACACGAACTTTCACTCTTGACTCAAAAGAATGAAGACAAGACAATGTATCAGACTTCTAGTTTTTATGGATATTTTTGAATGAACATGAAAGGTCCTTTAAATAGACATGGGAGGGTGCCTTTGATGACACCCTTTGGTTTGAGGTGTAACCCTCCTAAGGGTTATACCTCTTCCTTAAACCATTTGGAGCCTAAAGGTATGTTATTTCAATTTTGGAGGACATGTCCCTACATGTTAGTGCCTTTCCCATAGGGCACTACTCAAGGGACATGATCCTCCTTCATCCATACTCTATATTTAGAGAATTTACAACAGAGTTCAAAAGAGAAAAGGAAAAATAACTTCCCAGTATGATAAAAAATAGAAGAATTTGGTTACCCATGATGCAAAACAACGACTTTTAGTTACATGATTTCATTGATGATCCCATCAATATTGATCATCAATTCATTGATGTAATTCGAGGAGAAAATGAAAACCCAGTTCCTAGTTTTGTTGATGAATGTGGTGTTGATAACCAGTTAGGTTCAACTGGGGAAGATGTGTTTGAATTTAATGGTGAAAGCACAATGATGGTGGTGTCTGATCTTAGTTTTGTTTATAACTCATCACTGTCAAGTTTAAATGGTGACTCTAATGGAGGTGCTAATGATGGAGTTGATTCTTCAGGCTCAACAAGTAGTAAGAAACCAAAGGTTGATAGAGCAAGAACTTTGATTTCGGACCGGAGGAGAGGCAAGATGAAGGAGAAGCTCTATACATTGTGTGATTTATGTTGTGATTCTCTGATTACGAGGAATATTTATGAGGAAAAATAATTATATTATTACTTGAATAAAATTTAAAAGTATTACAAAACTTGAAAAAAAATCTCACTAAATACTCTCTAAGTTCTCTTATTTGAAATTTATTGTTGGGGATGCCTAAACTCTCAAATGAGAGCTCTATTTATAGCCAATTCATGGCTCTTTAATTCATCAAAAATAAAATAAGTAGTTTGAAGGTTTGCACCAAAAGATAAAAAGCCACCGAAAGCAAAAGAGAGAGAGCAGCTGGACACTTCACTTCTCCCCTCCAGCTGCATCTAGAACGATTGTCATATGAAGACTATCTTGGCATGTCTCTGCACATCTCTAGTTTGTCCCGAGTAACTACCTTTATTAACATGTCGGTCGGATTCTCGTTTATGTGAATCCTTACTAGTCTCAGTAATTATTGATCAATCACATCGCATATCTAATGATAACAGATGTCGATGTGTTTTTTCCTAGAATGATACATTGAGTTCTTATTCAAATTAAGAGCACTCTACATTGAGTTCTTGTTCAAATTAAGAGCACTATACATTGAGTTATTGCTCAAATTAAGAGCAATCTGACTATCACAATATATCTTTTATTCTGTCTGCTTGATCCATAGTTCTTGGAGAAATCGCTTTAACCATAACATTTATTTTTCTGCTTCCGTTGCTACAATTTACTTTGCTTCTGTTGTGGATAATGGAATATACCTTTGTAATCTTGACTACCATGACACAGCTCCATTGTAAAAGTGTAGAGAAATCATGATGTAGATTTTCTACCATCAAGATCTCCTACTATATCTGAATCCGTATAGCCTTCTAAGATTGGATCAGCTCCATCGTAGCACATGCATAATTTTGATGTACCCTTGAGGTAACTGAGAATCCATTTGACTTTCTCTCAGTGTTCTTTTCATGGATTAGAGAGAAAATGACTCACTACACCCACTGTGTGAGCAATATCTAGCCTGGTACATACAATTGCATATATTACGCTTCCAATTGCTGAAGAATAAAGTATTAATGACATCTCCTCTATCTCTTTCTTGGATGAGGGGAATGAACTCTTGCTCAGTTTGAAGTGGTGAGCTAATGGAATGCTGACAGATTTGACATTTTGTATGTTGAACCTCTTGATCACTCATTCAATGTAATTCTAATGTGATAGCCATAACCTTTTGTTCATTTTGTCTCGAACTAAATGCATTCCCAAAATATATTGATTTAGTCTCCTTTATGTCAAAAGACTTAGGGAGTTCTTTCTTCAGCTGACTGATTTTTACTGCATCTTGTCCAACGATTAATATGTCATCAGCATATAATAGAAGAGTAACGAAATTTCCATCCGGAAACCTTTGAATATAAACACATTGGTCTGCAGTAATTCTTTTGTAGCATTGACTTACCATGAATGAGTCAAAAATTTTGTACTATTGCATTGGTGCTTGCTTAAGGCCGTACAAACTCTTATTCAGCTTGCATACAAGGTTCTATTTTCTTAAAGCCTTAAAATATTCTAGTTGTTCCATATAGATTTCTTCATATAAATCACTATGAATAAATATTGTCTTGACATCCATCAATTCAAGCTCTAGGTTCAAACTGGCTACCAATCCTAGGATAACTCGTATTGAAGCTATTTTTACAACTGGTGAAAAGATTTCATCAAAGTTGATTCTCTTTTTCTGTAGGAATCCTTTTACTACTAACGAGGCTTTATGTTTCATCACACTTTTATTGTCATCTTTCTTCAGCTTGAACACCCATTTTTTCTTCAATACCTTTTTATCTTGTGGGAGCTTGACTATCTCATAAGTATGATTTTCAGCAGAAATTACATTTCATTCTGCATTGCTTGCATCCATTTTCTTTATCTTTATCAGATACAACTTCTTGAAAATTCCCTAGCTCCCCCTTTATCAGTAATCAGAATATTTTCAGATTCTGAATATATGGTTGATGGAATCCGGCCTCGCTTAGATATTCGTACTTGAGGTTCATTGATTTCGGGAGGTCTGTTTTCATACAAATCTATGGATGATCCTGTAGCTTCTGATGGAGCAAATTGCGGCTCCACTGCTCAATATTCTCTTATTCCTCATATTGTTCTACTTCTGGCATTTCATCATGCACCCCATCATTATCTATGGCAAATTGTGTTGGTGTTGGGTCTAGATTTGAATTAGGAGACATCATGAGCTTTTGAATGTCTTTCATTATTTGGTCTTCATAAAACACTACATCTATGCTTTTGATCACCAAATGCCTCATTAACAAAGCTTTATTCCGAGCAGTCTTGCCATAGTCCATGCTTTCCAATTTTGTCCATAATTTATAGGCTGTATCGTGCGCTATGTGATAGAAGACGCTATGGCTGATCTACTGCCGAATCTGACCGAAGGTTCTCTTGTTGAGTTTCTTTCAGTCATTTTCTTTAACAGAATCTGGTTTCACTCATTTTTCCTCAATCATATCAAATAGATATTTGTAATTTAGATAATCTTCTATTCAAGGCTTCCAGAGTGAATAATTAGTCGACATCATCTTGATCATAGCACCTGAATATGACTTTTCCATTTTCATTTTTGAGTTTAAATTTTAAAATTACTAAATCAATAAATTATATGATGATTTACACAAAACGAATATCACTGTTGCGTCCGAAATGGTCGAAATAATAGGAATTGATTGTTCGCTGGCCCAAATTTGACACTGGTATCAATTTATAAATTTCAGAAATTCTGGGGTTGAATTAGTGATTCTGTAAGATTTGGTCAATCTGTCAATTTCATAGATTACATGGGGCTCTCTGAAATTTTACAAGCGCGCTGATGCGGCTGACACGTGGCATGTGACATGGCGCTGACTGGACTGATGTTGTTGACGTGGAGATGACGTGTCACTGACAGGACTGACTTCGATGACGTGGTCATCTTCAACCTTTAGCAGGCCCGTGAGGAGTGTGAGGAAGACGCTAAGCTCTCTGGTCGATGTGTGGCACGAGTGGCGTCTTTTGGTCTCCGTTTGATCATTGGAAAAATACCACCGTGCTTGTCTCGTCGTAAAAAACCGATGGTATGCTCAAAACTTGATTTTGAGCACTTCCATGAAATTCGAATTTTCGGAACAGAGTCTCTGTGTTTTGGCTTCGGGACCCCAACATGTAACCAAAACTCTAATACCATTTGTTATAATTCTCTGATCACTAAACAATGTTTATGAGGAAAAATAACTTTATTACTACTTTAGTAGAATTTACAAGTATTATAAAATTTGAAAAAAAAAAACTAACTAAACATTCTCTAAGTTCTCTTACTTGAACTTATTGTTGGAGATGCCTAAACTCTCAAATGAGAGCTCTATTTATAGCCAATCCATGGCTCCCTAATTCAACAAAAATAATTGCACCGAAAAGTAGTTTGGAGGTTTGCACCAAAAGTCAAAAAGCCACCGAAAGCAAAAGAGAGAACACTTCACTTTGGTTCCTAACATAACTAAGGTAAGGTATTGTAATGTGCGTAAAATCTAGTATTTGAACTTTGACAGTCATTTTAATGGTGTTTTATGGGATTAATGTGGCAGATGGATAAGGCGTCGATAGTTGGAGATGTTGTGTTGTATGTTCAAGATCTGCAAATGAAGGCTAAGAAGCTAAAAGTTGAGATTGATGAGCTTGAAGCATCCTTAACAAGTGCAGAAATATGCCAAGAATCTATTGGAAACCTGAAGAACGCTCGAGTTCGCGGCCGAAAGAGTCCTACTTGCAGGAAGATAATGCATGTTCTATAAATACTGAAAATGTAGTCGTTTGTTGCATAACAGTTACTTTAGTTTCAGCATGTTTAACTATAGAATGGAGATGGTAATAGGGTGGGTATGATACGAGGATGCTAATATCTATATCTGGCCTGTTCGACCAACAGTTATAATAGTTTTACCTGTATTGAGCCCCCGTTCACACGGAAATTTTACATTGATTAGAACATGGATGTAAATATTCATACCTTATCCGTCCAACTAACACGTATAAAAAATTATAGGCTTATCCATCCTTAATGTACCGAGCACTGAGCCCCCGTATCTATGGGGATTTTTGCCATCCCTGGTACTGAGTTATGAAGTAAAGGTTATCATTTCCTCTTAAATTAACTAAAATCATTTACTTTGTTAAGTTGTTTATTTATTTTTTATTTTTCCAGGTGGACGTGTTTCAAGTGAAGGAAAAAGGGTTTTATGTGAGATTGGTAAGCAACAAAGGGGAAGGTGTTGCTACATCACTTTACAAGGCTCTTGAGTCCCTAACAAGCTTCAGTTTCTGATAAATTTGTGTTAACATCTACTTGGAATGTAAGCTAAATCTTAAATTTCTTTATTTTCTGTCTTTTTTCTTGTTTTTTCAAAAGTACTTTGGTCATTTCCAAAGTACTTTTCTTGTTTTTTGGAGAAACAGGTAATTAGAATCAGTGACCAAATCATGCACCTAACAAATCTGCAACTGTTGGTGACAAGTGCTATTGTGAACGGAAAATTATATTATGTTTCGGGTGTATATGCCATTTCTCTCACAATAAGGATTTGAAGTTCTAAAACCTTCATCTGCTTAAGCATGCTGCTATGTTTTCAGTTTCTTGGGCAAGTATGCATGTGATTCAACAATATCAAGATTGCCATCAGCATATGAATAGATTGGCTTTAGTGATTATAAGGAGCTTTTAATTTCAATGCACAGAAGTCTGATACTTTACTGGTGTGATCTGCAAATTGACCTAATAATTTTAAGCTCATTGCAGTTATTTCAGCAATGGGCACAATGAACTCCTGAAACCTTATCAATGCATGTGTACAAGTTTGCTCATAAGAATAATTCCAGAGATCCTAACATTTTAAGCTCATTTTAGACATTCGATGAGAAAAAGAGAGTAAATGAAGCTGTCACATGTCAAGCAAAGTAATGGAAAGAAAGTTCTAAGTTAACATGAACAAAAACCATAAAAAGAGACATGAATTTTATAAAATTTAATAAAATAATGATTTCAGATAAGATATAATAACGCCAAAAGATTCATGTACCAAATCTCACTTAATGGAAAATACTTTATTTGAAATTTAAATAGGTGATGCCCCCCAGTTGAAATTTAAATTGCGTCTCAAATATTGAAATGTCTAGCATTAGAATGATTTCACTAGAATTGGCAGAATAATTAGATTGACATGAACAAGGCAAGAGTTGCATCACATGAGAACAAAAAATAGGGAAATAATTAGTCACCATGTCGGATACATAAAATGAATTAAAACATTATTTTCTCTGGATTCTATAACCAATAGCCTCCAAGATTTGACAAATCTGTGCCTTGATAATAATATAAACCACACATCTACATAGATAATCTTTGAAAAACACATTCGATAAATTTTTGGTGCTTGTTCAGGCATGTACATTGTTCACGACCCATGAGCTTCTTCAATTGATTAACTGCACCAAAATGGAGCACAAGCTGAAAAAAAAATGATATGTATCTTTTATGGTGTGATAATGAAAGGTCAAATACTAGAAACAAGTGTAAAATACGTAACATTCACCCACTAGCTTAATTTGTCAGCAGTCCCTGAAAACTTTGCAAGCTCGTTGTGCATGTAATTACCATTGTTGTGATTCTTTGATCATTAAAGAGTGTATATGAGGAAAATTTACTTTCTATTACTACTTGAATAGACTTTACCAAAATTACAAATTTTGATATAAAAACCTCACTTTTTACACTCTGTAAGCTCTCTTGATATGAAGTTTAATAAATTTTGGGATGCATGAACTCTCAAATGAGAGCTCAATTTATAGTAAAAATAATGCTCGAATTTCAACAAGCATTTAGTGTGGTAGTTGGTGGTTTTGACAAATTTGCTCAAACATTAAATGCAAGCTTTGACACATGTCGAACTCTTCAATTCTCCCCCTCCAGCTACATCTGAAACGATTGTCATCTGAAAACTATCCCGGCTATGTCTCTGCATAGTTCTAACTTGTCTAGAGTAACCACATTTGTTAACATGTCGATTGGATTCTCATATGTGTGGATCTTCACTAGTTTCAGTAGTTGTTGATTAATCACCTCGCATATCCAATGATAGTGAATATCAATGTTCTTCATCCGAGAATGATACATTGAGTTCTTGCTCAAGTCCATAACAATCTAACCATAACATTTCCTTTACTGCTTCCTCTGCTGCAACATACCAGCTTTTGTTGTGGGTAATGTAATACACATTTTCAATCTTGACTACCATGACACAGCTCCTCCTACAAAAGTGTAGAGAAAACCTTATGTAGATTTTCTACCATCAAGATTTTCTTCCATATCTGAATATGTATAGCCTTCCAAGATTGGATCAGCTCCCTCGTAGCACATGCATAACTTCGATGTACCCTAGAGGTACCTGAGAATCCATTTGACTGCCTCACAATGTTCTTTTCCTGGGTTAGAAAGAAAACGACTCACTACACTCACTGCGTGAGCAATATCTGGTCTAGTACATACTATAACATACATTAGGCTTTCAACTGCTAAGAATATGATATTGATGACATCTCCACCATCTCTTTCTTGGATGAGGGAGACAAACTCTTGCTTAGTTTGAAGTGATGAGCTAGTGGAACGCTGACAGATTTGTCATTCTGTATATCGAATCTCTTGATCACCCGTTCAATATAATTCTCCTGTGATAGCCACAACATTTTGTTATGTCTGTCTCGAACTATTTGCATTCCTAAAATATGTTGAGCCAGTCCTAATGTGGGAACACAGAAATCTGGGCGACGCATGCTGTCCTAGGTTCGCGGCCTAGTCGGGAGTACGGAGTAGCCACGGGGACTAAACCGGAGAATAATGGAGTCGCCACCCGGTGTGAACCGGGAAAATGAGATTTAAGGCCGCACTCACCCATCGCAAGGGAAAACCTCAAACCGTTGGGTTCGGAATGGTCCCTTATTTATGTCACTTGTAATGAAAGGATTTATATAATAATTTAATCAAGCTTAAGTAACATTTATTTATAGGAGTATCATGCTTCTAAATTCACATATACAAAATAAAACTTACGCATATATTTCACATATAAGATTGCATGCTTGGAAGTACATCAAAGGAGATACAAACATACAACTTTATTGGCATATTATATTCAAGAGAACACAAGCACACATACTAACCACACAAGCGCACATGTGAGCACATTCTCAAGTGGTACGTGGAATTGTATCATAAGTACAGATCGTACTACCGTCCATTCGGAATCGGCTACGGAATTTACGTCTGGGTTTCCATCCAATATACCACAAGAAATAGTACTCAAATGTTATCATGACATAAGTATATGAATTGTAATACATTAAACACATTGTATTCATACATGTGGGGATAGCTACTAGGAAGACTATGTATGAAATCTAATGAAAAAGGACTCAGTTCAGTGGGTGCGCATTCGCGTAGCGTTTGAAAACGCGTTCGAACGGTACACAGAAGGTTCGCGTTCGTATAGCGTTCGAGAACGCGTTCGAATAGAATCAGACCTGATGCATGATAAGACTAAGAAAGTGCGTGTGTGTTCACGTAACGTTCGAGAATACGTTCGAACGGTAAACAAAAGGTTCGCGTTCGTATAGCGTTCGAGAACGCGTTCGAACGGAACCAGACCTGATGCATTATGAGATTAAGAAAGTGCGTGCACGTTCGCGTAGCGTTTGAGAACGCGTTCGAACGGTAAACAGAAGGTTCGCGTTCGTGTAGCGTTCGAGAACACGTTCGAACGGAACCAGACCTGATGCATGCAACATAAAGAATAAAGACAACAATGTCAAGCTCAGTATGTCCGATTTAACGTATCTCGCATTCAACCGAACACACATCAACTGGCACGGCGAAGCATCGTGGTAAAGGGCTTTAACCCTTCCCCGTAGGGGATCTTCCATTCCACTTACTAAGCCCATGCGCTCGATTGAATCATGCATACATAGAATTAAAAGCAATAATATCAAACTAGTATGCCCGATTGAACGTGTCTTGCATTCAACCGAACACACATCAACCGGCGCGGCGAAGTATCGTGGTAAAGGGCTTTAACCATTCCCCATAGGGGATCTTTCATTCCACTTACTAAGCCCATGCGCTCGATTTAGTTATGCATACATAGAATTAGAGGCAATAATATCAAACTTAGCGTGCTCGATTGAACGTGTCTTGCATTCAACCGAACACACATTAACCGGCGCGGCAAAGCATCGTGGTAAAGAGCTTTAACCCTTCCCCATAGGGGATCTTTCATTCCATTTACTAAGCTCATGCACTCGATTGAATCATACGTAAATAAGCAACATGCAGAATTCGAGTGACGAAAAAATAAATAAATAAATAAATCAAAGCAACATGAAACAAGAGAAGGTGTCGTTTATTCAAGTGGTACGTGGAGTTGTATCCCAAGTACAGACCGCACTACCGTCCATTCGGATTCGGCTACGGAATTTACGTCTGGGTTTCCATCCTATATACCACAAGACACGACACTTTTCCATTCATCCAATACCCACAACACACATCATACACAAACATGATTCAACAAATAATGAAAATACATTCAAAATAAATAACAAAAATCAAATAAAGATGAGTGTGAAAAGTACCATCAGGTCTAACCTTTTAAGCCGTCTCTCGGACTCGCGTTTCACGAAGATCGGAAGGGGTAAAGCTCCGTAACTTTTCTGGTTCACTGGTTTGCCTTTTCCTTCGCCGTTTAGCCGCTCAAACTACTGTTTCGACTCCGTTTTGCTGCTGTTTCCTTGCGGTTTCACTGCCGTTTCCTCTGTATTTTTTTACTTACTGTTTCAGGTCTTGTTTTTGGTGTTTTAGGCTACTGTTTTTGGTGTGATTTTCAGTGATGTGTGGAGGTTTATGGGGTTGGTTTTCGGTGGTGATTAGGGGGCGTTTAGGTGGTTGTAGGGGGTGTGAATGGCTATTGTATTTTCAGTGATGTGAGGGTAAGGATGAAGGGAATGATTTGTTATCTTTCTTGTGATTTGCGTGTGATGTCTTAAGGTTTCTTGCAGTGATTTGCGTGTGAGTAGTGTATGAGCTAGAGGATTGGATGTCTTGGGCGTGGGCTAGAGAGATTCGAGAGGAGGGGTGGCTAGATTATGGGTTGTTTATATAGAGAAGGGCTGTGGCTTCACCTTGTCTCACAAGGAAGGGATTTTGGCATTAAAGAGGGATATGATTTGGTGTTGAGCAAGGAAAGTCAAAGATTGAGGGGGGACAAAACTTGGCTAGATTAGGAATACAAAATATTTAATTTGTTATGATTGATTTTAATTAGGCATGACATCTTTTTAATTTAGTATGTGATTTGTTTAGTTAGGAAGTTAATATATTTGATTTATCTTTATTAGGTATGATTATATTTTATGTTTTATTTAATTGGTAAATGGTTTAAATATTTTATTTAATAT
The DNA here is from genome assembly GCA_019454045.1 of Zanthoxylum bungeanum. Lineage (NCBI taxonomy): Eukaryota > Viridiplantae > Streptophyta > Magnoliopsida > Sapindales > Rutaceae > Zanthoxylum > Zanthoxylum bungeanum. The sequence continues at coordinate 382,124 of SKCR01030632.1, forward strand.
TTAATGTTTAATTTAATTAAATTGTGATGTGTTTTATGGGCTTTGGGGGGCTAATTGGGCTGAGGTGCGAGGCTAGCAGCAAAACCAGAAACACCGACGCCGTTCGAACGCCAATTCGAACGTGGCACGAACATCCGCAATCTGCCTGAAGTTCGAACGAAGTAACGAACGCAACACTAACGAAGACAGTGAACTTGTGAAATGAACTAGATGACGTACTTATTCTGAATTTCCCCTTCCGACCTTCGTTTCCCGCAATATCCTTAGCTAAAAAGGTAGTGTCTCCAACTGAGACTCATCGTCGGGTCTCACATGCGAAAATGCAATGCCTACACCTAAGTCTTTCATGTCGAAAGATTTAGAGAGTTCATTCTCTAGCTGACTTATCTTCGCTATTTCTTGTCTAACGATCAACATGTCATCTACATATAATATAAGAACAACGAAATTTCCATCTGAAGACATTTGAATGTAAAAACATTGGTCTGCAGCAGTTCTTTTGTAGCATTGACCCACCATGAACGAGTCAAACTTCTTGTTCCACTACCTTGGTACTTGCTTGAGGCCGTAAAAACTCATCTTCAGCTTGTAAATAAGGTTTCCATGTAGATTTTTTCATGTAGATCACTATGAAGAAATGTTGTCTTGAAATCTATATGTTCAAGCTTTAGGTTCAGACTAGCTACCAATCATAGGATAACTTGAATTGAAGCCATTTTTACAACCGGTGAAAAAATTTCTTCAAAGTCGATTCCATTTTTCTGTAGGAATCTTTTGACTATTAATCGAGTTTTATGTTTCACCACATTTTCGCTGCCATCCTTTTTCAGCTTGAACACCCATTTGTTCTTCAGTCTATTTTTGCCTTGCGGGAGCTTGACTATCTCATAAGTAAGATTCTTCTACAAAGCTTCTATTTCATCATGCATTGCGTGCAATTATTTTCCTTTGTCCAAAATAGGCCAAAATTGGGCTTATTTTCACTAAAGAGTTTAATTTATAACCAAAACAATGCTTGAATTTCAGCAAGCATTTAATGTGGTGGTTTTGATAAAATTGCTCAAGCTTTTAATGCAAGCTTTTACGCAAGCTGGACTCTTCAACCATGTCCCAGGTCCCGAGCCCATTATTTAAAATTAGGCCCGGGCGCAGTTCTTGAACCGGTGGTTCTGATTCCTCAAAAAGAGGAACTGGAACCGAATCGTAAAATTGCGGTTTCAGTTTCGGAATTGGAATTCCGGACCACATTAATAAAAAAAATTAATAAAATTAAATATAAATTAAAAATTATTAATATAGAAATATCAACATAATCAAAATTTTTCATGATTAAATTTCATAATTCACTAATTCATTTTTAAATTTTATTTTATTTTATTTTATTTTTTTGTGGTTCCGGTTCCTCTTGTAAAATTACGGTTTCGATTCCAGTTCCTGTAATCGGAAATTCAGATGATTCTGGTTCCGTTTTGATTCCAATTCGGAACTGAATCGCGGTCGGGCCTATACAAAATCAAATATGGGATCATCAATGTGGCTAAAAAGCAGACAGTATTTGCATATGATGGAAGAATATACATAAGATAATCACTTGGGTATCTCCTTACACTTCCTGGCGTTCTATTTTATTCTGATGCTAAGAAGAAGAGTTATGATTATATGTAATCCACTAGAAAATTATAAGTTTAAAAGTGCTTATTTATCTAGTCATAAGTGAGCATAGAAAATCCTTCATGGGTAATTGAAAATGCTTATAGAAAGGGAGTAATAAAACATAATACCTGCAAAAGGTGAACTTGCCCTCTGGTAGCTCCTCTCCAATCGCCGTATGCACCATTGGATTAACCACATCATAATCCTTCTGCTACAAGTTTTGACTGAGAATATTGTTAATGAAGAAGAAAAGCTGGAATATCTTTATGCAATATACATCCAACAAATTTGTAGTTTAAGTTGAGATATTATCAATGATATCAAATAAGTCATCATTTCAAACCATCTTGTGGAATCCTGACAACAGGAAAAACTGTGTGTGTATATATATATATATATATATATATATTCGAATATTATTTTATGCTAACGGATAAAGTTTCGATTTGAGTTCATTTGAATAATGTGTCCAGAGTATTTTTGTTCGAAAGTCAATTTGGACATTGAACAGACCTTCTGGTCATTCAAACTGTTGGAAATTGTTGTTAATTGTACATTATTTGGTGTTGTTAAATAACAACAATTAGTAATAATTTCATGTTGGAAATTATTAAGTAACAACAAGAGTTGTTAATCAAATAATTAAGTAACAATAAGAGTTGTTAAGTAACATCAATTAGTAAAATGTTAAGTGGGGAACATATGGTACACCCATGATGATAACATTTTTGGAAGGGTTAGAGAAAGTCATTATGCATCCAAATACATGTGATAACATAGTAATCAATGCATGTGATTAAATAGTAATCAAGGATTAATAGTAATCCATACATGTGAGCTAATAGTGACTTGGTTTCCCTCCTATAAATAAGACCATTTGCTTATTGAGTTAAGCAATCAATTAAGTTTGATTAAGAGGTCTCCACAAGTTTAAAGGTATGCAATTGTGTTGTGGTTAATATAGATTTATTTCAATTAGTTTGTAAATCTGTGCCTTGATAATAATATAAACCACACATCTACATAGATAATCTTTGAAAAACACATTCGATAAATTTTTGGTGCTTGTTCAGGCATGTACATTGTTCACGACCCATGAGCTTCTTCAATTAAAAGTAGGATTCAGACCAAAAGTGGTTAGCGGTAACTATCGAATAAGTTTCTTTCACTTCCATTGGGTTAAAAGCGCAGAATAAAAGTACAAGCCTGAATGGCATGCTGGAAGCTACAACTGAATCCGACCATGAATATTGGATTAAGATAAACATGTTGAGAATCAAGATCGATTGATTAACTGCACCAAAATGGAGCACACGCTGAAAAAAAATGATATGTATCTTTTATGGTGTGATGAAAGGTCAAATACTAGAAACAAGTGTAAAATACGTAACATTCACCCACTAGCTTAATTTGTCAGCAGTCCCTGAAAACTTTGCAAGCTCGTTGTGCATGTAATTACCATTGTTGTGATTCTTTCATCATTAAAGAATATATATGAGGAAAATTTACTTTCTATTACTGCTTGAATATACTTTACCAAAATTACAAATTTTGATATAAAAACCTCACTTTTTACACTCTATAAGCTCTCTTGATATGAAGTTTAATAAATTTGGGGATGCATGAACTCTCAAATGAGAGTTCAATTTTTAATCAAAATAATGCTCGAATTTCAACAAGCATTTAGTGTGGTAGTTGGAGGTTTTGACAAATTTGCTCAAACATTAAATGCAAGCTTTGACACATGTCGAACTCTTCAATTCTTCCCCTCCAGCTGCATCCGAAACGATTGTCATCTGAAAACTATCCCGGCTATGTCTCTGCACAGTTCTAACTTGTCTAGAGTAACCACATTTGTTAACATGTCGATTGGATTCTCATATGTGTGGATCTTCACTTCTCTCAGTAGTTGTTGATTCATCACCTCGAGTATCCAATGATAGCGAATATCAATGTTCTTCATCAGAGAATGATACATTGAGTTTTTGCTCAACTTCATAGCACTCTAACCATAACATTTCCTTTACTGCTTCCTCTGCTGCAACATACCAGCTTTTGTTGTGGATAGTGTAATACACATTTTCAATCTTGACTACCATGACACAGCTCCTCCTACAAAAATGTAGAGAAAACCTTATGTAGATTTTCTACCATCAAGATTTCCTGTCATATCTGAATATGTATAGCCTTTCAAGATTGGATTAGCTCCCTCGTAGCACATGCATAACTTCGATGTACCCTAGAGGTATCTGACAATCCATTTGACTGCCTCACAATGTTATTTTCCTGGGTTAGAAAGAAAATGACTCACTACACTCACTGCGTGAGCAATATCTGGTCTAGTACATACTATAGCATACATTAGGCTTCCAACTGCTAAGAATATGATATTGATGACATCTCATCCATCTCTTTCTTGGATGAGGGAGACAAACTCTTACTTAGTTTGAAGTGGTGAGCTAATGGAACGCTGGCAGATTTGTCATTCTGTATATCAAATCTCTTGATCACCCGTTCAATATAATTCTCCTGTGATAGCCACAACCTTTTGTTATGTCTGCCTCGAACTATTTGCATTCCTAAAATATGTTGAGCCAGTCCCAAGTCTTTCATGTCGAAAGATTTAGAGAGTTCATTCTTTAGCTGACTTATCTTCGCTATTTCTTGTCCAACGATCAACATGTCATCTACATATAATAGAATAACAACAAAATTTCCATCTGAAGACATTTGAATGTAAGAACATTAGTCTGCTGCAACATTTCTTTTGTAGCATTGACTCACCATGAACGAGTCAAACTTCTTGTTCCACTACCTTGGTACTTGCTTGAGGCCGTAAAAACCCATCTTCAGCTTGTAAACAAGGTTTCCATGTAGATTTTTTCATGTAGATCACCATGAAGAAATGTTGTCTTGAAATCTATATGTTCAAGCTTTAGGTTTAGACTAAGTACCAATCATAGGATAACTCGAATTGAAGCCATTCTTACAACCGGTGAAAAAATTTCATCAAAGTCGATTCCATTTTTCTGTAGGAATCTTTTGACTATTAATCGAGTTTTATGTTTCACCACATTTTCGCTGCCATCCTTTTTCAACTTGAACACTCATTTGTTCTTCAGTCTATTTTTGCCTTGCGGGAGCTTGACTATCTCATAAGTATGATTCTTCTACAAAGCTTCTATTTCATCCTGCATTGCGTGCAATTATTTTCATTTGTCCAAAATAGGCCAAAATAGGGCTTATTTTCACTAAAGAGCTTAATTTATAACCAAAACAATGCTCAAATTTCAACAAGCATTTAATGAGCATTTAATGTGGTGGTGGGTGATTTTGATAAAATTGCTCAAGCTTTTAATGTAAGCTTTTACGCAAGCTGGACTCTTCAACCATGTCCCAGGTCTCGAGCCCATTATTTAAAATTAGGCCCAGACGCAGTTCTTGAACTTGTGGTTTTGATTCCTCAAAAAGAGGAACTGGAACCGAATCATAAAATTGCGGTTTCAGTTTCGGAATTGGAATTCCGGACCACATTAATAAAAAAAATTAATAAAATTAAATATAAATTAAAAATTATTAATATAGAAATATCAACATAATCAAAATTTTTCATGATTAAATTTCATAATTCACTAATTCATTTTTAAATTTTATTTTATTTTATTTTATTTTTTTTGGTTCCAGTTCCTCTTGTAAAATTACGGTTTCGGTTACAGTTCCTGTAATCGGAAATTCAGACGATTCTGGTTCCGTTTTGATTCCAATTCGGAACTGAATCGCGGCCGGGCCTATACAAAATCAAATATGGGATCATCAATGTGGCTAAAAAGCAGACAGTATTTGCATATGATGGAAGAATATACATAAGATAATCACTTGGGTATCTCCTTACACTTCCTGGCGTTCTATGATTATATGTAATCCACTAGAAAATTATAAGTTTAAAAGTGCTTATTTATCTAGTCATAAGTGAGCATAGAAAATCCTTCATGGGTAATTGAAAATGCTTATAGAAAGGGAGTAATAAAACATAATACCTGCAAAAGGTGAACTTGCCCTCTGGTAGCTCCTCTCCAATCGCCGTATGCACCATTGGATTAACCACATCATAATCATTCTGCTACAAGTTTTGACTGAGAATATTGTTAATGAAGAAGAAAAGCTGGAATATCTTTATGTAATATACATCCAACAAATTTGTAGTTTAAATTGAGATATTATCAATGATATCATCCATGAAGCCCAGCCTCAACTGAAATAAGTCATCATTTCAAACCATCTTGTGGAATCCTGACAACAGGAAAAACTGTGTGTGTATATATATATATATATATATTCGAATATTATTTTATGCTAACGGATAAAGTTTCGATTTGAGTTCATTTGAATAATGTGTCCAGAGTATTTTTGTTCGAAAGTCAATTTGGACATTGAACAGACCTTCTGGTCATTCAAACTGTTGGAAATTGTTGTTAATTGTACATTATTTGGTGTTGTTAAATAACAACAATTAGTAATAATTTCATGTTGGAAATTATTAAGTAACAACAAGAGTTGTTAATCAAATAATTAAGTAACAATAAGAGTTGTTAAGTAACATCAATTAGTAAAATGTTAAGTGGGGAACATATGGTACACCCATGATGGTAACATTTTTGGATCGGTTAGAGAAAGTCATTATGCATCCAAATACATGTGATAACATAGTAATCAATGCATGTGATTAAATAGTAATCAAGGATTAATAGTATTCCATACATGTGAGCTAATAGTGACTTGGTTTCCCTCCTATAAATAAGACCATTTGCTTATTGAGTTAAGCAATCAATTAAGTTTGATTAAGAGGTCTCTACAAGTTTAAAGGTATGCAATTGTGTTGTGGTTAATATAGATTTATTTCAATTAGTTTGTAAATAAATCTAGGACTAGTAATACATGTATGGTTAGATCATAAGAGGACACACATGTAAATATATTAGGGATTACGTTTCCTAACATTGGTATCAGTAGCTTAAATGCATGTATTCTAGTTAGATTACACAAAAATTGCATGAACATGCATGAAAAATGTTGAAAATGCTTATGGTTTTTGTTTTTACAAAAATGATTTTCTTCTAACTTATGGCCGTAATAACTCTCTGTAGAAAATTGATAATCGCATGTTCAAATATGTTTTGAAAACTAGGTCATGAGATCTTCAATTTGGTATATCATTTGCTTAATTTGGATTACAATTGAGAAAGATATAAACCCTAGAAGTTGGCTAGATGAATTTGTTCTTACCCAGAAAAATACTCCAAGAATAGATGTACTACATGTCATCCGCTATTTAGAGAAGAGGATGACAAGTCGTCCGGATTCTGTACGACAAGTCGTACGTTTTCCTCATTTGTAGATGACATGTCATCTGGTTTATGTACGACAAGTCATACGCTTAACACCGAGAAGGACGACATGTCGTCCACAACATATCAACCGACAAGTCGGCTGGAAGTAAAAGATACAAACGACATGTCATACGGCCACAGGACACACGGATGACATGTCGTCCGGGCGTGTGACTCCGCCGAGACTGGTCGGCACGTGAGAGCGTGTGAGGGCGAGTGGGAGCCCGTGGCCGGCGCGTGGAGGCACGTGCGACACTCCTGTGGCGCGTGAATGGCGCGTGGACATCTGTGTTCGCCCGTGTTGGTCATGTCTGTATCAGTTTGCTTCGGTAATTCTGATCCGTCATGATTAAATGTCTAGTCCTTTTGCATATTATATTAATTGGCCATGATAAATTTGTTTTATCATATAAACTTTGTGTTTATGTAAATGAATATCTTTGTGATATTTATTTTAGTTAATGTAACTTTGTGTTTCATTATATTGATTTTTCTTTGTATTTGTTGCAGAAAATCATGCCGATTAGACAAAAAACTGCAAAAAGGGTTATGACATCCGCACATAGTGAAAAATTGAAAGACATGTTGCTGGATCTGGATAAGTATAGGATGAAAGAAGATGATGATATGATTTCTCATATCATCACCTTTAATAACATGTTACAAGAATCTATATAGGAAGGTAATTGGATATGACAACCAAACAGACTCAGATTGCTACGAAATACTCTCCCGGAAATATGGCAAAAACGACTTACTGATATTTGGAAATTAGTAACTCATACAGAAGAACTACGTGTTCAGTATAACATAGCCATTGAGAGGTTAGTGATTGAGTATCTCTAATATAAGACAAATAATACTATTTTTCCTTTGATGTCCCGGAAACGTTGCAAGGATCCGAAATTTGCTATAGGTTTCCCATGGTTGTCCAAGATCAATTACGAGTTACCACAAGAATTTAAGGATTCTTATCCTAAGACATTTATTCGTTGGAACACTAGAACCAGAAAAGTTCTAAGTGTTAGATATTAGTTTTTTCTATGATAAAACTATGTTAATGTTTATGTGTGTAACTGTTTGTTATTTCATGACATGTAAATATTGTATTTATATGTGTGGATGTTTTAATGTTGATTTTAATTTATGTAATTAAATAAATGATTGTCATGTACATTAATAGTCGCATGATTAAGATGTTCTAAGAATTTATATAATTTTTAGAAAATGATTTTACATGATTGATTATGTTGATAATATTTTTACATTGGGTAATTGAATGATGATTGGACACATAGTGGCCTTTTGACTCTAACCCCATTGAAAAATCTTATTAAACGTAATTCATTTCATGATAAATAAGTCAAAAGTATTAACAATTGTGCATGAATGTCTGTAGAAACTTTGTGTTTTTTAATATGGCTTCTGCAACAAAGAACATTATTGCTGAACTCAACAAGGGTGAGAAACTGAATGGCGATAATTATGAAATTTGGAGCATGAAAATCCAATATGTGCTAGAAAAACAAGAGGTTATTGAAACTTTGAAAATGAGCATTGATGAACCTGAACAGGGCACTACGACCCAACACAGGCGAGACCGAGAGGCTTATGAGGCCTGGAAGAAAAAAGAATTACATTGCCCACATTACGTTGCTAAGCAGTATGGATAATGACCTAATGAAAGAGTTCAGGAAATATGACTTGGCTAAGGACATGCGGTCCACACTAGCTGAAAAGTTTGGTAGTATATCAATAACCAAACTCAGGTCACTGACAATCAAGTTTGACACATACAAGAAACGCCCTGAGTTTACTATGTCAAAACACTTGAGGCAAATGTCAACATGATTACTGAACTAGCAGATGCTGGACATGTTCTTACAGATGAACAAAAAGTCCAAGCGGTCATTCGTTCTCTTCCAAATAGCTGGGAGCATATGAAGATGCATTTGATCCACAATGAGAGTATCAAAACCTTTGATGATGCTAAACGTCACCTTGAATTAGAAAGCGACCGACTCGCGGCCGCTAAGTCAAATACTGAAGTGTATATGACAGAAACTAGCAAACCTGAGGGTTTCAAGAAGAAAAGAAAATTTCATGGTGGTGGGTTCCAGTTCGGAAAAGAACAAAATTCTTCCAAGCCAGAAAAGAAACAGAAAACCAATCAACATGGGAAATAAAAACGTCCTATCAAAAATAAAACATGGCAAATGTTAAATATTTTAATTGTGGAAAAATGTCATTTTGCTCGTGACTGCACTGAGCCTAAAAAGGTGAATACCTTTCGTGCATATTTAAATGAAATATGTGTTTCAAGTTCAATCTTTCTAACTGAATCTAATCCTTTGTGGACTGTAGACTCAGGAGCCACAGACCATGTAGCGAATGATAGAGATGCCTTAGTAGAATTTCGACGAATTTCACCTGGGGTGAAGTGGATATATGTTGGCAACAACTCACGGGTTGAATTCAAAGGAATAGGAACATGCAAGTTAGTCATGCATGGTGGAAAAATTTTACTACTACATGATGTATTGTTTGCTCCACAAATTCGTCGAAATTTAATTTATGTGTTGGTTTTGGTTAATTCAGGTTTCAATTTGAACTTCCATTAATTTGGTGTTGATTTGTACTTAGGTACAATACACTATGGTTCTGGTTATTTTCTTGATGGTTTTATTGTATTGAATGTTGAGTGTTTCAATCACAATTCCAGTTTTTCATTTGTTACTTCAACTGTCAATAATGATGGTGATGTAATTGTGTGGCATGCTAGACTTGGCCACATTGGCCAGCAAAGAATGAACAGATTAGCCAAAGAAGGCTTTCTGGGAAATATTGAGAAGGTATAATTGTCAACCTGTGAATATTGCTTGACTGGAAAAACTGCGAGAAAACCATTCGGAAAAGAGACTAGAGAAGAATTTCCATTACAATTAATCCATTCAGATATCTGTGGTCCAATGAATGTCAGGGCAAGGCATGAAGCATCTTATTTCATTCATTCATAGATGATTTTACACGCTTTAGTTATGTTTATTTGATTGCTCATAAATATGAAGCATTAGAATGTTTCAAGAAATTTATGAATTTAACAGAAAATCAACTGGACAAGAAAATTAAAGCACTACGCATTGACCGTGGTCGTGAGTACTTATCTGATCAGTTCAGAGAATTATGTGATGAAAAAGGAATTAGTCGTCAGTTGACTACTTCTGCTACTCCTCAACAAAATGGTGTTGCAGAAAGAAGAAATAAAACTCTTCTTGAAATGGTTAGGTCTATGATGGCACAAATAAATTTGCCTATAACCTATTGGGGTGATGCATTATTAACTGCCACATATGTACTTAATCTGTTGCCACACCATATGAGTTATGGACAAGTCGCAAACCAAATATTCACTTTCTAAAACCTTGGGGTTGTGCGGCCTATGTTCATATGCGTTCTCACGAACATGGAAAGTTAGGCCCAAGAGGAAAAAAAAGTGTATCTTTATAAGATATTCTGAAAAATCAAAAAGATATGTTTGCATAGGTGAACATGAAAGTGGAGGCGTGACAGAATTTGAATCACGAGATATCACATTTTTAGAAAATGATTTTCCTAAGTAGGGAGAGATAGGTCAAGATTTATCTCTATATGAAACTCAAGATCACATGGATCACATGATTGGTGAACACTCGAGTTTACCTAATTCAAGTGGGAGTGATGAGAGAAATTTGAGAAAACATGATGAATCTGTTTCACATGAATCTCAAAATGATGAATTAGTTTCACACGAGTCGCATTTACGTGATCCGAGTAGAAGTGATGTACATAATCCAAGTGGGAGCAATGTGCACGATCCAAATGGAAATAATATGGAAAGTGAGGAATCAATTCCACCACTAGAATCCCAATTACGACGTAGTAATCGTATAGGCATTCCTCTACGTCGTTTCGATATTGAAGGAGAAACCTTTATGATTCTACCTCAAGAGGATGAAGAACCTAGAAACATAAAAGAGACTCTCATGTCCTGCTAAGGAAAAATGGATGAAAGCAATGGAAGACGAAATGGAGTCAATGAGGTCCAACCAAGTTTTGAAATTGGTTGATCTACCCAAAGGACGCAAAGCTATCAAGAACAAATGGGTTTTTAAAATAAAGCATAATGCCGATGGCAATATCGAAAGATATAAAGCACGACTTGTAGCAAAATGGTATACAACACATGAAGGAATTGACTACGAAGAGACTTTTTCACCCGTTGTAAGGTTTACCTCAATTCGTTTGATTCTGACTATAGTAGCAAGCATGGATCTAGAATTACATCAAATGGATGTAAAGTCTGCTTTTCTCAATGGAGAACTTGATGAAGAAATCTACATGGAACAACCAGTAGGTTTCATAAAAGAAAATGAAAAGGAGAAAGTATGTAGACTTTTAAAGTCTATATATGGTCTCAAACAATCGTCTAGACAATAGTATATACGATTCCACAATCAATCATTTCGAATGATTTCACAATGATAGATGAGGATCATTGTGTGTACACCAAGAGAGATAAAGATAAGTTCATTATCTTATCTTTGTACGTGGATGATATACTTATAGCCGGAAATGATAAGGAGTTTGTAAAACACATTAAAGAATGGTTATCATCTAACTTCGAGATGAAAGATATGGGTGAAGCTGCATATATTCTTGAGGTTAAGATCTCAAGATCGTTCAAAGAATTTATTATCTCTTTCACATGAGTTATATATAAAGAAATTTTTGAACGCTTTCAAATGCAGGCTTGTAAACCCATTGATACTCCTATCACGAAAACTGAAGCTTTGAATCGTAGATTGTGTCCTGAAACTCCACAGGAAAAGGAACAAATGAAGAAAGTTCCTTATGCAAATGCAGTTGGAAGTTTAATGTACACAATGTTGTGTACAAGACCTGATATCTGTTTCGCTGTTGGAATGGTAAGTAAATACCAATCCAATCCAGGACTACCACATTGGAAAGCAGTTAAAAGAATATTTAGGTATTTGAGAGGGACAACTGATTACTCATTGTGTTATCAAGGAAATGATCTGCAATTAAGAGGCTATACTGATGCTGACTGGGGATGAGATTTAGATGAAAGAAAATCTACCTCCGATTTGTTTTTTTGCTAAACAATGGTGCCATTTCATGGAGCAATAAGAAACAGTCTTGTATAGCCTTATCCACAATAGAGGCTGAATTTGTGGCATTTTCATCAGCAGTACAAGAGTCTGTGTGGTTGAAAAGGTTCTTGGATCATTTGGGTATGTCAAATGAAGCTTCTGGTCCAATAGTAGTTAACTGTGATAGTGAAACATCGATAGCCTACACAAAAGACCCAAAATTCCATTGTAAAACGAAACATATAGATACCAAATATAACTTTGTGAAAGACATAGTTGCACGAGAAGAGGTAAACATGAAGTACATTTTTACGCAAGAAATGGTAGCAGATCCATTGACCAAGCCTGTTCCTAGAGATGTCTTGGTTAGACATGTAAAAACTCAGGGATTGCGTAGATGTTAATGTGCTTACATATTATGATATGTATTTTTTCCAAATAATGTTTACTAATGTTAATACTCATTGATATTTGTGTTCAATGCTTACATGTTATTATGTTGATACATGTTTAAACAAATATACTATTGGTTAGTATGAAAAGTATGTCGGACAAGTGAATGATTGGCCCTCTCACACAGGAAATCGCCTCTATTGCTTTGTGTTAATGAGAGATGAGACAAATTTTTAAGCTAATTATCTGAGTGATAATTTAGAGAGCTCAAGCTTGAAAATTAAGTAATGTTGTTATGAGGTCACTTTCTCTGTGATATGACCTAAGGTGAATAAATTTGTTTCACCTTACTTGTCTTAATGTCAGTTATGAGTTAGACATTGTGTTTGTCTGAACTATAATCTGTACGGTATTTTATGAGACATGCACTCCATTGGAAATGAGAGAATACCGTAGCACATGTTTTCATACCATGTGTACATTTACGACTATTGATGGTAATACAAGTAAAGATCCCAGTCTTGATATTGTGTGAGACCCTTGAGATTATTTCAATCTCACATTGTACCCTTTAGACTCTTGTCTGCTTCTTAAAAATTTGATTTGGTGATCACTATCTTGGAGTGTTGCTGAAGGATCATGAGAGATTCGATCCGAAAGAACATCTCTGGAAAAGCAAATTGAATCAAAGTTGAGAGATTCGAGAAAGGAGAAAGATCATTATATGAGTAATATCACATTAGATTGTATTCACTGGTCGACCAATTATGTTATTCTATGTGATCAAACATGATTGTGAATACAAAATAAATATTACATTCGAAAAGAGATCGAGAGAGATTTAATGTGATAAATGATCGATGATACTGCATACATAATCAACTATGGTTCTATCCATTTTTCGAGCAGCTATATATTCCTAACAGATGTATAACAATTGAGCTCTCGAAGTATGCTGGTCGCACGGCACAATTGCAAAGTATGAATTATTCTTCTAGAGATAATGAAAATTGTTGATCCCATCATGTGTGAGTGAGAGATGTTGGTGTATGGGCCAAATTTGGTCTAGGGGCAATTTCGACCTTTACTTCAGGCCCAAGCTGCCATCATAGATTCACTCTCTTAGGAAGCTCGGATTTAGTGTATATCGGCCTAAAGATTTGCAGGCCCACACCAACACAGATCCAAGAACCCACCGTACGTTAGCCCATGTAACACTCAGATATATAAACACCATTTATAATTTGACCGTTTTCAATCTCCACGACAGTCCATAACTGCCTCTCCATGATTGACCATAACTGCTACTTCATGATTCGACCGTTACAAGCATCTAAAGCGTATGACAATTTAAGATACAGGGGTCCCACTTGGAATGTCATATAAGAGGAACCAAAGTCCCCACGAGGGGAGAGAGGAGCTCTCATACTCATAGCTCAATACTACTCTCTCCATAGCTCTCTAAACCTCTCATCTACCGCCCTCACGACAGTTGGCAAAGATCAAGGTAATATCTAACCTTATTCCCCCATCTACGACTTTTACGCCTCATTCCCTCACTGACTTGGGCGTCGGAGTGCCTACGGCATCCACCACACCGGTGGGTAGACCCTCCACTCTCACCCTACATCTTTGTTTTGCAGGATCGCCAGTGCCCCTATACAAAATCTCAATTGTAGACCTGTAGCGAAAATCAGCATCGACAGTTGGAAATTGTTGTTAATTGTACATTATTTGGTGTTGTTAAATAACAACAATTAGTAATAATTTCATGTTGGAAATTATTAAGTAACAACAAGAGTTGTTAATTAAATAATTAAGTAACAACAATTAGTAAAATGTTAAGTGGGGAACATATGATACACCCATGATGGTAACATTTTTGGAAGGGTTAGAGAAAGTCATTATGCATCCAAATACATGTGATAACATAGTAATCAATGCATGTGATTAAATAGTAATCAAGGATTAATAGTAATCCATGCATGTGAGCTAATAGTGACTTGGTTTCCCTCCTATAAATAAGACAATTTGCTTATTGAATTAAACAATAATTAAGTTTGATTAAGAGGTCTCTACAAGTTTAAAGGTATGCAATTGTGTTGTGGTTAATATAGATTTATTTCAATTAGTTTGTAAATAAATCTAGGACTAGTAATACATGTATGGTTAGATCCTAAAAGGACAAATATGTAAATATATTAGGGATTACGTTTCCTAACACGAACTGTATATCCAAAACGTACAAGGACTCCGTTTTCGAATGTAATTGCAATTTTCAGAATTTGTTTTCTAATTTTGAATTGAAAAATTGCATTCATTTGACTTAAATGGTACCTCTTCAATGTAACTTTTGATTTTTCATAAAACTCATGTGTTGTAAAGTAATGATGAACATCGTATGAAATACTTATTCCTCTCTTTACTGCATCAAATCATTCAAAATAATAATAAAAAAAATGTTCTTAAATTGTTGTGATTGAATCATCAATAACCCTCTCCATTGTATCTTGAAAGAAGGTTTCAATATGATTTCACGATTTTGAAATATTTTTTCAAAGAGAGCAATAAGTGTGCCTTAGAGAATCAATATACCGTCAATTACTCTCAAAATTTAACACAACATTTTTGCACAATTTTCCACAAGAGTATTATATATGCAAATTACAAATCATAAGGAAACAAACAAAAATAATAATCGCTGATGTTTTTTTCCCAAAGACTAAGGGTCTATTTTTTTAGGCTCTTCTAGTGCCACTGAAACCTCAAAACCGACCTTTGACTCTAGTATAAGATCATCTCTAAACAAAACCTGCATGCTTTTGCCAGATTATAAGCTAATAGAGCCAAGGACATTAATGTTGTTCACATAAAATTGTGGAGACAGGACATCTTGTATTACTAAGAAAACGCTTACTGGATTCCAATTTTTGCAATATTCTTGTTCTTGATTGGCATTGATTCCATCCAAATTGAATTTTATTGGTCTTCAAGGAAATTGTTAAAATTCAAAACAAAGCGACTTCACTATCATATGATGGGTAATGTGTGGCCTACATTTTGTAGTACTAGTAGTAGCCATTCTCTTGAATGTGTCCCCAATGGGTGACTTGGTGGTATAGAGTTAATGATCTGACCTTGAGGTCCTAGGTTCGAATCCAGAAAGTGCATTTCTTGTAAGAATTTGAGACAGCCGGGGGTTTTAGATGCTCCCCTTAAGCTTAGAAGCGTTGGTTTATCAGCGGAGTTTTCAACAATTCAAAAAAAAAAAAAAAATCTCTTGAATAAATGAAAATCACATGGGCTGCTAAGTCAAATCTGCTGTAATGAAGTTGGTAAGAACCATATTTGCAATTTTCCTAGTCTTTTTCATCAGTAATATTGTCTCCTAAATTGTACAGTCAATTTTACCAACGTGGGTCACAATGATTAAGCCCTTAACTCTCACTTCAAACTTTAAAATCTTGAGATCATATTCCCTTAGTTTTTAGTTTTATTTTCTGTATCTTTTTAGCAAATACACACATCCGTAACATAGATAACTCTATCAATTTATTGTTATTTTAGTACCATAAATTATTGGATAAACTGTTAAAAGTTTACCGACGAATTAATAGTTTTACAATTCACTACACTCAAATATCTTCGCTAAATATGCACATAACATATTTGATCCGGGAAAATGAGCGAAACCTCATGATGTTTGGTGAAATTAAACGAAACCCCATATACTTAAAAATTACAAATTTTAGCTTTAAAAAAATTTGAATCTATATCTAGGTTAAGGATGATTTTTGTTTCGATTCAAAAAAATGAGTCCGGATTCAGGATAATTTTTTCATTCTGCAACACAATTAGTGTGGGACGGGAGGAATTAGACCAGTTTAGGACGGGATATCTCAATTATTATTTCTACCTCATGTTTTACAATAGAAATCAAAATTTTTATAGAAAAATTCATGTAGAGGGTTTTACTTATTTTAAAACATGAGAGGTTTCACTTAATTTTATGAAACATTACAGGGGTTTTCTTATTTTTCTTATTTCCACTCGAGATTTTCTTCAATTCTTATAAGTTCAATATTAGAGTTGATATTAAGTTTAAGTCATATTTCTCGATCTCTAATCCCAATAGATTAAGAAAATTACGTTAGGATTATGGAAATTTCTCTAGTAGGTCAGCCACCTAATCAAAATTAAGTAGAAAATCACTAGACTGAATTGTAAAAAAGTCAAGAAATTAGGGTAAGATTATGAAAAAATTTCTAGTAGGTCAGCCACCTAACCAAAAACCTCCTTCTATTAATTAGATGAACAAATGTTAATGCCATTGATTAATATCAAAAACCGAATTAATGAGATTAATCAAAGCCACCAGACTTATTTCCAACAATTTTAAGAGAACCCTATGTAATATGTTCTATTAATGTTCACATCCCACGAGTTAATTTTATTGACTTGGATTGAGGTTTCACTAAAATCAAAATTTATCTCAACAAGTTCTAAAATTTTCTCATGAACTTCTCAAATTTTCAGAAGGGCAAATGAAAATTTCACATTTTTTTTTTTGGCATAATGAGGCTGATAGAACCTTAAAAGATGCTTTTACCAAAACAAGATTTTAGTGATAGGAATATGCAAGTTGCCAAGTATGCAAATGGGTTAGGATTGTCATTTTGATTCACAAACTCACAAGTCACAAGGCAAGTGTGAAAATATGTATAAGTGAAAAGAGGGTAAAAAGAAGGTGACATTCAATTGTAATTAGGGTTTGGGGAGTAGAGTTGGCATAAAGTCATTGTCAACAAAAAAAAGAAAAAAAGTTGGGATTTTATGGGTATACATTATTTGTCTTCATTTTGCATTAGTCGCAACTTCCAATTTTAAGTGCTTCTGCTACTCCAACCCATCACTACTAAAAACTCATCACTTTCACCACAATTTTCACTACCCAATCCACACCTACACCACTTGTACTATCTTAACTTCTCTTTTGTTTTTGTTTTGTATTTTCTTAACCAAATAAGTTTTTACTTTTTTTTAAAAAAATATTGTTAACTAATTATGAACCTATCGTATTTTTTTGTGGATACCTCATAATTTCTTATCGATTTCAGATAGAATATAATGATATTAAAAGATCTATGTAACTGACCTCACTTAATGGAAAATATTTTGTTTATTTTGATTTGGTTTGGTTTATCACCCCATAACATCTACTCTTATCATGATAGCCTTTTGTGTGGCTAAAGTAGTGTAAATTTAAACCCAAATGGCTCTAATTTGAATCTCATTATGTTAATTATAGATGTATATATATGTTTCTTCGAATATTAGTGGAAATAAATATATCTCCAATATATATACAAATCTCATCTCTTTTAGATATAGACTTTTGGATTGTGTTATAAATGTATGTATTTAGTATCCGAACAGATTTTATATTGTATATATCTATATAACTGTATTGAATTAAAAAAAAAATAGTGTAAATATTTTGAATCATTCTTGTTTGGATTCATCTTATGGGTTTAGTGGAGACAACTCATTAATCTCTATCATTGTGGAGAAGATGGATCTAATAACAAGAAACATTATATTCTGTATCGAATTAAAATAGAAATTAATAAACTATTTAAGTTGGAGAACTGACTTTGTAGAAGCTGCATTTTTGTAATTTCTTAAATTCTCATTACTAGGCATCACAGGTAGTAAACAATTAGTTTATGGGCTAGCATAGATATAATGGCATTTATTTAATTATTTATTTATGGTTCACTTATACCACTCCTCAAATGTCTTCATCAATACATCAAGAATATTTTTTAATTCTATATTTTTAATATTTTTTATAATCTATTTAATTATATACATTTTTTTTTTAAAATGAGATGCTTAGTTGCAAGCAATAGGGGTGGGCATCGGATCGGATCGGGTCAGATCCGATCCGATTCGATTCGATAATATCGGATCGAATCGGATCGGATTTGACTATCGAACCCAATCGAATCATGTTTGGTTCGTTTGTCGAATTTTGGATCGGATCGGATAAATTTGATAACCATCGAATCGAATCGGATTTTATCCGATTTGATAACAAATCCGAATCCGATAAGGAATCCGATTTGATAACGGATTCGAAATCCGATAGGGAATTCGATTTGATAATAAATCTGATAGTAGATTCGATTTGATAACAAATCCGATTTGATAACGGATCCGATTCGAAAAATTTATCTGAAAATTTGTAAATTTGTAACAATTTTATCGAATCGGATCAGATAACTTAAAATTCAAATCAATTTTATCAAATCGAATCCGTTATCGAATCGGATCCGTTATCAAATCGAATCCATTATCAGATTCATTATCAAATCGGATTCTCTATCGGATTCGAATCCGTTATCAAATCGGATTTATCCGATTCGTTAAGTATTCGAATCGGATCAAACAAATCCGATTCGATCTGATAGTTATCGGATCAGATCGGATCGAGTTTGATAAGGCTATCAAACCTTATCGGATCAAACAAACTAATACTAATCGGATCGATCCGATCCGAATCCGATAATGCCCACCCCTAGCAAGCAATGAGCAATGAGAAATGAGCTTGGTGTGATGAAATGTGTGGATGAGAGTGAGAACAGAAAGCTTGTCTTAAAGCTAAGTGACATGAGAGAAGTGGAGTGAGTGTTGAGTTAGTTCAGAAGTAAGGTGTCTGTTTGTGTGTTGTATTTATTACTCAACTAAAATGGATTAGGCAATAAGGCAAGGCTGCCCTCAAGTGGCACAAGTTGGTAAGCCTACAATTATGTTAGAAAAATGTTATTAGATAATTATGATAAGTTGTTAGTTTTCCTTCATTTTTGGGAATATTGTTGAATTCGGATCCGGTATTGGATTTTTTATAATTTTTTATCACGTGTATTTTAATAATAATACACGGTTAAAATTCAGTTATATTAAAATTTTACTTGCCCTAGAGTAGAAAATTGAATTTTGGGGCACTGAGTTATTATTATTATTATTATTATTATTATTATTATTATTATTATTATTATTATTTGTGTAATTCAATTGATGAATTGAATGCGCCACTAATTGTGATGCTTGATTGAAAGATGGTATAGAAAATTAAGGAAGTTTCATGAATGTAACCCCAAATTCGTACTAAAAATTAATGTAATCTGTTATAGAAGAATTGAAAAAAAGCATAATTTACTCTTGCCCATTTTTTAATATTTGCCACAAAATATTCACAAAAATATTGTACAAATGAAATATATATACATGGACATCAAAGACATAAAATTATAAAATTTGCACCCGAATTTGAGCATTAGAGAGGTAAGAGATTAAAATATATTTGGATTTAAAAATTGTTGAGGACGATTTAGTTAATCACCTAATTTTTCAGTTGATGGTTATTACTTTGTACAATAATTCGTACATCCATTTTATTTAATTATCCAACAGTTGAAATGTTGAATTCTAACTAATAATTTATAAATTCTAATTACATTATTGGGCCAGCCAAAGTAGAACAATATTATGTTTGCTTCAAGACTTAGATTTCATGATTCATTTGTTACAATCCAACTACAGAATTTTGAAATCAAAACTAAAACTTGAGCATTGAATTTTTTTTTTAAATTAATAATGATCTTCTCAACAAAAGAGAATTACTTGTGTAAGCTGGATATAATAGCTTAGCCTACTGAAATTAGTCATGACCAAACCTTGTTGGAAATGGTGATCGAGCACCATTCATTTTTTGTATGAATATATTTATTATTTATGCAATGAAATATTTTCTTTATCATGATTATTTATTTATTTGTATGGTAATTCTTACTTTTATTTATATATTGTAAATCTAATTGTTAGATTACTCTAAGAGTTAGAGATTTCGAGTTTCACTCGGAACCTTATATGAAATTAGTAAAGGCCCGAGAGTTACAATAAATTGTGCTATAGTTGCAAGAGTTGCAAATGGTGTTGAGAAATATCACGCATTCTCTCGAATATAAATTATTCCTGGTCTAGATCTATTGACATGGGTCGGTCATTATATTGGTAAGACTAGTGTATTATCTATATATGTAATGGACATATGGTTTGTCTCAACATAGTATGAGCTTAGCGGAAGTTCGTATAGAAATGCGGATATTCATTAGTGGAATGAATATCGAACAAACTCATAAAAGATGACTAATAGATATTCCATAAAACTGTCAATAGTTATCTTTTCGAGTTGAGTAGTTATTGTGGTCCTTTGACTTGAGACACCACGGTGGTCTTGTGAGTGATCCTCTGTGCCTGATATCATGCATGTCAGAGACCTTTTATGGTCTGACCTCTAGATGACTGTTAGGTATAGACCGATGCTCACGAAGATTGGTGTGTGTTAATATGAGGATTCGTCAGTCCATATGGTTGGATTATGTTTCCAGAAAATTTTCAGAGTATATTCCAAAAATCTTTTGGCCAAAAGTTCGTTGAAGAAATTGTTTCTTTAACATTATAAATAATATTGAAAAGAGTTTTGCATATATTATTTATTAATGGAATATGATTATGAAAATTTATTTTATATTGAGTAGATAAGGTTTTGACAGTAAATCTATAACCTTACTCAATTGGAGACGGTAATGACGAATGGATTATACATTAACGTTTTAACCACGACTTGTATGGTTCGACGTGTCGTGTTGTTTTTAGTCATGATTTGTAGGTGGGCATGCATTCATGAATATGTATACGAATATATGAGATATTGTTGGGTGTGCAAACAAAGTCCCACATTGGTTAGAAATGGGGAAGATCATGAGCATATAAGGATGAACATGTATCTTCATTGGTATGAGGCCTTTTGGGTATAACCCAAGAGCAAATCCATGAGGGCTTAGGCCCAAAGTAGACAATATCATACCAATGTGGAGATAAGTGGTGTCCTAGGTTCCTTACAAGTGGTATCAGAGCCATGCCCCGGAGTTATCCATGTGGATGAATCCTCGGAATACCGAACAAAAAAGTGGTGAGCCCCGATCGTGATCCGTGAATGTGCTCGGTTAGATAGGCGGTGTGCTCTGGTCTTCATGGACGTGTCCTAATCCCAACACGGTGAAGAGGAGTTGGCCTGGGCTAGAGTGGACGTTGGATGATCGTTTGAGGGGAGGCTCGGTGGTCCTTTGTGGTCCTTTGTTCGAGGGGAGGATTGTTGGGTGTGCAAACAAAGTCCCACATTGGTTAGAAATGTGGAAGATCATGAGCATATAAGGATGAACATATATCTTCATTGGTATGAGGCCTTTTGGGTATAACCCAAGAGCAAATCCACGAGGGTTTATGGCCAAAGTGGACAATATCATACCAATGTGGAAATAAGTGGTGTCCTAGGTTCCTTACAGATATATATGTATATATATAAGTAACAACCGAACGTGAGCCTAGAGAGTTCCATTATATTACGTTTACTCGTTTAGGACTAGGGCGACTTTTCGTCAGATGTTCACAAAGTGTTTTGGGTTTAAGGATTAAATTGTTTGATCCGATAATTCATGAGATGAATTGAATTAATTAATTTTATATCAAGAGTTGTTATAAGTTTATTGTATAATTGATGTAAATTTGATTTACATTAAATTAGTAATTAATTAGTAAATTAATTTAATTGTTAAGTTAATGTAATAAATTAATTACTTGGTTTATACAAATAAAGCTTTTAATTAATTAAAGTAACTACGTTAATGCAATTGAATTTTTTTTAGTTAAAGTAACTAAAATCATTTGATTGTGACTAAGTTGACTTAGTGGTGAGATTAATTTTTTAATCTTGGTTAAGTTGCTTTTTGAAACATGTGATGTAGAGAGAAGATGTCATTAAACCATGGTTTGTTATTTTGGTTTTGGTTTTCTTTATTTTTAATTAATAAAACAAATTTTTTTTAAAAAAAAAAAAAAAAAACTCAATTACTTTCAATCATTTCTTGATACACTGCCGAACAAGAAAATAAGCAAAAAAAAAAGGCAATAACCCTCCTTTTTGCTCACTGCCGAGAAAGAGAAGGAAAAGCTTTTTTTTTTTGTTTCAAACCAAAAATACTCACCAAAATTACCCAAATAAATCATCATGAACATGGAATTAATCCTTAGGAGTTGATGGTTAATTTGTGTTCTTGAAGCTTTATTTTTTCCTAGGGTTCAAGAGTTGAATTTTGGGGAAAAGTTGGTTGTCATTTTTGAATGATCAAACCACATTTTGATCACCAAGATTTGTTTTTGGAGGAGCTCAACTTGGTGGAGAAAGAAGGAAGTTCAAAGCTCGGAGGATTTGAGAATTTTGGATGCAAAGCTTCGACAATTGGCAAGGCTGGAAAGCAATAGTTAGTAAATTTAATTTGTAAATTTATTTGTTAATTTGTTGATGATTTGTGTTGAGAAAAATTGTCGTGGAAGTGTTGGATTAATTAGAAGCATGTATGTGAGGTTCTTGAATCATTCAAGTGTATGAAAAATTGGTATATAGTTGATATATTAATTTTGTATGCTTGAATTAATTTTTCAAGTGTTGAAAAATAATTTTGTATGCTCGGATTAATTTTTCAAGTGTTGAAAAATAATTTTGTATGCTTGGATTAATTTTTTCAAGTGTTGGAAAATTAATTTAATGCTTGGATTTAATTTGTCAAGAGTTGATAAATTGATTAAAGTGTTTAAAATAATTTTTTGAGCTTATGGAAAATTTATTTTGATGCGTTGGAATAAATTAAGTTGATAAAAATTTTTAAACATTGTTTTTAGCTACTGCCAAAAGAAAAAAAATGTTTTTATTCGCTCGAGATTTGATCTCGGGCAGGTTCCGCTGTGTTCGGCATTGTCATTCCTCACTCAAGATTAGGAACGGTATGTTCTGATTGAACTGACATTTAATGATTCAAAGACGATTCAGTGAACCTCCGATTCCAGTTCTAACTTTGGTTCAGTCATGATTCCAATCCCGGTTTGGAATCCGATCTTTTCACATGGTTCAGAACGATTTTAGACGGTTTGGGGCGGTTCGAACCAATTTTTTAATATTATTAATTGAAATAATTTATTTATTTTATTAACTTCAATTTTAAAAATATAATTTAATATTAACAAAAGTATAACTAAAAAATAAATTATTCTAATTATTTATAATATTTATAAATTACAACTTAGTTAAAATACAACATATATTTGTAAAATTATTACAATCTATTCTTCAATTGTTATAATAAAAATATTTTTTTTAAAATTTCGGAACCGCCGGTTCGAGACGGGTTGGAACCGTTGATACTGTATTTTTATGCACAGCTCGATGATGAGTCACTTACGGGAACACTCACTGAAAATTGGGGAATTGTAATGATGAATGTAAGGAAGGAATGGAACTTTAGGGAACATAGTCAAAAACCACCCGGACATCACCTATATCCGGCCTACCTTCCATCTGACTAGAACATCCGATCGGAGATGACTTTAAAACCCTACATCCTGTCGAACATAGGTCGAGCTGTGTCTGATATTTTGATTGCCAATCACTCGGGACAGATTAGAGGAGGGGGGGGATTCTGCTCCCCCATCCATCCCCGACCATTCTCTTTCACTATAAAATAGGAGGTTTTTGGAGGCCTTAGGGGGTTAATAATTTTGAAGGGAAGCACGTGCTAAAAAAATCCTAAAAAATCCTAAACAATAAAAACACATACTGATGAACACTAAAAAATTTACATTTATTAAAAGAAAAATTAATCATTTTACACTTGTAGTTTGATTAATCACATTAATTTAGCACATTTGTTAAATAATAATTATATTTATGTTTATTGTGATTTTATCTTTTATGTAGGTAAAATAATACTTTAGATGCATAACTAGAGATGAACTTGACATTTAGATTTTGGAGGCCAGAAACTTAATATGGCATTCTAACAGTGTACAGTTTCGGAAATATCAGCCATGCATAATTTTTGTATTTTGGCCATTACTTTTTACTCCAATGTCGGATTGAGACGATTCCAGTTTCAGATGAAAGAAAACTCAAATATCTACAATATTGTTATTGATAAGATTTTCTAATTCTGAAGTCTTCAAGGCCGAAATGGATGAAAAATCCAAAGTGTATTATATGTAATATTTAAAGACATAAACAAAAAAAAAAAAACAAAAAACAAAAAAAAAAAAACAATAAAGAATTATCTCCACCTTTCGATGGAAAGGTGGATAATTTATTATTGCATGCAAATTATTTGCATGCAATGACAAATCAAATAAAAATAAAATAGAAAAATAAAAAAAAAAAAAACAAAAAGAAAAAAGAAAAAAGAAAAAAAGCAAATGTAAATCATCCACCGAATTATTGACAAGCAAATGGCCAAAAATTTGCAATTCATTTGCATTTATTTGTATTATGTTGGAGGATGCTTAGCATCCTCTATAAATAGAGATATTCAACACCCCATTTTTTCAGCAAAATTTCCACAGGTCTCTCTGAGACTTTGTGAGATAAGCTATTGTGTGTATTTTTTCTTTTGTAATTTATTTTTCTTTTATTAATAAAATTATTAGTGTTTTATTTATATTTTGTTCTGCTAATTTTTATCATGCTAGGGTAAAGAGTGAAGCTAGTGGTATAAAAATATATGTAATTTTTATTTATATTATATTTTATAAATTGTGATAATTTCCCAAATAAAATTCATACTCTTTTCAGTTTCTTTAGGACTCTTGACTAGCTGTAGAGAGTCCTCGATTGGCACAGATAATACTTGTATCTCATAAATGAGAGAGTGGATTATTAGAGATCTGGATTAATTATAGACAATATGGTTCCGCCTATATGACTGGTTTTATATATTTGGCATAATTGAGTACCTTGGCAGGACTTGTTATAAACAAATGTTATCACCACCTTTATAGCTGGTTTTATATATTTTTGGCATATTTAGTATCTTGGCATGACTAATTATCGACATGACGAATTACATTTGTTGGCATAATTAATACATGATAATTATGAAATAAATTGATTGAGAAATAATTATAATTTATATTTAATAAAAAGTAAAAATTATTTTATATTTGAAATATTAAGAGTGAATCTCATAACCCTAGTATTTTATTAGTTGAATTATTATTTTATCATATTAAATCTATTCCTTGTCGATCACCTCAGACTTACCGGATTATTTTATTACTTCGACACTCTTATACTTGTGAGTAAAGAACCACTTTTTGAGCGTGTCACGTACCTTTCCTTGGAGTTTCATACTTTCTAGTGTGAATCTAGTAGAGACCCAGTATTCAGAATGATCCTCGAAGCCAAGCTAAGTGAAAAAAAATACGACCCGATGACACTCTTTTTAATATTTCTGCAAATCTAAGATTATATTTTTGACACAGTATCTACGGCCGAACGTACCCTACGTCCGTCCAGACATGCACACACATCCGGCCGAGTATAGATATATCCGACCGCGCTTACTGTTTTTCCTAGTTCACTGCATGCTTAGCTGTTTTCATGTTATAATTGTTACCATTATGTTATGCATACTTAATTGCCTCAATGAGTTGATTTAATTGATGATATTCATGTCTTGTTTATTTACTGTTTTGGTTGATGATATACGTGTGTTGTTCATTTACTGCCATCAAGCATGTCACGATTTGTTTATCGTCTGATTTTTGATATATGTCCGACGAGAGTTGCCATATGTCTGGCTGGACTTATCTCATATTCGGCTGTATGATCCTGTGGTATATAGGATGAAAATATGGAAGTAAGTCTCATAGCAAATTTCGAATGAACGCAGTATTGTCCCCTCTCGGGATACAACTCCATGTACCATTGAGGGATAGTCATTTCGTTATGAATGTATCAAAAATGCCCATTAATTATATATGTATTTGCGTGTGAATGTTTATGTGTTTCTGGATTGCACAGAACATACAGCCAGACTTCTAGTAAGTCCGGCCGGACATTTATATGATATCCGGCCGACCACGGCCACATCGAAGAGGCCAGGCCCATTGCATTCCTTATATTATTTTATCAATAATTTATTTATTGTTGTGACTTGTTTATCATTTTGGTTATTTTGCTAGTATCATTGTAATTTCGATTATGTATTTTACATTTCGCACATTTAAACATCGGTTGTTTATCACATTCTACTTTCATGCTTGTATTTTTCGTATGCCTTTCATTTTTTTTTGTTCTTGCATTATAAGATTTAAGGATACCTCATTTGAGCGTAAATATTATACTTACATCAGTAAGAGACCATTCCGAATCCAAACGGGTTTAAAGTCGGACCTTGCGAGGGGTATAGTGCGGCCTTAAATCATTCTCAGCATTTCATATGGGGTGACGACTTCATTATTCTCCGGTCACTACAAGAAATTACAGTTTTAGCGACGGAATTTAGCGACAGACTATTCCATTTCAAAATTTAACGACGGAATAGAGACGGAAATGAAACGGATAATGAAATTAGGGACGAAATTTAGCGACAAAAAAAATTCAATCTCTAAATTAGAGACGGAAATGAAAATTCGTCGCTAATTAGAGACATATTACTATTCCGTCGCTAATTTATTTAGAAACGAAATTTTTCCGTCGCTAATTAGAAACGGAATTCAAATTTCGTCGCTAAAATTCCGTTTCTAATCTTAAATTTTTATTTTTATTTTAAATTTTTTTGTTAATTAGAAACAGAATTGTTCCGTCGCTAATTAGAAACAGAATTTCAATTCCGTAGCTAATGTTAAATTTTTATTTTTATTTTTATTTTTTTTGTTAAGTAGAAACGGAATTATTCCGTCGCTAATTAGAAACGGAATTCAAATTCTGTCGCTAATTAGAAACATAATTTCAATTCCGTAGCTAATGTTAAATTTGTATTTGTATTTGTATTTTTTTGTTAAGTAGAAACAGAATTATTCCTTCACTAATTAGAAACGGAATTCAAATTCTGTCGCTAATTAGAACATAATTTCAATTCCAACGCTAATTTTAAATTTTTATTTTTATTTTTATTTTTTTTGTTAATTAGAAACAGAATTGTTCCGTCGCTAATTAGAAACAGAATTCAAATTTCGTCGCTAATTAGAAACAGAATTTCAATTCCCTCGCTAATTTTAAAATTTATTTTTATTTTAATTTTTTTTGTTAATTAGAAACGAAATTGTTCCGTCGCTAATTAGAAACAGAATTAAAATTCCGTCGCTAATTAGAAACGGAATTTCAATTCCGTTTCTAATCATAAATTTTTATTTTTATTTTTTTGTTAATTAGAAACGGAATTGTTCCGTCGCTAATTAGAAACGGAATTGAAATTATGTTTCTAATTAGCGACGGAATTTTAATTCGGTTTCTAATTAGCGACGGAATATCAATTCTGTAGCTAATTTTTAATTTTTATTGATAATTAGAAACACAATTATTTCGTTTCTATTCCGTCGCTAATTTTTAAAATTTTCAATCCCCCCAAAATTTATTCCTTTTGGCGCCACTGTTTTTTTTTAAAATAGAGACGGATTTTCTGTCGCTAAATAGAAACGGAATATCTATTCCGTCGCTAATTTTCGTTAAATTTCAAAAAATTTCCCGCCTTGTGAAAATTTAAAATGTCTACAAAATTTACAAATCTTCCCGCTTCTCTTATTTTTTTCCTCTATATATACATCATAATCTTTTTAACTCTCAACTCCAATACACCATCCAAAATTTTCTTACTCAATTTCATATACCATCAAATTTTTTCATACCTCAACTCTCATTATCAATCTCTCATTTTTCTTATCACCTCTTTTAAAATTTCTTAAGAAACAAACGGTGGACATTTCGTAAATTGATGGTGGTGTGTCGAAGCTCGCGGTTGACATTACGGTATCTTGTATAATTGAAGATGTATATATTAGGGGTGAACATAATTTCGGGTCAAACCGCGAACCGCATCGAACCGCACCACACCGAACCGAACCGCGCGGTTTGAAAAAATATTAAAAAATGATTTTGAACCGCACCGAATCGAACCGCAAATTTCGGGTCGGTGTGCGGTTTTGACCCATGTCAAACCGCGAACCGCCCAAACCGCATATTTTAACTCGAACCGCGACCCGAACCGCCTAAACCGCCGACCCGCGTACAAATTAAATATTATTTTATATTTTTCTTCTTCTTTAACTATGAAAATTAAGATATTTAATGATCATATAACAATATGTAATGAATAAATGAAAATTATGTAATTTTTTCTTCAATTCTAATGTGAAAACACACAAAATTTTCTTAAAAAATTTATAATCCAAACCGACAACCCGAACCGCTAAACCGCCAACCCGAACCGCCGCGGTTTTCCTTATCAAATTTGCGGTTTCGTTTTCTAATTTCTCAAACCGCCAACCCGCGCGGTTTAAAGTAAAAAACGAAAAAATCACCCCAAACCGCACCGCGAAAACTCCTAGTATATATAACAATTAAAAAATCCATTTTTTAAAAAAAAATTTACCATTCAAAATTTTTAAAATTTTCCCTTATCTAAAATTTAAAAATTTCATATCTCTACAATTTATAAATTTTTCATATCTATATAATTATAAAATTTCCCACCTCTCTAAAATTTTTAAAAAATTTCCTTTCTAAAATTTTAAATTTTTTCATTTCTAAAATTTTAAAAGTTTCATATATTTTTAAAATTTTAAATTTCCCGCCTCTCTAAAATTTTAAAATTTTCGTTTTTAATTTTTTTTTCAAAAAAAAAAATATAGCTACGGAAATATTCCGTCGCTAAATATTTTTAAAATTTTAAATTTCCCGCTTCTCTAAAATTTTAAAATTTTAGTTTTTAATTTTTTTTTTCAAAAAAAAAAAAATTATAGCTACGGAATAGCTACGGAAATATTCCGTCGCTAAATAGAAACAAAATTTCTGTCGCTATTTAGCGACGGATGGAAATTCTGTCTCTAAATAGAAACGAAATTTTTCGTTGCTATTTAGCGACAGAATACTAACCATCGCTAATTAGCGACGGATGGAATATTTCCGTCGCTATTTTTTTTGCGACCAACAAAATAAAGACGAAATTTTTCCGTCACTATTCCGTCGCTAATGGTCAATTAGCGACGAATTAGCTACAGATTTTTCCGTCGCTATTTGGCAGTTTTCTTGTAGTGGGTTAGTCCCCCGCAAGATTATCCGTACTCTATACGGGTTGTGAGCCTAACAGTGTAGTGGTCACTGATATCATAGACATAAAGAAAAACCTCGCTTCGCTCCTACATATGGAGACTCCACTAGGGATAGAGAACCGGCCCTGAAAAAATACCATATAGTATTTATGGCGAGATTGAAGAGAACCATGTCTTCATCTTTTGCATACCTTTTTTTAACCCCAATGGCATTGCAAATTGAGAAACCACTTTTACTTAATGTGGTGGATTGATACGTAAAGATAACTATCACTTATTGGTACGTACACTTGGGTATTAAAGTACGTTCACTTGGTCGATTGGACCCTTGAGTGGGGAGACCTAATTATGGACGACTTTCATATTCTTAGGTATAAAAAAGAAATGTTCATTTGATCAATTGAACCTTTGAATATGGAAACCAAGTTGTGGACAACGCTTCGCCGATAAGGTCCATCAACTACCAAAGCTGAGATCGAGGCGTCCACCACCGATTGAGACATCGGGAGACATATGGATCCGTCAACCATCAGAGCAGAGATCGATGCATCTCCCTACTGATTGAGTATCAGGAGACCTGTGGTTTCATCAAGCATCAGAACAGTGATCGAGGTATTTCACCACTGATCGACATATCACGGGACCTGAAGGTCCACTTATCGACAACCCATAACAAAAATCAAGTGAGCCCGGTGAGGCCCGGCAAGCCAGGTACGTAAAAATACATGTATGACTTTGACATACATGTCACTGTCACACATTGCACAAGCCTACCAAAGTGGGGGTGACTATAGACACTGTATTTTTATGTACAGCCAAATGATGAGTCTTTTACGGGGACACCCACTGAAAATTGGGGAACTATAAGGACAAATGCCAAGAAAGAAAGAAACTTCAGGGAACATGGGCAAAAGCCAGTCGGACATTACCTATGTCCTGCCTATGTTCCCTCTAATCAGAACATCCGACCAAAGATGACTTGAAAACCCTACATCCAGCCAGACATAGGTCGAGCTGTGTCTAACGTTTTGATTGCCAATCACTCGGGATATACTAGAGGAGGGGGGATTCTACTTATTATTCCATCCTCAGACCCCTTTGTTTCACTTTAAAATGAGAGGTTTTTAGAGGCCTTATGAGGTTAATAATTTTGAAGTGAAGCAAGTGCTAAAAAAAAAAACCTAAAAATCCTAAACAGTAAAAACACCTACATTTCCTTGGAGTTATATACTTTCTAGTATGAATCCAGTAGAGACACAGTATTCAGAAGGATCCTCAGAGCCAAGCTATGAGAAAAAAGTAGGACTTGAAGGCACATTTTTAATATTTCTGCAAATATGAGATTCTGTTTTTGACAAAGTATCTCCGACCAGATGTACCCTACGTCCGGCCGGACATGCACACACACGACCGAGTATAGATATATCCAGCCGCACTTACTGTTTTTCGTAGTTCACTGCGTGCTTAGCTGTTTTCATGTTAACTTGTTACCGTTATGTTATGCATGCTTAGTTGCCTCATTCAACTGATTTAATTGATGGTATGCACGTATTGTTCATGTACTACTTTAGTTGATTATATTCGTGTGTTGTTCATTTACTGTTATTCAAGTATGTCAAGATATTTTTAGTGTCTGGTTTGTGATATATGTGTATGTACAAAGTATTACAATTATTACACGGTAATTGGGAAATCCAAATATGACAAATATTACAATAATCTTCGGATCAGACCCTAACGGCGGGCCCTGACAGTAGAGGCTAAGAGCAAAGGCAGATGCAGATGCAGAGGCAGATGCTGAAGCCAAGGCAGAGGCTGATGTTTATGCTGATGGCAGAGGCAGAGACTGAGGCTGACGGCAGAGGCAGATGGCAGAGGCAGAGGCTGAAGGCAGAGGCAGAGGCAGAGGCTGAAGGCAGAGGCTGATGGCAGATGTTGATGGCAGACCCTGAAAGTGGAGGCAGGGGCTGATGATCAGAGGCAGAGGCAGATGCTGACGGCAGGCAGAGGTAGGCAGAGGGAGAGGCTGAAGCTGAGGCAGAGGCTGAGGCAGACGCTGACTGAAGGCAGAAGGCAGACGCTGATGCTGAAGTCAGAGGCAGACGCTGATGCTGAAGTCAGAGGCAGACGCTGATGCTGAAGTCAGAGGCAAATTAGAACTTTCCCGAGGCTTGTTGTAAAACAACAATATCCTTAAAACAAATTCGTCCCCTACCGTAGGTGCAGTAGAACGTGAGAC
Organism: Zanthoxylum bungeanum; assembly: GCA_019454045.1. Lineage (NCBI taxonomy): Eukaryota > Viridiplantae > Streptophyta > Magnoliopsida > Sapindales > Rutaceae > Zanthoxylum > Zanthoxylum bungeanum. The sequence goes on from SKCR01030632.1 coordinate 414,163, forward strand.
AATTGTTTCCCAGGATACAACGGAAAACGTACGAGTAAGGGCACCACCAAACTCGTATCCAACGAACCACAAAGTGTTTGAACTCTCATTTTTAACAAAACAAAGAAACCGAGCTGGTGTGTGTGCTTTGTCTTTTCCTCTATTTTCTATTTCATATATAGAAAAGAAGAACTGATGTTGTTTATATAGGAAAAGAAAACACATCTCAATTAATAGAAATTAACTTGCCAATTAAATTTCATAATGGGAGATGTTACATATTGTTGTAACCACTAAGCTAATTAAATTAGCACTAATGGAAATTAAACTATGTAACCACCAAGCTAATTAAATTAGCTGTTATGGAATTACAAAAGGCTTGGAAAAATTGTAGAGAAAATTAAAAATTCAGTTGGGCCGGGCCTACACATTTTGGTCCGGCATTCGTATACCCAGGACACGCGGGTGCACACGAGCCAAGCTTGGTTCGGATTTGATTTGCACCCCCTCCCCGCGCACGTAGAGAGAGCCTCTATCCTTACAACTCTTACCCATCTACATATGAGCAATCATATATAAGCTTAATATTCTCTCTATAGCTTTCCCATGTGGGACAAGCTCACTTATCTTTATTTTCCAACACCAATGGGTGATCTTTGAACAACAATTTCTCATTCACCCAAGCACCATTTTAAGCATATGAATATACCATTTCGAAGTACTCACGGAGGAGTATCCGAATCATTCAATAACAACCACTAACACGAAGTGGACCATGCTTGAAATTGTGCCTCAAAATGCTTATGAATAAGCATTTTCCAACAATCCCCCACATGAATGAAATTGGCGAAAAACGTCGAATAAAATTATTTTAAAAAACATTTTATTTTGACCTAGAAGAGTTCAACGGTTCAACACCTGTGTAGGATAGGTAGGCCACAGCCTTTGAACCTTCCCTTGTGAAAATATATCTCATTACTGGCTGACAGTTGACGCGATGTCATTGAACTGTACTGCCGTTCATGTAATTGGAGAACACATATCACACAGATATTTTACCTACACATTTGAGTTCTCATTATTATGTTCATTTTGGCCATGAACATCTACCTGGTTCTGCAAGAGTTTCTAAAAATTGTGCCCCGTACAATTCCCTTTGAAGCGGCCCCACTTCTCTCTCACATAGGTGATTTCTTATTTAAGAGTATCTTGTAATACTCTGCTCGGATTCCCGACGCATAAGAATCATTAAAAGCTTTTGCTTAACCTCTATCCATACGAGCATCACTGTTTCATTTCATCATAGGAATGGACTAGAGGGTAACCCCCACAGTGATCCAATTATGTCTTTTACGAGTAGGTTGTCCCATTGAACCTAGATCTTGGGATCTCCAGTCAACAAGGTTGGGTTTTCCTTCGTAATAAACATTTATCTAATGGGATTTAGTCCCATTCCCCTCGATGATTTCACAACTAACTCTCTATTTAACCCTTTGGTTAGCGGATCCGCAATGTTATCCTTTGACTTTACATAGTCAATCGAAATAACTCCAGTAGAGAGTAATTGTCTAACAGTATTGTGTCTACGACGAATATGTCTAGACTTACCATTATACATATTGTTATGTGCCCTTCCGATTGCAGATTGACTATCGCAATGGATGCAAATTGCTGGCACTGGCTTTGGCCAACTTGGAATATCCTCTAGAAAATTTCGAAGCCATTCTGCTTCTTCAGCACACTTGTCTAATGCAATGAATTCTGATTCCATTGTAGATCTGGCTATCACAGTCTGTTTGGAGGATTTCCATGATATTGCTGCACCTGCTAGTGTAAACACATAGCCACTGGTAGACTTTGAGTCTTTCATGTCAGATAACCAATTAGCATCACTGTATCCTTCGACTACAGCTGGATATCTATGATAGTGCAACCCATAATTACGAGTAAAACGTAAGTACCTAAGTACTCTCACTATTGCTTTCCAGTGATCAACCCATGGATTACTCGTATATCTGCTGAGCTTGTTTACTGTACAGGCTATATCAAGCCTTGTACAACTCGATAGATACATCAAACTCCGATCACTCTAGAGTATTCTACTTGAGATATACCATCTCCTCTATTCTTTGATAGGTGTAAACTCACATCTAAAGGAGTTCTAGCCACAGCTAAATCATCATCGTTGAATTTACCAAGAATTTTGTCCACATAGTGCGACTGATCAAGAATAAGTCCATCTGGACTTCTCGAGATCTTTATTCCGAGAATGACATCTGCAAGGCCCATGTCTTTCATGTCAAACTTGGATTTCAGCATATTCTTGGTAGATTTCACCATTTTGACATTACTCCCGACAATCAGTATGTCATCAACGTAGAGACATAAAATGACATAGCCAACTTCTGTCTCTCTGACATAAATGCATTTATCACATTCATTGATTTTGAAACCATTTGCCAACATGGTGTCATCAAACTTCTTATGCCACTGTTTCGGGGCTTGTTTCAATCCATACAAGGATTTAACTAACTTACAGACTTTCTTTTCTTGTCCTGGAGGTATAAAACCTTCAGGTTGTTCCATGTAGATTTCTTCATCTAAATCTCCATTCAGAAAAGCTGTTTTCACATCCATTTGATGTACCTCAAGATTGCGCAAAGCTGCAATCGCTAGTATCATCCTTATGGAATTTATTCTCGTTACAGGAGAATAAGTATCAAAGTAATCAAGACCTTCACGTTGTCTGTAACCTTTAATTACAAGTCTTGCTTTGTACTTGTCAATTGATCCATCTGCCTTTATTTTTCTTTTGAAAATCCACTTGGACCCTAAAGGTTTACACCCTGGAGGAAGATTCACTAACTCCCAGGTGTGATTTTGTAAGATGGATTCAATTTCACTATTGATGGCATCTTTCCACAAGGCACCATCAGCTGACCTTACAGCTTCGTTATAGCTTTGAGGATCATTCTCTAGCAAAAATGTCAGAAAATCTGGACCAAATGATTTTTCCGTTCTATCTCTTTTGCTACGTCTTAGTTCAGGTTCAACAACTTGTTGATCCTCTGGAACATTAATTTGTTCTCGGTCCTGACGATCTTAAATGATAGTCTCATGTGCCCGTTTGTGCACATCTGAATTCGAATTAGTTTCACAAGGAAAAACGTATTCGAAAAAGGATGCATTCCTCGATTCCATTATCGTATTCTTGTGAATATCTGGTACATTAGACTCATGCACAAGAAATCGATAAGCATTACTGTTATGTGCATATCCTATGAAAATGCAATCAACAGTTTTTGGTCCTATCTTCACCTTTTTAGGTGGAGGAATAACTACCTTGGCAAGACACCCCCACACTCATAGGAATTTATAGGAAAGTACTCTTCCTTTCCATATTTCATAAGGAGTTTTCCCTGCTTCTTTCCGTGGAACCTTATTTAAAAGGTAATTAGCTGATAAGACAGCTTCTCCCCACATAATCTGAGGTAAGCCAGAGCTGATTAACATAGCGTTCATCATCTCTTTCAAGGTACGATTCTTACGTTCCACAATCCCATTGGATTGAGGTGAATAAGGAGCTGTGGTTTGATGTATGATTCCATTTTGTTCACAAAGTGATTCAAAAGGGAAAACATACTCACCACCACGATCACTTCTTAACTCCTTAATTCTTTTATTCAGTTGGTTCTCAACTTCATTCTTATAGAGAACAAATTTCTCTATAGCTTCGTCCTTGCTTTTCATAAATATACATAGCAAAATCTTGTGCAATCATCAATAAAGGTAATAAAATATTTATTACCGCCTCTCGATTGTATTGAATTAAAATCACATACATCGGTATGAATTAGATCAAGTGGTTCAGAGTTTTTTTCAATACTATGAAAAGATGATCTAGTTAGTTTTGCCTCAACACAAGTATCACACTTATGTTTGTTATCAATTTTAAAATTGGGAATATGATTCATGTTAATTAACTTTCGCAATGAATTAAAATTAACATGTCCTAATCTACCATGCCAAATATTAGAATACTCAACAATATAAGCAGAAGAACTAGCTTTATTGATATTTTTGGGTTTAACAACCATTACATTGAGCTTAAAAAGCCCATCAGTTACATACCCTTTTCCCACATACATCCCATTTTTAGTCAAAACTACTTTATCAGACTCGAACACCATCCGGAATCCATGCTTGTTCAGAAGCGATCCAGACACAAGATTCTTCCGTATTTCAGGTACATACAGAACATTGTTCAGAGTCAACTCTTTCCCAGAGGTCATCTTCAGAATCACCTTTCCTTAACCTTCTATCTCAGATGTTGCTGATTTCCCATGTATATCTTTTCCCCATTTTCAGCAGGCTCAAATGAAGAAAACATGCTCTTGTCTGAGCATACATGCGAGTGGCACCAGTATCAATCCACCACTCTCTTGGGTTAGAACCCACTAGATTCACCTCAGAAACCACAGCAGAGAGGTTAATGTCTGAAACATCTTGAGTCATGTTTTCTAGCACATTAGCCTCTTGTTTCTTTTTCTTCTTCGGCAGTCTGCACTCAGAAGACTTGTGACCCATTTTGTCACAGTTGAAGCATTTTCCTTGAAATTTTGATTTCTTGGAAACTCCCCCTTTAGGGCCCATCTTTGACCCTTTGTTCTTGAGGTTCTTGTTCTTATGGCCATGTTCGACAACATTTGCTTTGGCCTCATGAGTTATTCCTCTTTTTTCAGAAAATCGGTTATCTTCCTCAATTCTCAGCTTAAGAACCAAATCTTCAATGCTCATTTCTTTTCGCTTATGCTTTAGATAATTCTTGAAATCTTTCCAACCGGGTGGTAATTTCTCAATTATCGAGGCTACTTGGAAGGTTTCACTTAAACTCATCCCTCAGCATGAATTTCTGCTAGAATAATCTGTAGTTCTTGTACTTGGCTTATCACAGTTTTGGAATCAATCATTTTAAACTCTAGGAAACGGCCTACGACAAATTTCTTAGTACCGGCATCCTCAGTTTTATATTTTCGATCTAAAGATTCCCAAAGCCCTTAGCTGTTTTCATTCCAGCGTACACACTGTACAAGGAATCACTTAGCCCATTCAGCACATAATTCCGACATAGGAATTCAGAATGTTTCCAAGCTTCAATGACACTGATGACTTGGATATCAATCTCACCCTCTTTGGGTACATGAGTATCTTCCTTTAGAAACCTTGCAAGGTTCAACGTGGTCAAGTAGAAAAACATTTTCTGTTGCCACCTTTTGAAATTCTGACCACTGAATTTTTCAGGTTTTTCCGCAGCAGGATTGACATGGCTCACATGTCCAACAGGTTGTCTAGCCATTGAGGCAGAAAAACACCTTGGCCAGCCACAACGGCTGCCAGATTAAGCCCAGAGGCTGATGCAAGTTGGCCAGCCGAAGGGGCTGCCACTGCACTTTGATCAGCCACGGGGGCTTGCCACAACATTCTGGCCAGCCGAAGAGGCTGCCATATTCGGATCTACTGTGTTTGGACTGGTTTCCATATCCACAGAGTACGAATTGTTTTAAGACTGTATGTACAAAGTATTACAATTATTACACGGTAATTGAGAAATCCAAATATGACAAATATTACAATAATCTTCGGATCAGACCCTAACGGGGCCCTGACAGTAGAGGCTAAGAGCAAAGGCAGATGCAGATGCAGAGGCAGATGCTGAAACTGAGGCAGAGGCTGATGTTTATGCTGATGGCAGAGGCAGAGACTGAGGCTGACGGCAGAGGCAGATGGCAGAGGCAGAGGCTGAAGGCAGAGGCAGAGGCAGAGGCTGAAGGCAGAGGCTGATGGCAGATGCTGATGGCAGACCCTGAAAGTGGAGGCAGGGGCTGATGATCAGAGGCAGAGGCAGATGCTGACGGCAGGCAGAGGTAGGCAGAGGCAGAGGCTGAAGCTGAGGCAGAGGCTGAGGCAGACGCTGACTGAAGGCAGAAGGCAGACGCTGATGCTGAAGTCAGAGGCAGACGCTGATGCTGAAGTCAGAGGCAGACGCTGATGCTGAAGTCAGAGGCAAATCAGAACTTTCCCGAGGCTTGTTGTAAAACACACAATATCCTAAAACAAATTCGTCCCCTACCGTAGGTGCAGTAGAACGTGAGACGATTGTTTCCCAGGATACAACGGAAAACGTACGAGTAAGGGCACCACCAAACTCGTATCCAACGAACCACAAAGTGTTTGAACTCTCATTTTTAACAAAACAAAGAAACCGAGCCGGTGTGTGTGCTTTGTCTTTTCCTCTATTTTCTATTTCATATATAGAAAACAAGAACTGATGTTGTTTATATAGGAAAAGAAAACACATCTCAATTAATAGAAATTAACTTGCCAATTAAATTTCATAATGGGAGATGTTACATATTGTCGTAACCACTAAGCTAATTAAATTAGCACTAATGGAAATTAAACTATGTAACCACCAAGCTAATTAAATTAGCTGTTATGGAATTACAAAAGGCTTGGAAAAATTGTAGAGAAAATTAAAAATTCAGTTGGGCCGGGCCTGCACATTTTGGTCCGGCATTCGTGTACGCAGGACACGAGCCAAGCTTGGTTCGGATTTGATTTGCACCCCCCCCCCCCGCGCACGTAGAGAGAGCCTCTATCCTTACAATTCTTACTCATCTACATATGAGCAATCATATATAAGCTTAATATTCTCTCTATAGCTTTCCCATGTGGGACAAGCTCACTTATCTTTATTTTCCAACACCAATGGGTGATCTTTGAACAACAATTTCTCATTCACCCAAGCACTATTTTAAGCATATGAATATACCATTTCGAAGTACTCACGGAGGAGTATCCGAATCATTCAATAACAACCACTAACACGAAGTGGACCATGCTTGAAATTGTGCCTCAAAATGCTTATGAATAAGCATTTTCCAACAATATGTTCGGCTAGAGTTGCCATATGTTTGACCAGACTTATCTCATATCTGGCTATATCACAAAAGTCGGACCTTACGAAGAGTGTAGTGTGGTCATATAGAGAGAGAGATGAGCTGCGATCCCTATGTGATTAAAGAACTTGAAATTAACTTGAAAATTCTATAATCAAATATATATAAGAAATAGGCAAGAATTAACTCTTGGGGCTCATACTTGTAAGGTGAATATACCCCTGTGTCAACTTGATCCACCTGACATTGTCAAATGTACCTCGTGCAATTCTTTCTTTATTTGCAAGGTTGGACACTTATGCTCCAAAAGACTAAAAAATCTATTATATAACGGTGATATTATATCACTCATATAATAATTTAATAATATTTTATCATGTTTATTAAATAATAAAAAATAATTATATTTTGATTATATTTAATATAATTTCATATGATTAGTTAGTGATATCACGTCAAATATATAACTGTGCCAAAATTACTCTTAAATCACAACCTACCTAACGATTAGAGTCGGCCCAAAATTATCAGACTTCTGATATTTAATTTTTATTCGAACTTCCAAACTTTAAAATTAGAGAAGTTATCAATCACATATTTAAAAATTGACATATTATCCAAAATATACAACACCTAATGATTAAAAAAAATTATCTGACTTGATCTATTTCATAAAAAATAAATCAAGACCCGACCCGTGAATATCCTTAATAAAAATAATAGTAGTAGTGGGACTTCACTTAAAAGAAGAGATGGAGTGAATACCCTTAACGTGAACGGCTTTGGTTTATCCGCGACTTTGGTTGGCAATACTGTAAGAAAGCGATTGTGAAACTGACTCTTAACGTTAACACCTGAGTGTTGACAAAATTATTTTTTATTTCTAGTCTATTATATGCTCACATAATTAATCACATATTTAAACACATAAATATTAAAAAAATAATACAAAAAAAATTCACTACAAGAGAAAATTATTTTTTTATTTCTAGTCTACTATAGGCACAATTATATGCTAAAATATGTGCAAAATCACCATCCAAACGACGTCATTTTAATCTTTTAATCTTATTTTATTTTATTTTTATTTACTATCAAAACGACGTCATTTGATGTTAATTTTATTTCCGTTTAATTTTACTTTAATATTCTTATCGTTTTTCATACTTAAATTAGCACACTCCTAATCTCTCTCTACTGTTCACGTGGGCGGCTTTTCACACCTCAAATTTATTTGTTACAAAGTTGTTGTTGTTGTTGTTATGTGTTGTCCAATATCGATTAGTAAAAATAAAATTTGATTTTCAAAAAAGTGTTAGATATATACTCTTCATTTTAGTAAAAACAAATTAAAATTATCTCAATAATAAATTAATCGTTTCAAAATTTATAGAATACATTTTAATAATTTTCATATTAAACAGGAACGAACCGGCTTACACACATTTATATATGAGTCAGCTTCCAATCCAGACGTTCGGATATGAAAATCATTAATATATATATATATATATATATATATATATATATATATATATATATATATATATATATATATATATATATTTATTTATTTATTTATAGCTATAGCGAGCAATATATAGCCAGTAAAATTTGCAACCACCAGCTTGCTACCATCCACTATATATCCTTACATTTGCTTAAACTCTTTATTCATTTACTTGCATATTCTTCTTTTCAATATTCTTGCTTGGTTTCATATTCAATTTTTCATCATCATATATGGGATCTGACAATCACAGCCAGACTGTCAAGGCAAGCAACTGTCCAAAGCGGCAACGGTCATCGTCTCCGTTTGGTTTCGCCTCGGCGGCCACCGATATCTCCTCCTCGAGTGGTACTTCCGGTACTGATGAATATTGCTACAACAACTCGATATCTTTTCCGACAACGTTGGGTGAAATTATTTATGAGTCAACAGAGGAAGAGGAAGAAGAAGAAGAAGAAACAGACATGGCTAATTGCTTGATCATGTTGGCTCAAGGTGACTATCCAAAAAGCCAAATCATTCAACCCAAAATTGGCCATAAATTTCAAAAGCTTAACACTACTTCTCGAAAATTCGTTGCCACTGTAACTTGCAATAACAACAAGGCGGGATTCTATGCGTACGAGTGCAAAACCTGTAACCGATCGTTTCCTTCATTTCAAGCACTGGGTGGTCACAGGGCGAGTCACAAGAAGATATTATTAGAGGCAGAGAAAAAAAGTGTAAAAATTAAGGATGATGATTTTGATTCTGACAGCCATATTCAAAAGGGTAATAAAATTCATGAGTGTTCGATTTGTGGGTCGGAGTTTATATCGGGGCAAGCACTCGGTGGTCACATGAGACGGCATAGGGCAGCTGCTAATAATAATAATAATAATAATAATAATAATAATATTAATGGTGATGATCATCATGTGAAGCCAGCTGCTGTTGCTGTTGCTGCAACAAGAAGTATTCTAACGTTGGATCTTAATCTTCCGGCGCCGGAAGACGATCATCATATCGGATTCGGAACCACCCAACAATCACTTGTCTTGTCCGCCCCAGCTTTGGTTGGTTGTCATTATTAAAGAATGGTATGGATATCTACACAATTGTATAATTGCTTATACCATGTGGATTATTATTGTTATTACTATTGTTTTAATAAATTAATAAAATTCTTTGATGAAATACATTTGTTATTTGAATGATCTTCTAGTTGTTGGTTGATAGTTGACCTGTTGAATTTTTAGAAGAAAAATATTAAATAAATTAAATCAGGATTAAACGGAGATACTTTATTTTATTTCATTTTAGTTTTTATATCATTATTGGTTTTAGAATACTTTTTGAGTAAGTGCTTGTGTTCATGGTTGCCTTTGATTCACGAAAAGTGAGTGAATCGGGCATCTTTCATTTATTTATTTATTTATTTTTGGAGCTAGGGTTTGGCAGCAGCAGCAGCACCACAACAAAATTTCGTGGATTAGATTCATTCTTTGATGGGTTTTTTTTTGGGGGGTTACAATCAATAATAAAGCTAAAATCACTCATGAAGAAATGGATAATAGCAAGCTGAGTTAGTTACTACTTAATACTGATGTCATATGTATCCACTTCTAAATTTTTTTCTTTATTTTGGCAATATTATTATTAGATTATAGAATTATAATATGGTATTACTAATGGTTCATGCACTTTTGCTTCTAATCCTAAGTCTACTTATTACACCTAATTAACCAAACTTTAACTTCCTTGCTTTGGAAGTCAGTGAACTAACTGAATTGATATGATATCCCATGGATGGATGAGGTTCACGAAATTGAACTCACCACTAAGCTATATAATTTATTTCACTAGTTAGAGAAAGATGGTAATTATATATATATATATTGATGGATGTTTTTCGTTTCAGGAGTAATTCGAGAAAAATTATTCATCGAATAAACCTCCCCCAAGCAGTGAATTTGTTTGGTTAGTTGGGAACCAAAGCAAACTTGACAAGTAAACACTACAAGAATTAGACCATTTAGCGTCGAATTGTTTCGACGCCATAAGTGACAATTTCGACGCAAATTATATTTAGCGTCGAAAAAATTAGACGCAAACAATGGACGATAAAATGTCGACGAAAACCACTTTTAGCGTCGAAATAAGTAAATGCGACGCTAAAAAAGAGAATTCTGCGTCCAATTGATTTCGACGCTAAAGTAAAATTTTCGACGCTATATTGTATATTTGGCGACGAAATATATCGACGCAAAAATTCAAACTTTTAGCGTCGAAACATTACTAATTCAGTAATACTTAATTTAAGCATATATATATATATATATTGGTTGATAAATTAAATAGTTTACAAAAAATTTATATTTTATTAATTAATATACTTACTCTACATATATGAATCATAAATCACTAACAAACAGCATATAAACAACATATATAATCATAAAAATTGAAAATAATAAAGAAATATGAAACAAGAATTACCTTATCGGAAATTGATTACAATTTTATTGAAAATTTTTAGGAGAGATGTGAGGATGTAGAGGAGAAATTCTGAGATTTCAGAGGATGAAAATGAAGAGAATGAGAGAAAAAACAGAGGGGGAGAAGGGTTGGTGACCTTCTGCATTTTAATCTATATTTAGCGTCGAATACGGAAATTCGACGCTAAATGTTACAGTTTTTAGCGTCGAATACGTTATGTCGACGCTAATTGTTGATATTTAGCGTCGAATTTAATTTAGACGCGAAAGAATCAAGGATCTGTCGGTGGAAATTTCATAACTATTCAGCGTCGCAAATAGTTTCGACGCTCAAAGTATTATCTTTGGCGTCGATTATGTATAATCGACGCCAATTGTGTTAGTTTTTAGCGTCGAAAAGGTTTTTTCGACGCTGAACATTATACTGTTAGCGTCGAATTTAACTTAGACGCGAAAGAGTCAGGGGTTTGTCGGTGGAAACTTTATAAACCTTTAGCGACTATATTTTTTTCGACGCTAAAAGTATATTTTTGGCGTCGACACGTTATTTCGACGCTAAAAGTGAAATATTTGGCGCCAAAAATTATTGCAATAATATAATTATTCAGCGTCGAATATTATTCGACGCTAAAGTTCTGTATTTAGCGTCGAAAATTGTTTTCGACGCTAAAAAATAATATTCTGCGTCGACAATTTATTCTGTCGCTAAATACTTGACATATAGCGTCGAAAATCATTTTCGACGCTAAATATCACTTTTAGCGTCGAAAAAACATTCGACGCTAAATATTTGGACGCTAAAAGCCATAATTCTTGTAGTGAAATCAGAAAACACAAACAAGATAAATGATTTAACGTGGTTCAGCGGAATGAATCCAACCTACGTCCACAGATGTAAAAGAAATAAAATATTTTAATAGGAGCTCGGGTTACACTGACCTGCTCTATCTCTCTCTCACACTTAAGATTTTTCCTCTTTTTACAAGTTGTGAAAAATGCTCCAAATTGTTAAGAAAATAATTAGCCAACCGTGAGAATCAATTTTAACCAACCCTACAGAAGTAGAAAAAACCCTCAAATTGGGTCTTCAACCTCTTTATATAGTGCGCCTAAACCCACTATTTCGCCAACTCGTAACGTCAGCCACGTTACCAAGTTATCATTGCGTAGGCACTCTTCCCCAATCACCCAACAAGTAGTAGATCTACCGTCTGACACCACTACTCTCTGCCATCTAAACCTTATTAATTCACCCTCTTTTGGTAATTACTACACATTTTGTCCATGTGCCAACCTATATTCCAACCACTTCTGCGCGGTTGCGTGTGTCAGTGAATAAGCCTGAAGTCTTCTTTTGTCCCATCAGTCGATGTCCTACTCCTATCTCATCAGTCATTGGGAGGCTCAAACTTCTATTTAGGGCTTACGTCGTCCATCCAAGAACATAATGTTGCAACTCTGACCAACATCCTCGGGTTGGTTCACCAAAACAAGTGACGTCCTTACTTGCATCTGTTAACAGGTCGGGTTGGCATAGATGTCTTCACTTCCCTCACTTTCTCTTTGTAGTTCCCGAACATTCTTGACAAGTGTTTGAAAGCTTGTGGCTCAATCGTGGGCATCTAACTGATATCTTCTAGTGATCACCTTCCCCGAATGTATGTGACTGTGCCTCAGTTGGTTCATCCCAAATCCCATTCACAGTGTTATAAAATCAAAATCGACATCCTCAGATCGGTCTTCAAATATAACTGAATCTGATCCACTGGTCGAGTTGGACGCCTCTATGCCTTGGGCCTGGACCCTCATATTCGCAAAGACCTTGGGCCCCAACTCGATAAATGAAATCTCTTTTATACCATTCTTTATAATTCAAAATTTCTCAGGTCCGAAAATCACCATCAATAATATACATTTATTTTGACTTTATTGGCCCAAGAATGATTGTTTCTCTTAATTAATTAGTTTTGTTTCTTGTAAATGTGTATATATATTTAGACATCTTATTCAAGAAAAGTTGTGATCACTTTTGTGTATATATATATTAGAAATTGTCCATGTCTGTAGCACGGTGTTACATAATTTATCACATGATCTACCATCGTCATTTTTTTGGGATGACAATTTGGGTTATGATTCGTTTATTCATTCGATTCGATTCGCTTTAAAATGAATATGGATTTGAAAATGGATTCGTTTAATAAATGTGTCAGTTCGATTCGATTCGTTTATTAAACGAATCGAATATGAATTTAAGTTCACTGATTTGTTTATTCGTTTATGATTCGTTTTATTATTTTTCAACTAAGATTTGATAAATGATTGCCAATTATCATAGAAAAATAATATTATCAATATTTGGTGAGCTATTTTTAGTAAATTTATTAATTGTGTATAAGTTGGGAGTTTCTGTAAGTGCCAAATAATTAAATCGATAATATTTCTTATGGTGATGCCAAAAGATTGGATTTAAATAGGGGTGAAAATTGAAATGTTTCATTCCAACTCGATTATGAGTGGGAATAAAAAAAAAAATTATATTGAATCCTGATTGAATTTTTTTTTGAATTGATATGAAAAATCATTCGACCCAATCTGGAACCGAATGGTCCAGGATCTCGGATTTGGATTCCGATTTATGATTTTTAGGCTAAAATTCAGGATTCGAGACTATTTAAATGAAAATCATGATTCGGGATGATTTTTTAATCCTGAACTACGTCTCGATTTTTCAATTACGACGAAAAATCATCTCGAATCCTTACCGAAATTTTTATTCAGGATGAATTTTCATCTCGAAACTTGTATTGAAAGGTATGTGAAGGCAAATCCTGAACAATTATATATATGAGATTTTGTGATCCTATTTAACCACTTCAAACCGACACCGATTTTTTTTTAGCAATTTTGACCAATTTCAGATTTCCAAAATCGTTCAATTTCATTTTTAATCTATTTTTAGTTTGTTAATTTTTTTTCAGAGTTTTGATTGATAATTTTATATTAAAAAATAATGATTTCGTTAAAAACGGTAAAAATAAATGAATTTATACTTCAATTTAAAAGAATTATTACCATAATAATAATAACAGTGTCACTAATTCATTACATTTTATTAAATAAATATAATTTTTTATAATTAGATCAAAGTGCTCTATATTTATATTGACTTAACTAAAGACTCTTGGATTATTTATGTTTTTTTAATCATAAATGAATGATTTCTTTTTTCTGATTTTTAGAGAATTTTGAAAGATGATTTTTGTATTTTTTTATTTTCAATCATATGAAATATCAATTTTATATTTCTTGATTAATTTTCAATTAATCTCAATTATTTTCAATTAGTCGCAAATCGTTTAGGTTGTAATTTATTATCAATTTCTGATTAAATTGTCGATAAAAAGGAAATTGGTTGCCACATGCCGCGTTTATAAAAAAAAAATAATAATAATTGGAGTGTAACCGACGACTGCAGTGTAATATATTTCTTTATAATTTAAAATCAATTATTTTGTTAATAATATGCAATTAATTCTCATCCAATAATGGGATATATATATATATATATATACACACACACACATATATCATCTGGATGCTTAGTCGATATCGCCAAGTGAAGTATCTTTCTTTCCAACTTAACAGCTGGTTGGTTACGGAAACCTTTGGATAGCAAGAGCTTGAGAATGCCACTAAAAAAATCCTCTGCCTTTGTCATTGTCCCGTTCATTAATGAAACAAAATTGATATCATCAAAAAGATGGCAAAAGCCACAAAGTTTTAGCCAACTAACTTTGAGTCATATCTTGGTTGGCAATTGGGTGCTTGCTGGCCATTGGTTTTTTCAGCAAAACCAAGCATCCCCATTTGCTTAATCAAGTTATATTAAGTTGGTTTATAAGTCCAAAGTTAATGAACCAAATCAGCAAAGGTTTGGTATCACATATAATTAATGAATGGGTTAAGATTCAATTAGGCTACTTTTCATCATCATTTGTGTTGTGTATATGGTTGTTTTACTTATGGTGCAATAGTTTTTTTTTTTTTTTTTTTTTTTTTTTTTTTTTTGATGACCCGGAAATCACCTGGGCCGGACCCTTCGGACCCAACCCAGCTGCGCAAACCGGGGGCCCAGCACGCAGCCCCAAACGCCTGCACCATGTTAAGTCAAAGGTGTAGCACAAGTGGGGAATCGAACCTTGGTCCCGGAGAACCACAGGCACGACCCTCACCACCCCACTACTGCCCCTGGAGGCTTATGGTGCAATAGTTGGGTACCTAATATGCATTCATAGATTTGGTTTAGTTAGGTTGTCAATGGTCATGGTAGTTACATAATGAAAAGTATGTGTGTATGTGTAAGAGATATGTCTAATTAACATTTTTTAAAAATCTCTATTTTCGAAATTAATTTGTGGATCAAAAAATTATCGGTAGGGTGGATATGGGTCGAAACTCAACCCAACCCAAACAGACGGTAAGAAATTTTCCTACCCAACTCGAACCATTGTAAATTCAATCCAGCCCAAGTAAGTCTGAGTTAGATCAGATCTAGTTGAATAAGTTGGTTTAATTTTAAAATAAATCATAAAATTATGTAATAATTTCACTTGATATTATAACAAAACCATATATGTATATTAGTCTCTCATACACAAATACATTCAAAACAAGTAATATAACATGTCCCATTTAAAAAGTTAGGGTTGGAACAAAACCCAATTTATACTTGAAAAATAATTAGCACTTAAGTATTTTAAATTTTTTGGTGGATTGATAATTTCCAAACCAGCTTTTTGATATAAACCCACCCTGTCAGTGGGTTGATGCCCACCTTATTAAGTCTAGTTTTAAAATTTGTTCTATTGAAAGAAAGGGAGAGGGAGAAATTCTACTCCCACAACAAAGAGTAACTTAAACACTCAACTTTAATAATGAGGTAAGGAGATAACAACCCATCAAATTTTCAAAGTGGAGAGATAAGAAGTAATTTAATAGTTGAGGTGATGATATATTAAGGAAATAAATTAAGGTTAAGGTATTAAAAGTGAATAAAGTGATTTAAAAGTGTAAGATATACTAGTGTGATGAAGATATGTAAGATTTTGATTGGAGTATGAATTTTACTAGAGAATAATTGAAACTGCAAATATCCTTGCATGATTAACTAGTGCATGTCATGTAGATAACTTGGACTATGGGGAATCAAATGGGCTTTTTTTTTTTTTTTTTTTTTCCTCTTTTGAATACATTACAATTTTACGGTTATATATTCCGAAATCTATTGGGACATTAAATACATACAATTATAATACATCCAGGAACCTACGTCTACGGAGAGACGACATAGAACTCTATTAATATTGATTCAATTAAATAAATATGATTTATTAATGATATCATTTTATGCATATTAATATGATGGAATTTCTCATGGCTTAGAGATCTAAATGCTAGATTCAATTAAATATTAATTAATGTATGTTTGTGTAAATAAGATGTAATGGTTGCACGTTCAGTGGATATCATGTAATTAGACTTCCTAAATGCACATTTAAGTGTAAATTTATGCATGGTTAATATGTTAACCCTATACTATCATTCTAGAGCTATTTAACCACATTTAAATTGCCTAAAATACTCATTCAATTGTGAGACCCTTTGCATTGGTGCCATGAAATTCAATTTTAACATAAATTGTATATATTGTTATTTATGTTAAATGTTAACATGAATCTTTGATTTTAATTATTCAAATATAATAATTAATGTATTGTAGTAGTTATATGATCCTAAATGGGCATGGTAGTGCATGCACTACTGCAATAAGGCATAACGAAGTCGGTTTTTAAACGATGTCTATTATTTTAGACATCGGTTTTAAAAGTGTTTTATATTCAAGTGTTGTTAAAACTTTCTTCTTTTTAGATCATTTAATAACTGATGTTATAAAAAAGACATCGGTTATTCGTAAAAGCGATGTCTTTCGAATTGTCATAAAATCAGTATTTTATTAATTTCCGATGTCTTTATATTTGTGAAATGAAATCGGTTTGATTAAAACCGACTTCATATCTATTTGAATAGAAATCGCTTATACAAACAGATGTCTTTAAGTAAAAAAAGAAATCAATTTTTATTATAGCATAACCGTTTTTAAATGTTTTGTAAACTGATGTCTTAAAATTCATATGTTTTTTTAAATACAAATTTAATTGATTCATCATAAAAATCATTAGAACACAATATGATAAAACATAAAATTTATTAAATAAAAGTATTTATGAATTTGAATTTGTCTGTATAATTTTTTCTTTTCATCCTCATTGAAACCCTAAGCCTTAAAAATCACTTGAACAAAGTAGTTGAGTTTTTAAAAAAAATAAAATAAAAAGCAGCAAATTTAAATTTCATATCTCTGATGCTACAAATTCTGCCCATTTACTTCGCATCCCATCAATTTCTTCTTTAGTGTATATTCATTCCTTGAAACTGCAATAATAACGCATAAAAAATATTAATTAATCATCAATTTTTCATAGGTGATTTTTCAAGTTCCACTAACATTGACTTTTATATAATGGATTCACTCTTTGTAGCTCCACATGACACAAGTTCAATCACTAAACAACAATATATTTAATAGTAAAATTAGTATTAAACTCTTACCTTTTACATAACAGATATCTGTGGATCTGCAATGATGTCTCTCATATACTTTAATACATAATATCAACATTCCTTGTTTGTAGGTTGTTTTGGACACTATAACCAATTCAACATATTAATAATTTTATGAAAATAAATAAATTGATTAGTTTAATTAAAATATGTATACCATAACACTCTTCCAAGCTATTACACGTGCCTGTCGGCAATTACACATGCTCTTTCATCTGAAGTTCCTGCAAACTGAGCGATAAGGTTGTGATCCACAAACGCAAACTTATCTGTTAAGTTGTTCTCCCTCATGAGATTGTACAAAGGCCTAAAAAAGTAACAAAAAATTAATTCTTATTTGTTCCTCTAAAAAGAATATATATTTCAGTAACATAAAAATAGAATTAAACATCACCTTAGGTACACTGTTACACATGTAACACTTATTTCGGCCATACCGCTGAACTGAACTAAATAATCTTTTTCAATATTATCGGTAAACGCATGTCCAAATATGTCTTTCTCCAAATGTACTTATGTGCATATGATTGTTGCACATTCTACATAATGAGAACTAACAAAATCAGTATCAAACATAAAATGCTAAGAATAATATGCTGATTATTTGTAGCTGAAGAGATCTATGATGATAACATTCCATGCTAAACTTAAACAGAGAAAATAATACAGAGGTCTTCTTAAGGTCAAGCACGTAATCATTTTGCCACCAACTTAAACCGGGTGACAAGAACAAAAAGCCCCACATACAGACACTCCCACAATATTAAGTAGAAAAAATACAAGTAGCACAAACAATTATAGTTGCTCCAGAAACACGTTAGTGCAAAACAAAAGGAGAAAAAAACACAAACAATAATATATATTGAAACTTATTTAGCTTAAAAATATCACAAAGTAAAATGCAGAGACTGAAATTCTCATACCCTCACCAAAATACATATTTAATTACCAACAAAAAAAAAACTCATAATCTTCACGTAAAGAGATAAACTCTTGGCAATAGCAATATCTTCAATTTTAAACAACCTAGTGTTCGATAAATAACTTTCAAAATCACTTGTGATCATAAGTTACCATCACAAGCCATGAGCTCTTTCAGACTTCCTCCTCTCGTACTCAATATCATCAGTAGGAAACTCATACCACATCCTCTTGAGTCAAAACAGCCACAGTAAGATTTTCAACAACAGATTTAGAGGCTGGAGGCCGACCCATCCACGCCAACTCGTTCTCTGCAAATTGACCAAATAACATCTCGTAACTCATCAGTATGAATAAAATCATCATGATCACCAAAAAGATAAGGTTGGTTATTATGATCAATCTCAGAGTTTGTGTCCAGATTATTTACATTCAACAGAACTTCCCACTCCAAATTCCCAAACCCTCCAACTCTTTCCGCACTAGCAACTCTTAAAACAAATTCGGTCTGTGGATATGGAAATCAGTCCAAACACAGTTGATCCGATTGTGGCAGCCTCTTCGGCTGGCCAAAGTGCTGTGGCAGCCTCTTCAGCTGGCCAACATGCTTCAGCCTCTGGGCTTAATCTGGCAGCCTCTGGGGCTGGCCAAGGTGTTGTGGCCTCTATGGCTAGTCAACATGTTGGACATGTGAGCCATGTCAATCCTGTTGCTGAAAAACCTGAAAAATTCACTGGTCAGAATTTCAAAAGGTGGCAACATAAGATGTTCTTTTACTTGACCACGTTGAACCTTGTGAAGTTCCTCAAGGAAGATGCTCCTGCACCCGCGGAGGGTGAGATTGATATCCAAGTGATCAGTGCGATCGATGCTTGGAAACATTCTGAATTCCTATGTAGGAATTATGTGCTGAATGGGCTAAGTGATTCCTTGTACAGTGTGTACGCCGGAATGAAAACAGCAAAAGGGCTTTGGGAATCTTTAGATCGGAAATATAAAACTGAGGATGCCGGTACTAAGAAATTTGTCGTAGGCTGATTCTTAGATTTTAAAATGGTGGATTCCAAAACTGTGATAAGCCAAGTACAAGAACTGCAGATTATTCTAGCAGAAATTCATGCTGAGGGGATGAGTTTAAGTGAAACCTTCCAAGTAGCCTCGATAATTGAGAAACTACCCTCTGGTTGGAAAGATTTCAAGAATTATCTAAAGCACAAGCGAAAAGAAATGAGCATTGAAGACTTGGTTCTTAAGCTCAGAATTGAGGAAGATAACCGAGTATCTGACAAGAAAAGAATATCTCATGAGGCCAAGGTAAATGTTGTTGAACATGGCCATAAGAACAAGAACCTCAAGAACAAAGGGTCACAGATGGGCCCTAAAGGAGGAGTTTCCAAGAAATCCAAATTTCAAGGAAAATGCTTCAACTGTGACAAAATGGGTCACAAGTCTTCTGAGTGCAGACTGCCAAAGAAGAAAAAGAAACAAGAGGCTAATGTGCTGGAAAACAAGACTCAAGATGTTTCAGACATTAACCTTTCTGATGTGTTTTGAAGTGAATCTGGTGGGTTCTAACCCAAGAGAGTGGTGGATTGATACTGGTGCCACTCGACATGTGTGCTCGGACAAGAGCATGTTTTCTTCATTTGAGCCTGCTGGTAATGGGGAAAAATATACATGGGAAATTCAGCAACATCTGAGATTGAAGGTCAAGGAAAGGTGATTCTGAAGATGACCTCTGGGAAAGAGTTGACTCTGAACAATGTTCTGTATGTACCAGAAATACGGAAGAATCTTGTGTCTGGATCGCTTCTAAACAAGCATGGATTCCAGATGGCGTTCGAGTCTGATAAAGTAGTTTTGACTAAAAATGGGATGTATGTGGGAAAAGGGTATGTAACTGATGGGCTTTTTAAGCTCAATGTAATGGTTGTTAAACCCAAGAATATCAATAAAGCTAGTTCTTCTGCTTATATTGTTGAGTACTCTAATCTATGGCATGGTAGATTAGGACATGTTAATTTTAATTCATTACGGAAATTAATTAACATGAATCACATTCCCAATTTTAAAATTGATAATCGACATAAGTGTGATACTTGTGTTGAGGCAAAACTAACTAGATCATCCTTTCATAACATTGAAAGAAACTCTGAACCACTTGATCTAATTCATACCGATGTATGTGATTTTACTTCAATACAATCGAGAGGCGGTAATAAATATTTTATTACCTTTATTGATGATTGCACGAGATTTTGCTATGTGTATTTGATGAAAAGCAAGGACGAAGCTATAGAGAAATTTGTTCTCTATAAGAATGAAGTTGAGAACCAACTGAATAAAAGAATTAAGGAGTTAAGAAGTGATCGTGGTGGAGAGTATGTTTTTCCTTTTGAATCACTTTGTGAACAAAATGGAATCATACATCAAACCACAGCTCCTTATTCACCTCAATCCAATGGGATTGCGGAACGGAAGAATCGTACCTTGAAAGAGATGATGAACGCCATGTTAATCAGCTCTGGCTTACCTCAGAATATGTGGGGAGAAGCTGTTTTATCAGCTAATTATCTTTTAAATAAGGTACCACGGAAAAAAGTAGCTAATTATCTTGCCAAAGTCGTCATTCCTCCACCTAAGAAGGTGAAGATAGGACCAAAAACTGTTGATTGTGTTTTCATAGGATATGTACATCACAGTAATGCTTATCGATTTCTTGTGCATGAGTCTGATATACCAGATATTCACAAGAATACGATAATGGAGTCGAGGAATGCATCCTTTTTCGAATACGTTTTTCCATGTAAAACAAATTCGAATGTAAATGTACACAAACGGGCACATGAGACTATCATTGAAGATAGTCAGGACCAAGAACAAATAAATATTCCAGAGGATCAACAAGTTGTTGAACTTGAACCAAGGCGTAGTAAAAGAACTAGAACGGGAAAATCATTTGGTCCAGATTTTCTGACCTTTTGCTAGAAAATGATCCTCAAAGCTATAACGAAGCTGTAAGGTCAGCTGATGGTGCTTTATGGAAAGATGCCATCAATAGTGAAATTGAATCCATCTTACAAAACCACACCTGGGAGTTAGTGGATCTTCCTCCAGGATGTAAACCTTTAGGGTCCAAGTGGATTTTCAAAAAGAAAATGAAGGCAGATGGATCAATTGATAAGTACAAAGCAAGACTTGTAATTAAAGGTTACAGACAACGTGAAGGTCTTGATTACTTTGATACTTATTCTCCCGTAACGAGAATAAATTCCATAAGGATGATAGTAGTGATTGCAGCTTTGCGCAATCTTGAGGTACATCAGATGGATGTGAAAACAACCTTTCTAAATGGAGATTTAGATGAAGAAATCTACATGGAACAACCTGAAGGCTTTATAGCTCCAGGACAAGAAGAGAAAGTCTGTAAGTTAGTAAAATCCTTGTATGGATTGAAGCAAGCTCCGAAACAATGGCATAAAAAGTTTGACCACCATGTTGTCAAATGGTTTCACAATCAATGAATGTGATAAATGCATTTATGTCAGAGAGACAGAAGTTGGCTATGTCATTCTATGTCTCTACGTTGATGACATATTGATTGTCGGGAGTAATGTTAAAATGGTGAAATCTACCAAGAATATGCTGAAATCTAAGTTTGACATGAAAGACATGGGTCTCGCAGATGTCATTCTGGGAATAAAGATCTCGAGAAGTCCAGATGAACTTATTCTTGATCAGCCGCACTATGTGGACAAGATTCTTGGTAAATTCAACAATGATGATTCTGCTGTGGCTAGAACTCCTTTAGATGTGCGTCTACACCTATCAAAGAATAGAGGAGAGAGTATATCTCAAGTAGAATACTCTAGAGTGATCGGGAGTTTGATGTACTTATCAAGTTGTACCAAACCTGATATAGCCTGTACAGTAAACAAGCTCAGCAGATATACGAGTAATCCAGGGGTTGATCACTGGAAAGCAATTGTAAGAGTACTTCAGTACTTACGTTTTACTCGTAATTATGGGTTGCACTATCATAGATATCCAGCTGTAGTCGAAGGATACAGTGATGCTACTTGGATATCTGATATGAAAGACTCAAAGTCTACCAGTGGCTATGTGTTTACACTAGCAGGTGCAGCTATATCATGGAAATCCTCCAAACAGACTGTGATAGCCCGATCTACAATGGAATCAGAATTCATTGCATTAGATAAGTGTGCTGAAGAAACAGAATGGCTTCGAAATTTTTTAGAGGATATTCCAAGTTGGCCTAAGCCAGTGCCAACAATTTGCATTCATTGCGATAGTCAATCTGCAATTGGAAGGGCACATAACAACATGTATAATGGTAAGTCTAGACATATTCGTCGTAGACATAATACCGTTAGACAATTACTCTCTACTGGAGTTATTTCGATTGACTATGTAAAGTCAACGGATAACATTGCGGATCCGCTAACCAAAGGGTTAAACAGAGAGTTAGTTGAGAAATCATCGAGGGGAATGGGACTAAAGCCCGTTAGATAAATGTTTATTACGAAGGAAAACCCAACCTTGTTGACTGGAGATCCCAAGATCTAGGTTCAATGGGACAACCCACTCGTAATTGACATAATTGGTTTACTGTGGGGGTTACCCCCTAGTCCATTCCTATGGTGACATGCAACAGTGATGCTGTATGGATCGAGGTTAAACACAGGCTTTTAATGATTCTTATGCGTCGGGAATCCGAGCGGAGTATTACGAGATACTCTTAAATAAGAAATCACCTATGTGAGAGAGAAGTGGGGCCGATTCAAAGGGAATTATACAGGGCACAATTCTTAGAAACTCTTGCAGAACCAGGTAGATGTGCATGGCCAAAATGAACATAATCATGAGAATTCAGATGTGTTAGGTAAAACATATGTGTGATATATGTTTTCCATTTACATGAACGGCAGTACAGTTCAATGACATTGCGTCCACTGTTAGCCAGTAAATGAGATATATTTCACAAGGGAAGGTTCAAAGGCTGAGGCTTACCTATCCTATGCAGCTGTTGAACCGTTGAACTCTTCTAGGTCAAAATAAAATATTTCTAAAATATTTTTTGACGGGTTTCGCCAATTTCATTCATGCGGGGGATTGTTGGAAAACCTTTTGAAGTTCCCTAAAAGTTAATTAATTTCATTAATTAATTTGGTACTTCAAACGAAAGGTTTCATTAATGAATGATAAATGGCATAATAAATGGCATACTTATCTCTTTTATTTTCCCTCTATATATAGAGAGCATTGTTTTCATTTAAAAAAAATAATAATAATAATACACCAAGCGCTTGGTACTTTTGCTCTAGTTTTTTTCTTTGTTTTTAGAAGAGTTCAAACACTTTTGTGGTTCGTTGGTAACGGGTTTTGGTGGTGCCCATACTCATTCGTTTTCTGTTGTATCCTGGGAAACAATCGTCTCGCGTTCTACTGCACCCTCGGTAGGGGACGAATTTGTTTTAAGGATATTGTTGACATCAACAAGCCTCGGAATAGAGAAGCAGTGGTTCGGTTCGGTTCCTTCAGTGGTTCTGTGGCTGATTTCAGGGTCCGCTCGTGAGGGTCCGCTCATCAGCCTCTACCTCCGCTCATCAGCCTCTACCTCTGCTCGCCAGCCTCTGCCTCTGCTGGTCTGCCTCTGCTTGCCAGCCTCTGCCTCTGCTCTCAGGGTCAGCCTCTGCTCTCAGCCTCTGCTCTCAACCTCTGCCTCTGCTCTCAGCCTCTACCGTCAGGGTCCGCTCTCAGGGTCTGCCGTGAGGGTCTGCTCTGTGGGTCTGATTTCAGGGTCTGCCGAGAGGGTCTGATTTCAGGGCCTACCAAGAGGGTCTGCTGGGCTGAAAATTAAGCCTAATTCGGATTTCCTTGTAACTACCAATCATTGTATTTGATAATATTTGTATTACAGCAACATCCTCCGGAGTAATTATAGGTGAAATCGAAAGCTAAATGGAATTCCCATCGTCATTCTCATCAACAAACATGCTTAAAACATACCTCTCATCAATATGATCATCAACTTCCTCCCACTCAAAATCCTCAATGGTTTCTCTATTATCCTCCAATTGGAGTGAATCCCAACAAAGAGGGATGCTCGAAACATCATCATGATCAACCTCATGGATGTACTCATCAGCCGAGTGCAAACCTAAATCCCCCAATTCAAATTCATTCACGTTTTCATTATCACCATCAGAGTCGGAATCCGACCCAAAACCAATAACATGAAGACCTGTAGGCCCCGCTGTTAGCCTCTAAGACATGCCACAAGATCTTAAATATGATTTATTATGTGAAATAAACAAGTAAAAGTTACGGAATTACTTACATTGTTTTGGAGAAATTTCAAAAATTCCTTGTTTGGATGAAGCTCCAAGCTTGATAATTTGTTGTTAAAGCCTTGGGTGAGTTTCCCTAACACCTCAAAAGACTCTCCAAGTGCTAGCTTTTAGAAATTTTTGAAGCAAAAATTTCTCTATCAAGAGAGGAAGAATTCTACCAAGAGGAGAGAAGAAGAGTGAATAGTTTGTTGTTTCAAAAACTTGGTTGGTGTGTGTTAAATGAATCCAATTTATTAAAGTCAACCACTTCCATCAATTATTTGATAATTGATGTAAGTCAAGTGGTCCCACCACTTTTAAATTCAAAATTTAAGTTGACTTCTCCAACACACAACTTAGCTTGGGCCTAAGTTCATTTAATTCCGAATTAAATGAATTTCTCGTCGCTACATAATTAAATCCAATTTAATTAAATAATTATGCCTCGCAAAATTATTACGATAGTCGCTTACGAATTAATTCTAAATTAATTAATTCGCCCGAATTAAAATCCAATTTTAATTTTGTATTGAAATCTGATTTCAATTAATATATCTGATATATTATTTTAGCCCCAAATAAATAAATTAAATAGAAAAATCTAATTTAACTATTAAATTTATTTTATCGATTAATTCTAAATTAATCACGTTATCTCTTCTATATGAATTCAATCCCAGATTGATTCTTACCGCAATTAATCCCAGATTAATTTTCTCTCTCAAAATTAATCCCAGATTAATTCTATTCGAGTCAAATGTCATTGGTGAATCTTTGGGAAGCGACCCAAGAGATTTCTGGATATATTGGCAGTAAATACGGTCATCGGACTATCCAAACACGTGCGTACCATGTACCACATTCTCACCGATTTACAAGACATGGTTGGCTTCTAGCAAAGCATCGTGCCTACCCAATTCTCCAGAAATATTCACCGAGGAATATCATCTGTATCGGGCGTAGTAATACTATGTAATGCGTAATAAGATCTAGTATCGGATGTCACATGCTAGGCTTAGGACTGGCTCTATGTCTGCCTCATACGAAGAATATATCGGATCCCGAGTAACTAGTCTCTGTAATCGGAAAGTCATGACCTAGTCATACTTTTCCGATAGCTGCAGCTTTTAAGAGTACTAGTTCTATATCATGTGTGACCATCATCTCCAAATGACTGAAGTGATACTCTCATCCTGACATCACATCCAATACACTACGATTCTCAGTAAACCCAATACAGGCGTACACAGAACCTGTTAAAGTTCCAGACGACCGATATCAAAGTAAACTGATTGTCGCAAGTAATAGCGACGTAAGTCTCAGGTTAAAGATCACATACACCTACCCTGATTCGGATTCCCATAGACATATAGTCATACTACTAATGGGATTCCGAGTGGGTCTATCCAGAGCGAACTGTTCCCGGTCCAACGGCTAATAGAACCTCTTATTACACTTGCATAAGTATCCAATACCTAAATATATGAGAACTATGTCGTTAAGCTTCCATAACGCGCACAAGTGTAATACTAATCTATTCCGCATGATCAATGTCCAGTCTCGATAATACTTCGACTATGGATATTTAATGATTAAACCGTTCGTGGATTAATACTGTCTCATATCTTATTAATATGATTTAACCATATGGACTTTTATCATTATATATATCAAAGTAATCCAATTACAATAATGATAAAATAGCAATTTCCTTTTGTCACATAGTTAATTTGTACAAAAACACAATGTTCTTTACAAATAGTGATGCTATGGGTCATAATTGTCCAACACCCGCCTTATTCGAAACCCTCATCTCAACGAAGAAATCATCAACGTCATCGTTGTCAATACCATATATAATAAATATTGCGAGCACTAATATATCGATTGTTATCGATATTATTATTATCATTGGCATTGTTGTTACCATTTTCACTTAGGTTTAAACCACAGATAGTAATGTTATGGGTCATAATTGTCCAAGAATCTCTCACTTGGCCTATAGCCAATCACTCAGGTATCTAACACATGAACTATGTACATGTCGCTCAAACTTTTGCTGAGATATAGCTTTCGTCAGTGGATTCACAATGTTATCATCTGATGCGATCTTCTCGATCTTCACATCGCTACAATGTAGGATCTTACGAATCATATGAAATCGTCGAAGTACATGTTTGGATCGTTGATGAGACTGTAGTTCCTTAGCCTGTGCGATAGCCCCATTATTGTCACAATACAAAGATACAGGCTCAGCTCCTAACGGAACTATTCCTAATCCAATTAGGAATTTATGGATCCAAACTGCTTCTTTTGCTGCCTCAGCTGCAGCAATATATTTCGCTTCTGTTGTTAAATCAGCAACAGTCTCTTGCTTGGAAGATTTCCAGCTCATTGCTCTGTTGTTCAAACAAAATATGTACCCTGATTGTGACTTACAGTCGGCTTTGTCTGTTTGGAAACTTGCATCGGTGAACCCAGTCACCTCAAGTTCTCATTCCCCATAGACTAAGAAAGCATCTTTAATTCATCTAAGATACTTAATGATGTTCTTTACAGCAATCCAGTGACCATCACTTGGATCGGCCTGAGAGCGATTGCACATGCTCAAAGCATATGAGACATCAGGTCGCATACATATTATGGCGTACATGATCGATCCGACTGCAAAAGCATACGAGATCTGAATCATTACATCTCTCTCATCTTGAGTTTTATGACACATGTCCTTCGATAGAGAGACGTCATATGACACCGGAAGTAGCCCCCTTTTGGACTGATCCATGTTGAATCTCTTCAACACTTTGTCAATGTACGAGCTCTGGGAGAGTCCCATCAGCTTTCTAGATCTATTTCGGTATATCCTTATTTCTAGAATAAAGGTTGTCTCTCCCAGGTCTTTCATGGAGAATTTTAATGAAAACCAAACTTTCACCGATTGTAGCATAGGAATGTCATTGCCAAGAAGCAATACATCATCAACGTATATGACAATGAATGTCAGTGTTCTCCCATTAACCTTCTCATATACACAAGAATCATCTTCGTTTTGACTGAAACCATATTCTTTTATGATCTCATCAAAACGTTGGTTCCAAGAACGGGATGCTTACTTTAATCCATAAATGGATCGGTTTAACTTGCAAACCTTGTTTGCATGTTTCGGTACAACAAAACTGTCAGGTTGTTGCATATAAACATCCTTCAAAAGGTTTCCATTAAGGAAATCGATTTTGACATCCAGCTGCCATATTTCATAATCGAAATATGCAGCAATAGCAAGCATTATCTTAATGGATTTAATCATGGCAACAGGTGAAAAAGTCTCATCGTAATCGACACCATGTCATTGACGATACCCTTTAGCTACAAGCCTAGCTTTGTACGTTTGTATGTTGCCTTCCATGTCTGTCTTCCTTTTGAAGACCCATTTACTACCAATAGGCTTAATGTCTTCTGGTACATCAACTAGTGTCCAAACTTGGTTGGTATACATGGAATCCATTTCGGACTTAATGGCTTCTTGCCATAAAACGGATTCGGTACCTTGTATCGCTTCCTCATACATAGCTGGTTCATCTTCCTCAATAAGATTAATGTCTACATGAGGTGAGATCATAAACTCATACCTCTCAGGTTGTTTTCTGACTCTCTCCAACTTACGCGGTTTTCGTGTATTAGAAGATTATGGAACAGTCTCATCCCTGATGGACTGTTCGTGTTCCGTGAGGGGGTCGGTGCCAGGAACAGTATCACTCTGATTTTTATCGAGTTCTACTTTCCTCCTGCTTACCACTGTTTTCATGAATTCCTTTTCTAGGAAAACTGCATGAAGAAGAACAAATATTTTATTCTCTTATGGGTTGTAGAAATAATATCCTTTCATTTCCTTAGAATACCCTACAAATATATACTTATCTGATTTGGGTTCTAGTTTGGTACCATCCAAACGTTTAACATATGCCCAGCATCTCTAAATCTTCAGGAATAAGAAACCCGATTTTTTTCCTGTCCATATTTCATATGGAGTCTGTCCAACCGATTTTGATGGAATCTTATTCAAAATAAGTATTGCATTGTTTAATGCGTATCCCCAGAAGGAAATCAGTAGCTCTGTGCGACTCATCATTGACCTTACCATGTCCAACAAAGTTCGATTTCTCCGTTCGGACACACTGTTCAATTGAGGTGTTCTGGGAGGAGTCCACTGTGAAAGAATACCATATTCTTTCAAGTAATCTTGAAACTCATTGCTTAAGTATTCTCCACCACGATCTGACCGCAATATTTTAATACTTTTGCCAGTCTGTTTTTCTACTTCGTGTCGAAACTCTTTGAATTTCTCAAAAGTTTTCGACTTGTGTTTCATAAGATACACATAACCATAACGCGATGCATCATCCGTAAAGGTTACGAAGTATTCATATCCACATCTATTCTGGCTAGACATGGGCCCACATACGTCACTATGAATGAGGGCTAACAGCTCGGTGGCACGTACACCTTTACCACTAAAATGTGTTTTAGGTATTTTGCCTAAAAAACAAGATTCCTAGACATCATATGAATTAGGATCAAATCCGTCCAAGTATCCATTCTTCAAAAGTGTGGATATACGAGTTTTGTTAATGTGTCCTAGACGACAATGCCACAAATAAGTCTCATCTGTGTTACTCAATTTGAGCCTTTTGTTTATCATGCTATATGTTCGAGATTCGTTTATATTCAAAATATAAAGACCATTATTCACATCTGCTGTACATATCTCAATATCATCTTTATAAAGAAAACACCCAGTGTTCATGAATACAAAGGTATACCCGTATCGGGTTAAACTAGATACAGAGATGATATTCATAGTCAAACTAGGTACAAAATAACAGTTCCCTAATGTAAGTACATGCTCTGAAGGTGTGTTCAAAACATAGGTGCCAACGGCCAAAACAGCGACTTTCATCCCATTTCCGACTCGCATGTCGATCTCCCCTGAAGCCAGTCTCATGTTATTCTGCAGATCATGCACATCAGTACATATGTGAGTACCACATCCAGTATCAAAAATCAAATTTTTAAAACTAGTAGTGGACATGTTTATTTCAATAACAAACATACCTGAAGCCGGAGCTTTGCCCGCCTTCGCTTCCTTCAAGTCCGCCTTGTACTTATGACAGTCACGCTTCCAATGACCTCGTTTGCCACATTGTAGGCATATCTCTTGGGATATGTCATTTGTCTGTTAGTGTTCCTAGAATATGCCAATGATCTCTAAGAGTGATTCGTGTGTGAATTATCAAGTGAGTTGCGGAATTAACTTACATTGATTGGATGAGTTTCAAAACTTTTCATGGATGTAGATGGAAGCTCCAAGCTTTCAAGTTGAATTCCAAACTCTAGGATTAGTTTCCCTATCACCTCATTTGCAACAAAAATCCATGGAGGGAGAGAGCATGTCACGGTTTTGGCAAGAAATTGGAGGAGAGAGTGAATAGTCATTATAACTTCCAAAGTTGATTACTTTTATATATTAAGATTGTGTGTTGAACTTAGTTTTAGTGTGTTAAAAGCAATCTAAGCTTTTTCTCAACTAATAACAACTTTCATCACTAGTGTAGACATTTGATGTAAGTTGATGGGCCCCACTTTAAATTCAAAATTCAAGTGAGCTTGTTCAACACACTTCGAGCTCGGGTTCGTTTAATCCGATTAAATGAATTTTCCGTTGCGACGTAATTAAATCCAATTTAATTAAATAATAATGCCTCGCAAAATTATTACGAAAGTCGCTCGCAAATTAATTTGTTTGCTTGAATTAAAATCCAATTTTAATTCTGTTGTTGAAATCCGATTTCAATTAATATATCTAATATATTATTTTAGCCCAATTAAATAAATTAAATAGAAAAATCTAATTTAACTATTAAATTTATTTTACCGATTAATTCCAAATTAATCGCATTCTCTCTTCTAGTCGAATTAATCCCAGATTAATTCTTGATGCAATTAATCCCAGATTAATTTTCTCTTTGGTAATTAATCCCAGATTAATTTATCGCCGTAATTAATCCCAGATTAACTTTCTCTCTCATAAAAATTGGAGGAGAGAGTGAATAGTCATTATAACTTCCAAAGTTGACTACTTTTATATATTAAGGTTGTGTGTTGAACTTAGTTTTAGTGTGTCAAAAGTAATCTAAGCTTTTTCTCAACTAATAACAATTTTCATCACTAGTGTAGACATTTGATGTAAGTTGGTAAGCCCCACTTTAAATTCAAAATTCAAGTGAGCTTGTTCAACACACTTCGGGCTCGGGTTCGTTTAATCCGATTAAATGAATTTTTCGTTGCGACGTAATTAAATCTAATTTAATTAAATAATAATGCATCGCAAAATTATTACGAAAGTCGCTCGCAAATTAATTCCAAATTAATTTGTTTGCTTGAATTAAAATTATATTTTAATTCTGTTGTTGAAATCCGATTTCAATTAATATATCTAATATATTATTTTAGCCCAATTAAATAAATTAAATAGAAAAATCTAATTTAATTATTAAATTTATTTTACCGATTAATTTCAAATTAATGGCATTCTCTCTTCTAGTCGAATTAATCCCAGATTAATTCTTGACGCAATTAATCCAAGATTAATTTTCTCTTTGGTAATTAATCCCAGATTAATTTATTACCGTAATTAATCCCAGATTAATTTTCTCTCTCATAATTAATCCCAGATTAATTTTGTTCGAGTCAAATGTCATCGGTGAATCTTCGGGAAGCGACCCAAGAGATCCCTTGATATGTTGGCAGTAAATCTGGTCATCGGACTATCCGAACACGTGCATACCCGGTACCACATTCTTACCGATTTACAAGGCATGGTTGGCTTCTAGTAAAGCACCATGCCTACCCAATTCTCCAGAAATATTCTTTAAAGGAATATATTGTTGGGGTTGGTGCTCAGAGCGCCAATCCGGACCGTATTTATGTCTGATTCATGAATACGAACATCCCCTTATTCCATAATATTACTTATTTATGGTTGCACCTCTTGTTCTTATATACGTATTCGATCTGATTACGATTAGATTGAAAGGAAGGCAAAGAATGCTAGAGAGAAAAGAAAGAAAAATCAAGAAAAGCTTGGAAAATGGTAAGTATTTCCAACCTTCCATTAGAGAGTAATTTGTTCCTCTTGTTGTGGGCAACATCTTGAGTTTTTCTATTCTTTATTCTTTGTGTTTTTTATGGATAAATGTTTGGTGAAAGTGTTGAGCATGTATAATGGAGAAAGCTTGTGACTAGTGTAGTTATAAGTGTTCTTTTATGGTTTTGGAAACCTTTTTGCTAATATAGAGTTGTTGACCCACTCTTAGATGACCTAGATTTTATCTTGAGTTGTTTCATTGTGTTGAGACTTTGATTGGATGGAAGAAACATGATTGAAGTATTGGATTTAACCAATTTGGTCTAATTTGTCCAATTTGATGAAATTGAAAAATTAGGGTTCATGACCAATTCCAAATTTGGGGATTTTCGTATATGTTGTGCATTTGGATGTGTATATGATGCATATAAAGTTTCATGTTCATTGGATTATATCTTGATGTGTTTTGATGCATGAAATGACAAAGTGCACACTTTGGCACCAAGGTGGTGCATTCGGCCAAGAGTTGGAATTTTGGGGATTTGGTTGCTTTTGGTGTTTTGATGTTCTGAACATGCTAAGTTCATCTTAGAAATGATTTAGAATCATTCAAAATTGATTAGATCAATTTCGGACTAAAATGGACAAAATGCCAAGTGTAAGGGTAATTCGGTAAATTCACTTAAATATGATTTATTGAATTTATTTTCATAATTTGATTATTGGAATATTAAATAAATATGTTTATTTAATTAATCCGAGAAAAATTTTGAAATCGGAAAATACGATTTTCCACCGCTTCCGCTGCGTTACCGGATTAAGCCCCTAAAACCCCTACAAAATGGTATCAGAGCGAGTCTGATTCTAGGCCTCCATAAATGATTAGCTTTTTTTTATTCAATGTTTAATCATGTTTTCTTGACTTTTTAAATGCATGTTATAATCTAATTTGATAATATCCCCACTTAATAAGGTTTTAAAGTAGCTAGTATTTGGAATACTTGTTTCTTGGTTCGTCTTGTCAATACGGTTATAAATATCTTTTCGTTGACTACATCCGAGACCGTGCCTCTGCTGTGAGGGTGTAGCTGATAGAAATTTATTTATGCCGAAGTATATTAGATACTAGATAAATTCAAGCGAAAGCGGAATCCTGAACGTGCCCTAACTGTCAGGGTTACGCAAGTAACTTGAGTTTATCATTGACAAGTTTAACCTTGGTACGTCTCCTTGTGGGCCTGCCTTCGCAGCGACAACGAGAAACGACCAGGACCGGAACCTCGGAGTCACTAGTGAGTGATTGACAATTAGTTGTCTACCTGTGAATATACGTAGGCGAGACCGTGCCTCTGCTGTGAGTCGAAATATATTCATGGGGTCCTCTTCCCATTATGGAATTTGATTTAATTATTGAATTCTTGTTTTTCCGTTGGGGATTACGGTATTACGTAAAATAGTGTGGAGGCACTGCTAAGTTTAAAATATTCCATAACTTGGCGGTGTATATTATTATGGAAATTGCCATTTGTTTGTTTCCTTATCTCATAGTAGATAGAATTAAACTTTTATTTCACTGACACACTATTTTGAATGTTATCTGACTTGACTCTTGGTTGCAGTTATTCTAGAATAGGTTCTACAAACTAAAAGACTAGGATATTATTAGATTAGTCTAAACCATCGGGAACTGTTGTTCCGATTTTCTTGAAAAATAAAGATGGTTAATGACTTAATTTCTAAGTCATGATAGATAATCTAGATAGATATCCCATTTAGGATATAATACTTTAGAGACAATAGTTTCTTATGCAGTAAGAATTGACTTGAATTAGTTCATGTCTCGAGATTCTTGACTGGCATTTAGAAAGCCCTATTAGGTTTGTGTTATCTAGTA
The DNA here is from genome assembly GCA_019454045.1 of Zanthoxylum bungeanum. NCBI lineage: Eukaryota > Viridiplantae > Streptophyta > Magnoliopsida > Sapindales > Rutaceae > Zanthoxylum > Zanthoxylum bungeanum. The sequence goes on from SKCR01030632.1 coordinate 448,084, forward strand.
ATGACGTTTCTAAGCTTTAATTACTTTAGAGGTAAAGTGTCTGACACAATTTGCTAATCAGTTATTTACAATTGTTGTGAATAGTTGAATGCAAATAGTAAAGCTAAAGAAATGAGATGCATATTTGTGTATAGAAAATATCGATTTTCACAATACTACAACTATAGGTATTGGATACCAGATCTCCCGTCTAATTATTTGAAATATTGGTTAACGATTGTTTTGATATTTGATATCGGAACTTGCGACTATTGGATAGTCACTTGTTCTTTATAAACAATTGTTACATATTTTATAATAACTAGTAGTGTCATTGACGAAGAGATAAACATTAAGAAAAAAATTATTCGGTAAAGTAAATAATTTAGAACGGTGCTTTATGAATTTAATCACTTAAGTATTGGATGCTCAATCCGTATGGTAAAGGATGGTTTGATACTAGATCACATCACACATCCTTGTCCATTTAATGAATATTGTATTCAGGAAAGTGATTAAGATCTCGTTTAACCAATGATTGTCATTGGACCACCAAATTTATTTAACTGATACATTGGATGTATGTAGTTTAATAAATAATAATTGCTTAAGGTAGTTTTCTTTATTTCGTAACTTAGTTGATGAATTGTCATAACTTAGTTACATGTTTCTGAAGGAACACATATTGAAAGTCTTGAAAGTATCAAGAACTTTCAATCTGTTCCGATGAAACGAAGATTGAACATTTTTGACTTGTTCAAATATATTCAATCTAAAGTATTTTGAAAACTTGATCCTTAAAATTCATTACATGTCTTTGAACTGTTCAAAGATCTTTGATACGATCAAACATTTGAATTTAAAGCAATTAGTTCTAAGGTTATACAGTGAATATGATTCATATTCAATATTATTCTTCCACGATTCCATCTTGATGGAATTGAGTAGTGGGAGCAATTGAATCTTATATGATTTGATTCGTTTGATATTGAATGTTACCGAATTAGTTTCAATACTCTTGGGGTATACTCCAGTAACACTAATTCATCTCTTTAATTAATGTTCCATTATTTTCTACAATTGCATATATGATATGTATAGGTTGAAAATTTGAATCTTGAAAAGTTTGAGATTTCAATCTTCTTTTATATAATAGTTATATAATGGAAATTACTTACACCTCGGAGGTATAAGTAAAAGTTTATCGTTTATTCTGTTTAATAGAATATTGTATTCTATTTAATAGAATATCTTTCCTACGATTCTAAGTAATAAAATCGTTTTATTACTTGGTGTGTAACATCAGATGTTAACTATTGTAGAAAAGACTTGACTATTGAAGTCAAATGTGAGAATGATAAATTATAAATGGAACTACGTAATTAATAAGATGAAACAACCCTTATACATCTTCCGTACAAGTCCAATAGGATAACAGAATCATTCACGAGTATTTGATACTTAATGGTTCCGTTGTTTTCTTACTGAAGAAAAATTATCCTATAACTTATAATGGAAGCGATATTTGATATCGATTCTGGAAGTTCACCATTGAACCATAGATCTAAGATTGTTCATAGCTTACTACGATCAAGTTTTGAACTTGATTACGCTTTCATTATGAATTAGTTCATGATATGTGCTAATTGTTTGCGCAGCGAAAGCAATATGAGCTTATTAAAGGTTTGACCTTTACAGTATGACAGTGAGAAAAGTTATACTCAGCAATCTATTGTAGATTCTGAGAAAACTTATCTCTAGTCACGCTAATTGAACAATTAAAGATATATTGGTTAATGTTGATAATAAACTGTATATTTTAGCTAAAGAATGCAAAGTGGCGTTTTTGGATGACTTATTTAGATAAGAGATCAGTTGTGATTTCCTTATTTGAAGAGTTCATTCTGAAATGGCCCTAGAGTTTGTGTTCTGCTGAGATCGCAGTTTAGTGTTCTAGCTTACAGAGCCTATTGTAGACTCGGATAAGTCTTCCAGAAATATGTGTTCTATATTTTCGATATCGTCAATTGTCTGATCTTGTCAAAGTATATAGAATACATATGTGATAAAAGGGTTAGTGGGAGCGTACAAATTACTTTCTATTGTTATATATCCTAACAAACATTATCATTATTATAGTAATAATGAGATGTTTGTTAGGTAAAAGGTTTACCTAAGTTTTTTTACTCCGTGAAAACAGTGGGAGTAGTCTCTGTTATATACGATATAAAGTTTTATATAAGATATAAAACCAAGAGACTTGTGAGATACTCCTATTATTCGTACATTAGATATGATCTAATAAAGGACATAACTAGGCTATCTGTATGACAGTTAGTATAACTGTTGGACAGTTATTGTGTGTCTTACATAAAGTATTCATTTTTCGTAAAGGATGATTCCTTTTTCGAAAGAGATATTGATTAGAATGTCTAATCAATCTTATGTATCATTTGATGATGACATAATTTATACTTTATAATGTGCGAGTGTAGATATTGATTTAATCGTAATTGTTACGAGTTATTTTGACATCCTATAGACCATATGATGGATCTTGAAACACGTTCTTTGTGATCTTTAAGATATTAAGAACGAGTTTCTAATTCATGGAGAATATAGTCTGCAACCATTAGGGTCATATTAATTTTGAGACTAATTATGACGTTAGACAATCTATGTCATAAAGAGTCACAAAAGATGCAGTGGGAGTGTCACGAAGGATTCTACTAACTGAGTAGAATTAGATGCAACTTATGAAGTATTGACTTATGACGTTGCATAGTGACCTTATAAATTAGAAGTTTTAAATTGGTGTTGTGCTTGCGGTTGTCCTCATAGTATTTTTGCATTTGATCCCTAAATACTTGGACAACTTAGTAGCTGTAGCATAATACAGATATAGCATCCATGTCATATTAATGTATAATTTAGATTCTACAAAATATGAATGATGCCGACTATGGGAAACGATGGAGTTTGTTTGACAAACTCAATATGTCATAGCGGACTTGTTTTTGTTGCCTACCTCTTAAGTACTGGGTGAGCTTTTGAGGGCCATGTGCATATGATACACATTGAGACGTGTATATGATACCGTGGATTGGCACTAGAGCAAGTGGGAGAAATTGTTGGGGTTGGTGCTCAGAGCGCCAATCCGGACCGTATTTATGTCTGATTCATGAATACGAACATCCCCTTATTCCATAATATTACTTATTTATGGTTGCACCTCTTGTTCTTATATACGTATTCGATCTGATTACGATTAGATTGAAACTAAATGTGGTTTAGTGATATGTATATATTAGACAAAGGCCCGATAATATATAATGCAGTACACAGTTACAAAGTTAGTTTGTAATTGACATTGGGAAATGTCAATGCTATATGAATATTATCAAACATAGTTCCTGGTCAAGATTTGCTAACACGGGTCGGTTAGTCAAATCCATTGAGACCAGTACATGTCGTATATCGAGACTTGGTCCGATGGTTTATCCCAATGAACCATGAGTCTATGGAGACTCGTATAGACGTGTAGGTGTTTATAGTGGATAAACACTGAACGGCTCACCGAAGATTCTTAATGGATGGTACACCAACGTCAATAAGAATCTTCTCGGGTTGAGTAGCATAGTGGTCCTTCGACTTGAGATACCACTGTGGATGTATGAGACATCCTCCACACTTAGATGGCAGTCACGTCACCGATCTATTTAGATCAGACCTCCGCCTGTTCGTTGGGTGTGGATCGATCCTCAGGATATCCTGTGTGTGTCAAGATAGGATCCGTCAGTTCTGTGTACAGAGCATAGGTAGTCCATATATATTTAGCAGTCTGTTAAATCTGTGGCCACAGTATACATCGGAGTAAGTTCCGAGTGTTATTAAAGATTGCTAATAGATACGTCGACGAGATAATACCTATAGAGATTGACGTTTACATCTATATCTCTGGGATTATCCGGATACCTGTGACGGAGGGATTATACGTATGCAATGACCTCGACCTGTATGATTCAGCTAGTTTATCTGTGATCATCATAATCTACGGGTGGATAGATTATGGACATGAAATTGGATTTCGTGACGGATATACCTGAATCTAGAGGTCTCAATAATGAAACATACTCGTAGAGCACTAGAGCAACATTTATGAATAATGATGATTATTTATAAATCGTTTAATCGTTAAACGAAAAATACATGCGAACAGGCCGAACCGTCATTTCCTAATTAATGTGTATTTGTATTTAATATATGATATTATTAAATACACATTAATAAATAGTCAAATAAAGTTATTTGACATATATCATCAATATATGTATTTGAGATATTTAAGTAAATATATACATATATTTGATATATTTGTATTTAATTAATTATTTAATTATTTAATTGTTAAATGATTAATATAATTAAAATATAAATATATCACCAAATGATAAAGTTAGGAAATGATTATAAATGTAAATGTTTGACTTTTCATTAAAGGAAAAGGTTGTCAAATTGATTTTGACTTCTTAAGATATTTGTTCAAAATTGTTTGAAAAATAAAATATATTTTTCCTTATTTCTTTATAATTTCGGCCATGACACTTTAAAATATAAGAGTTATATTTTTCTAAGTTGCATTTGTTGACTAAATTAAATATCTTTTAAAGTTGTTTTAGATATTTAACCAAGTTGAACAAATGAAAGACAAATGAAGATGAAATTAATATTCTTGTAATTTGCCTTACCAATTTCGGCCAAGGGCTTTTTCCAAGCTTGTATATATTGTTTTTTCTTTCATTTGCTTTTAACCTAATTCACTTTAACCAAAACTCCATTAAAGGAAGGCAAAGAATGCTAGAGAGAAAAGAAAGAAAAATCAAGAAAAGCTTGGAAAATAGTAAGTATTTCCAACCTTCCATTAGAGAGTAATTTGTTCCTCTTGTTGTGGGCAACATCTTGTGATGTTCTTGAGTTTTCTATTCTTTATTCTTTGTGTTTTTTATGGATAAATGTTTGGTGAAAGTGTTGAGCATGTATAATGGAGAAAGCTTGTGACTAGTGTAGTTATAAGTGTTCTTTTATGGTTTTGGAAACCTTTTTGCTAATCTAGAGTTGTTGACCCACTCTTAGATGACCTAGATTTTATCTTGAGTTGTTTCATTGTGTTGAGACTTTGATTGGATGGAAGAAACATGATTGAAGTATTGGATTTAACCAATTTGGTCTAATTTGTCCAATTTGATGAAATTGAAAAATTAGGGTTCATGACCAATTCCAAATTTGGGGATTTTCGTATATGTTGTGCATTTGGATGTGTATATGATGCATATAAGTTTCATGTTCATTGGATTACATCTTGATGAGTTTTGATGCATGAAATGACAAAGTGCACACTTTGGCACCAAAGTGGTGCATTCGGCCAAGAGTTGGAATTTTGGGGATTTGGTTGCTTTTGGTGTTTTGATGTTTTGAACATGCTAAGTTCATCTTAGAAATGATTTAGAATCATTCAAAATTGATTAGATCAATTTCGGACTAAAATGGACAAAATGCCAAGTGTAAGGGTAATTCGGTAAATTCATTTAAATATGATTTATTGAATTTATTTTCATAATTTGATTATTGGAATATTAAATAAATATGTTTATTTAATTAATCGAGAAAAAGTTTTGAAATCGGAAAATACGATTTTCCACCGCTTCCGCTGCGTTACCGGATTAAGCCCATAAAACCCCTACATATATAATCTTTATCAGGTATAATATAGTAAGTATTGCGTATTACGATCCAGTATCGGATGTCACATGCTAGGCCTGGGGCTGGAATAGTGTCTGCCCCGTACGAAGCATATATCAGATCACTAGCAACTAGTCTCTATGATCGGATAATCATGATCTAGTCATATCATCCTGATTACTGCAGTACTTAAGAGTACTAGTTCCGTATCATACGTGATCATCATCTCCATATGACTGAAGTGATACATCCATCATGACATCACACCCAATACACTACAATTCTCAGTATACCCAGAAGAGGCGTACACAGAACATGTTAAAGCCCCAGACGACCAAAACCAAAGTATACTGATTGTCGCAAGTATTAGCGATGCAAGTCTCAGGTTAAGACCAAATACACCTACCCTGATTCGGATTCCCATAGACACATAGTCATACTACCAATGAGATTCCGATGGGTCTAACTAGAGCGAAGTTTTTCTCGGACCATCAGCAAACAGAACCTCATATCACACTTGCATAAGTATTCAATACTTAAATATATGAAAACTATGTCGTTATGCTTCCATAACGCGCACAAGTGCAATACTAGCCTATTTCGTATTATCGATGTCCAGTCTCGATAATACTACGACTATGGATGTTTTAACTTTTGTTGCTACTTGCTAGTGCTACTTGTGTCATCATCTTCATTTTTTTGCGGAATTTTTAATTAATTCTTGTTGCTGAAATTTTTTACTGTAGTGGCCATGGCGAGTCGGAAAGATCCAGCTTGGAAGTATGGACATGAAACTGAAAGAGGAGAAGGCAAAGGGTATAAGTACATTCAATGTATTTTTTTGCGATAAAATACTCAAATGAGGTGTGTTTAGAATGAAAGAACACCTTGTGGGTATTCATGGTAATGTTGCCCTATGTACAGAGGACCCCCAGAAGTAAGATATGAAATAAAAAATTACTTGGAGAAATAATCTAATTCAATAAAAGGTAGCACAATTATATAGAGAATAAATAATTGACCAAAGTGTCTCATTGCACAATAAATCAACTAATGATCCAAACACCATTGCTCTCAATAGAAGAGTCAGAGGACCAATGAATAGATTTGTACAAAGAGTTGAGGAGCCACGGGTGAGTGGAAATCTGATAGTGCAAGAAAGTGAGAAAGAGTTGTGCACAATACAAGACATTAGTAAGTTCTTTTTTAAGAATGGAATTGCTTTCAATGTTGGCCGTAGTCCATTATTTGTTAATATGTTATGATCAGTTGGCAATTTTGGACGTGGTCTAAAACCACCTACACCTTATGAGCTATCAACTACAATACTGAACAATGAAGTAGCAAACACACAAGAAGTAGGTGATAATGTAAAAAAGTCATGGAAACAGACAAGTGTGACTATTATGTCAGATGGGTGGAAGGATATAAGATGAAGACAATTATTAAACTTCCTTCTTAAATAAAATAGGGATATTTTCTTTTGGCCTTGTTAGAACCATCATCTTCAATCATAGCCCTGATATGTGAATTATCATTTATGTATTATTACAATTAATACACTTTTATCGTAATTTGAATTGTGCGTTCATTGTTATTGTAGCTGATTGGTGGAAACAATATGGAGACCAAACTCCTCAACTAAAGTCCTTAGCTATAAGGATTTTGAGTCTGACATGCTCATCTTCGGGATGCGAGCGTAATTGGAGTACATTCAATTCGGTATATGCTTACAAAAACTTACTTGATATGTCATTCAAATAAGTTATTTTATTTTATTTTTGATAAAATTTATAATCATATGTGTATATTCATATAAAGAGAAGAAATAGATTGTCCACTCAAAAATTGAACCCATTGGTGTATGTAATGTACAACATGAGGTTACAACATAAGTTCTTGAAGAAACAATCAATGAAAGAGGATGAGGATCCCTTAGTTGAGGATGAGGTGCCTTCCGATGATGAGTGGGTGGTTGGAGAAGAAAATGTTGAGGAAACGTCTTCAAATGGATTTTTAGGAGCTACCATTAGTCAACAAATTGTAAATTAGTCATCTGCACAAAAGAGAAAAAGAAATCAAGGTACTTTATTTAAATGAAATCACATACAAAATAATTTGCATATAGATAAACACATGACTTTATATTATTGTGCAGGTAAAGGAAAGACTCTGCAACTTATTGATGAAGAACCTGAGTGAAACGATATTGCAATTGATGATGAGGATGGTAGAGGAATGAGATATGATGATAATATTTTGGAGGATGACAATTCTGATGATGATGGAAGAGATGAAACCTTAGATCCACATTTCATGCCATTAGACATTAGACACAAATGATAGCTTACTTAGAGATTAATAACCATTTTTTTCATGAACTAATTTGGTTATATTTAATTTAATTTTGATGGATGATTTTGTGTTGTGAATGATTTGATTTTGACAATTTTATAAATTTATGCTTTTATTTTATATATTTGTTTTTTTATTCCTATATTTTGATTAAGGCTACTGTCTCGCCTCACACAAGTGACCGCCATAATTAAAAAAAAAAAAAAAAAAAAAAAAAAAAAAAAAAGTGGTTATTGTATACTTAAGCTAAATGAATCAAAAGTCGTTTTTGCTCACCTGCTCATAAAGTGCAAAATCATCTCCTCATGACATAAAATTAGACAAGTCAGGGCTATCAATTCTTGTATAGTTCTGTTACTATACCAAGGTTTCACTCACCTTAAAGATCATTTCAAATTTCACAATTAACGAATGATTGAATATTCTGTTCATAAGGAGTGAAGCATGCTGATCTTCTTGATAACTCAGCCTCACAAAACACAAAAATTAAATTAACAAGAGCCACATAAAGCACAAGAAAACAAGTGATTTTTCATCCACAAGCAATACACCAGAAGTACACCAATATCTAAACAAGCAGCAACAATGACATCAAAGATGCCAACAACACAGTCATTAACCAAACACAGCCTAGAATGGGATTCTGCACAGAGTAGAGAACTAAAAATTCAATGCAGTACCAGAAGTCCCACAGAATTTAAACTTATTAGGTAACACTAAGCGCTAAATATTTCCTATTCATTCATATATTTTTTTTGACATAAAGAGTGACATGAAATCACTTGGCAAGTATGTTTTGCTGAGCTTGATTCTCCTGCTGTTGCTGATAGTTCAGAGGCCTGCGGAAGAGCATGATGTGTGGTTCAGGGCGATGAATGGCATAGTGAACCCAGCCACGGCTCTGCTGAACTCCAATTGCACGCCATTCAGTCTACGAAATCCAAATGACATAAGTTAAGAACTGCTGAGGAACATAATATCCATATGTTAAATTAGCAAAAAAAAAAGTATGTATGTTAATAGAATAGGGGAAGCAGTGTCACACTTCTTTGTACAAACTACAATGAAAGGAAGTGGGTAAGTATAAATAAAAGATGGGTAACGTTATCTACTTTTTGATCAATTATAGAGGAAAATCAAAACTTGAATTAAATTGACTAATCTTGTATTTCACTATATTTTTCATTGACTCCCTCTAATAATAACTAGAACTTTGGGGTTGATTTCACTAACAAGCTAATAAAGCGCATCCCCCACTAAATGTTTCGTTCCCAAAATCCCAATTCCATCAAATGGTTTAAACATTTGCACTCCTTATCCTATCAAGGCTAACAAAATTTGACTCTATTTTCAATTTTAATATAAAATAAGGATATTAAAACTTAGTTTTCACCTTTAATTCACCCTTGTTCTTTTACCCCATTTTGCACCAAATTTGTATATAAGTACGAGAATTTGCAAATTCAGTCGTCACTCTCACCATTTTCTTTTCCAACAAAAGAAGGGTGATACCCCTAGATCGTTGCTTCCTTTGCTCCTACTTTCCCCCAGCCAAACAAAGTATAAGGAAGCAGGAAATCATCCTAACCCCAATTTTAATATTCAGAGAAAACAAGCAAACGAGCATGTACCGTAAATAAAAATAATTTATAATTATGCTAATAAAGACAATCGTATAATCTACTCTGAGTTGATGTTTTGCATTAGGTGTCCCACTTGATCAATAAACCAAAGTTCAAAAGTAGATTCTTCTCTGCTTTAACATCAAGCAACAAATTAAACAAGCAATTACAGTGCAGAAAAATAAGCAGCAGCAGCAGCAACAACAATAATAATAATAATAATAAGCCACAAAAGTTTCAAAAACCCTAAAATACAAAAACTCACTTCAGAGAGAAGACGATTCTTGGGGAGCAATTTGGCCACATCAGAAGGAAGAACCACGTGTCTGTACAATCACCACAAATAAACCCCAATAAAAAAAATTAATTAAATTACCCTAAAATCGACATATACTGAAATGAGATAAAATAAAAAAAAAAACAAAAAAAATTAATACCTGTACTCGTAAGTATCATCGAAGTATTTCTCGGAGTACTGGATCTGACCCATATTTCACTCGATTTCCGAAGATTCGATCTGTTAAAGTTTAACAGTAATTTCGATTCAAGCTTCGCAATCAAAACGATGCGTTTTTTGTTAAACAAAATTGAATGAGAGAAATTGCTTTACCTTTTGTAATTGCAGAGAATAAGAATCGAGTATCAATTATTGAAATGAGAGCGTGACAACTTATAAAGAGTGGCGTAATAATGGAACTTTTGGGAGGGCGAAATGGTAATTGAACTTTTATTAATTATGTTCTGTTGTTTATTTGGAAATCAATAAAATAAACAATTTGAATTTCGAATTTTGAATATCTCCCGCTTTTGAAAATGAATCATTTTCTCCAACGGCACTTTTGCTTTTCGTTATTACTAATTATAGCACTTATCACTAATTCAAAGTTTAAGATTATTGATATTTTTCGATTTAATATTCAAATTCTTCTTTTAATTTCGATTAATTAATAAATTAAAAAGCTTAATATTATTGAAGGAAATATTATATATTATTCATAAATTATAAAATCGCATAATAGAGTTGACTACCTTAACACTTGACATATAGTGATTTAGTGTGAAAAATCATCATAAATCCAATCGATTTTTGGAATGACGGTTCAAAATTTCGTATCCTAATTGAGATTTTTATGTCAAAATTTTGGATTTGGGATGAAAAATATCCTAATTCCTGACTTGATTTTTTATTCGAGATAATTTTTTTATCGAATTTTGTACAAAACAGTACAAAATCTCAAATCACAATTAGGTCCATTGTTCTAAAATGCGCCGACTATCGACGACCTATTGCCGCCACGCCTGACCCCAAATCTTTGGGGCCAAGCGTTTGCTAGAATGCACGGCTTTTTCCACCCATTCTGGCAAAATTCCACAGCGAAAATCATCGGTCAATGGGCATTGACCGACGTAGAATTTAAAATCGATATTTTTTTCCTGTCGGATTTTACACCATAACCCCAATCTTAGTTTTACAAAATCAATTGTCTAACTCATCAATTTCAAAAAATCCCAATTTAAAACATAAACTCTAATTTTTTCAATTTTTGTTAATTTCTCATCAATTGACCATGTATAAATCTTACTCATTACTCAAATTACATTATCCTAGACTTAATTTGTCTAAATCACACCAAACTTTAAATTTAATTATGAAAATCCTCAATTTCCGATTAATTTCCTAACCCCCATCTAGGTGTCCTAGGAATTAGGAACTGAGTTACCACTTGATTAATAATTTAGATATTTTATAATATTGATCGAGACTCGGGATTTTCTACCAATCCTATCCTAAACTAGTGTGACTTATGGGCCAGGATTTTGAAGTTAGGCAATGGTGTGACGATCTCTAGGGACCGACAAAATAAACTGCATTTTCTATTCAATTGCAAGTTTCCAAGATATAGACCAAATACAAAGGTTTTCAAATTTGGGAAAATTCCCTTCATATATAAACGCCCACAAATTTTGTATATGTTAAGCATAACGGTTGATTTCTTCTAATCATTCTCCATAGAACTGAGTCACTGAAAAAAGAAACCTGTACATTTTTCCAGCAAAAGGGTCGATGCCAAGATTTACATTCACTCATCTACTGGTTTACCAAACAATCAGGCATTTTGGGACTGGCTTATGCAGCATTGCTGTTTCTTGGAAGATCATCACAGGGTAGTCATTTCTGTTCTTTGTTTTGCTGCAATGTAAGAAATAATGCTGATGTTAGTAATAAGTCCAGGTATATTATTAGTATTGGTAGGGGTGGTTTTGAGTTATCTTGAATTTTATAGGGCTCTAAGCGAGTTCTAAAATGAGACTCATGCCGATAAAACATAAAAAAAATATATATAAATCATATTATACATTAAAAATTGAAATTTATTGGGTTTCGGGTCATTAAATTTGGGAGCCTCAAGGCCAAAAACAAGTGAAAATCGCAAGCACCTCTTCTTCGGTCATCGTGTTGAAACCATAAAGCAACTTCAAACATTTCTTGTATAAAGTTTATAGCATCAATATAAATATCCTTTCTTGTGTTATGCTATTCTCTCTAGTGTCTCTTATCTTTTAGCTGTGTGAGTGCTTGGAATAAGCATATTTTCAGGCTGCTTAGCACCATCGACGGACTGTTGAACGTCTAAGACCGCACGAGAGCCAGAAAATTCGTGACACACTGACACTTGGCAATCATTAGTCGTTGCAACACATGATTGTCAGAGCAATACTACATACTACCATCAATACAAGAAAATTGGAGATTACTGACCGAATATTCGATCAAAAATCTGATCGAATGTGTTCAGTCGTCATTTCACTCATTGATGATAAACTACCATTTAAAATAGCGTCGGTCGATAAGTTAATGGCCGACTATATTTTGATCGGTAAAATTACCGACCGAATGAATAAATAAATAGATTTTACCGACTGAATGAAGTTCGATCAGTATAGTAAACTAACTGCATTTAAAAAAGAAAAATTGAGGGGCCCACAAGACCGGCCATGGGTAGGCCCCAAGGGTCGACCCACACTAATCCCACACAATCCATATTTTATTCTACAAATTGATGTAATTGGTGTGACTTGAATCCTTAACCTCAAGATTGAATGTGTAGCATAGTTGTCACTAGGATATATGTTTCTTGTTATAATAGGTAAAGAATATATATGTGTGTGTGAGAGTAATTATATATATACATATATATATATACATATATATATATATATATATATTCTTAATTTTTCCGACCGATTGTTATTCGGTAGGTAAAATGTCAATTTTTTTTATTTTTTTATAATTAATATTATTGTAGCGACCGAATATTCATTCGGTCGTTATTTTTATTATCATTTTACTGACTGATTATTTCTTCGGTCGGTAAAATGACTAATTTTTATTTTACTTTTTTATAATTAATATTCTTTTAATGACCAAATATCCATTCAGTCGTTATATTTATTATCAATTACCGACAGAATAATCGATTGGTAATTATTGGCAACATAAAATGACGCCAAACTAATCTTCCGTGTCGTATTACCGACCGACTATCGACTAAATTTTCTGTCGATAATTGGTCATAATTTATTTTCATCCTTTTTTATCGGTATTTGGTAGATAAATATTAAAAAAATACTGACTAATTATTTCGATCGATAATTTCATATTTTCTTATAATGAATGACAATAGAAATACAAAGATAGAAGATTCTCACTTTACTGTCAAAATGGCACAACACATCCCGTGGTAATCTTCGCCCTTTACAGTCAAAGCAGGTCAGCAATTTTTTCCGTTGTATGACGAGCAACTGTACATGTGACATAATTATATAATATACCTTGTAAAATATCTAGCGGGGCCATCACATGAGTAAATATCACCCAGTAACTTCTTTTCATTTGATAAATAAATTCAAGAATATTGTTGTAATTGGCTCAAGAGGCATCATATCCTTTCAGAGAAATGTGATCTTACAACATTAAAGTCACATGTAAAGAAAGAAAATGTTCAAAACAAATATTTTAAAAATATTTTGGGAAATCCTTTAGAATACAAATAATATTCCTTTATCATGAAACTTAAACCCAATCAACCTTTATCTGCTGATCAAGAATAAAAAAATGTGCTACCCCGAAAGAAAATATAAAATACGTATCAATGAAATTTGAAAATTACGATAAGATTCTAACTCTTGTACACCCTTGAAAATTCACGATAAGCTTAGGTTCTGACCCTATGCGGAATTACAAACAATAAACATGACAAGTCATGTTACTGTTACTATGGATGAATAACAGGCAACCACAATAACCAACAAATAAAATATGCTGCAAATACTAAATAAATACCAGAAAGTAAAACAGCAAATAAATCAAACCACACAAAATCAACACAATAATTTTGGTGACGAAGTGGAAAACTCTTGCGAGTAAAAAATCACTCCGGGTATAGGCTACCACCCGAATCCACTATATAGAGAAAAACTTACAGCGATGGTCAAGACCTATGGTGGCAACTCCACCGACTCAAGTACCTCAATACTGCAAGAACTCAAGGCAACTTCTCAAGCCCGCGACCCACGGTTTTCTTCAGAACCTCTGAAGTCTCTGAGTAGATTGTATCACCAATGACGCCGGAACTCCGACTACCAAAACTCCTCCTAAAGAACTCTAAAGGATTATGGATTTTGGGTTAAGTTGTGTTGAAGGTTTATCAAAGAAACATTCACACCATCAATGAAGAAGACAATGAGATAAGAAGTCTTCAATGGTGGAATCAAAGAGAGTTGAAAGCTTTTAGAGATTTTGGCTCAAGGGAAATATGTTTCAACTGATGAGCAAGGCGGCTACATGTTATATTTATAGGTAGGGTGAAAAGCTAGGGTTTTTCAAAGGCAAAAGGCTGAAAAACGCGACTGGCGTTCAAACGTTTACTTGAATACACCACGAACGCGTGCATACTGGAAAGACTCGTTCGAACGCTACTCGAACGCACAACAAACGGATGCTCTCTGGAATGATCACGTTTGAACTCAATAAGAACGTGCCTCAAACATTTGCTCTCTGGAATGATCTCGTTCGAACCCAAAGCAGAACGTGCCACTAACGCCACACGTTCGAACGCTGCAACGAACGCACCACCAACGCATGTCTGATGCATAGCAGCCAAAAACCAGTCCAATTACACAAAGATCTTCACGACAGATTACAACTCAATTGAACTTGTTTTGTCACGGACACATGCCAATAAAAATGGAACTAACAATCTCCCCATTTGGCATTTCGTGACAAAACACTACTTAATACAAAGACTACGGTAATAGACCCAAAAAGAAAAATAGTCAACTGTCAACCATCAAAATAGTGACTAATTACAATAGGACTCGATCTAGTACCTAACCAAGTAGTCTAGAAATAAAAGCCACCACAGCAACAAAAACCTGTTTACCTGAAACATACAGCGATGGTCAAGACCTATGGTGGCAACTCCACCGACTCAAGTACCTCAATACTGTAAGAACTCAAGGCAACTTCTCAAGCCCGCGACCCACGATTTTCTTCAGAACCTCTGAAGTCTCTGAGTAGATTGTATCACCAATGACGCCGGAACTTCGACTACCAAAACTCCTCCTAAAGAACTCTAAAGGATTAGGGATTTTGGGTTAAGTTGTGTTGAAGGTTTATCAAAGAAACATTCACACCATCAACGAAGAAGACAAATAGATAAGAAGACTTCAATGGTGGAATCAAAGAGAGTTGAAAGCTTTTAGAGATTTTGGCTCAAGGGAAATATGTTTCAACTGATGAGCAAGGCGGCTACATATTATATTTATAGGTAGGGTGAAAAGCTAGGGTTTTTAAAGGCAAAAGGGTGAAAAACGCGACTGGCGTTTGAACGTTTACTCGAACGCACCACGAATGCGTGCC
Organism: Zanthoxylum bungeanum; assembly: GCA_019454045.1. Lineage (NCBI taxonomy): Eukaryota > Viridiplantae > Streptophyta > Magnoliopsida > Sapindales > Rutaceae > Zanthoxylum > Zanthoxylum bungeanum. Next base: position 463,702 of record SKCR01030632.1, read on the forward strand.
TACTGGAAAGACTCGTTCAAACGCTACTCGAACGTACAACAAACGGATGCTATCTGGAATGATCTCGTTCGAACCCAAAGCAGAACGTTCCACTAACGCTACACGTTCGAACGCTGCAACGAACGCACCACGAACGCATGTCTGATGCACAGCAGCCAAAAACCAGTCCAATTACACAAAGATCTTCACGAAAAATTACAACTCAATTGAAACACTACCTAATACAAAGACTACGGTAATAGACCCAAAAAGAAAAATAGTCAATTGTCAACCATCAAAATAATGACTTATTACAATAGGACTCGATCTAGTACCTAACCAAGTAGTCTTGAAATAAAAGCCACCACAGCAACAAAAACATGTTTACCTGAAACATCCACAAATATTAATATACCGTGAAAAGCATTGGGATTATCAAGTATAACATAAAACATGTAAAAAACTCATGATTGTACAAGTAGATATCTTTCTCCCCCTAAATCATAACTCTCCTTAAAACGGAGATATCAAAAGGATATCATACAGTACCACTCCCCCTTAATCTACTCTCCCATTTTTTTGTCACGAAATGAAAAATGACGAAGGTATCAGGAAAAATAAACATGAGATAACGCATGCAAGAGTATAAGCAAACATGACTTACTCCCCCTCACTAACAGGCTAACTCAGTTAGTAAATAAATAATCAAATGGGAAGTAAACACTCAATGATATGCAAAATAAATGATATGCAGTGTTATGAAGCATATACAAGCACACAATGAGATAAACAAAAAATTATGTCAAAGCTGACTGAAACAACATTTCAAGCAGATACAATAATAGACAGTCAGTATTCAACTGTTTATGACATGAAACAATATGCATCATTTTAAATTTGGCTAAATACAACACTTATGCATATGACATAAACACCAAAACATATCAAGCACTTGCGTGAAAAATAAAGTGCACAACGAATCAAGTCTTAAAACCTTATTTTATGAGCTGGACACAGTCAAAGAAATCCATCTCTAAACAAACCAAGTCCACAAAATATGTGTTCAAACCCAGCACCACTAGGACCTGAAAAAAGCAACATTGGTTGCATGCTATATTGTTTACCCCATAAATATCATGAGCTCATATTTAACAACTCTTTCGAGTGAAGGGTTTTTGCCCTTATCTTTTGAATTTGGCCACATTGGCTCTTTTGCACTTGAGTCTCATTTTTTTTATTAATTTGTTTTTTTGCTTTTTCAAGAGGGGATAGCAAGGTCAACTAGTCAAAAGTCACACTATTGAGCAAACAAAGCATGTAAGAGATTAGATTGTCATTCCAAAAACTCATACATGTGACCAAGCCTTGATAAAATAAAATCGTGTATGTGAATTGCAAGCACAAGATATACCAAGAGTTTTTATCACACACATATGCATATAGAACATCGACAAAAATAACAGCATATCATACATGCATAATCATATATCCTACATACCATGATCACATGCACATGTTATTCATGCTCTAACAAGCCATAAAATATTTTTGGTTTTTTTTTAAATTATTTTTTTGATTTTTCAATTTTAACACCAAAAAAAAAAAAAATAAAGACACAAAATGACTTGACAACATCCAATGGTACGTGGAGTTGTATCCCGAGTACAGATCATACTACCGTCCATTCGGAATCGGCTATGAAATTTATGTCCGGGTTTCCATCCTATATACCAAGGAATATAACAAAACAAGACACACACACCCATATGCAGTGAAAACAAAATAAACGTGCAAAAACATAAAACACACGCACACACACATGCAATGGGAAAATAAAAAGCAACTTCTAAGAAGAGTTATACCGAAGTGCACTCTCATCATATCCATCAAGACATGCAGAAGTAGATGGGAAGTTAACTTGCTTCATCACCCAAACCTTTCTAGGAACCTCATCCACTTGAGAAATCCCAGTCAACAAAGAAAGTTTATCACTAAGAAATTGTGTCTGTTTAGTTAGTGCAGAAACTTGAGAAGCTAGATTTGAAGAATCAAATCTAGGCGACACACTCTTAGGCCTCTTCTTTTGCTTGTACAACATGAAGCACTTAGGCCTAATATGTCCAGCCTTGCCACAGTGGTGGCACACAAGCACAAACCTCATATGAGAGTGAGGTTTACCCACAACACCTCTAGATTGAGGTTGGGAAACAGAACGAAGAACAACATGAGGGATCACATGACTACAAATAGTAGGTTTCTTACCTAAGTCACGTTTAGCTAAGGCAGGCACAACTCTGGACGAAGAAGCCTTATCACAATTAGGCTCAACAATACCTAACATATGGTCCACCTTTTTATTCCCACTAGAAAATGCAGACAATTGAGTTCTAGAATCTTCAAGTTCAGTCTCTAAGATTTGAACCCCTATCAACTAGGCCTTTATTCCTCTCCTCTAGGTCATCAACCATCAAAAGGCTTCGCTCAAATTTAGCTTGAGTTTCATTCTTTTCTAGGTCCACAACTTTCAGCCTTTTACTGACCTCTGATGAGTGGTAAAACTATCACTATTTCCCACTCATTTAACTTAATATTTTGTATAGTTTCTTGAGTTTTGTGAATATTTTGATGTGTTTTGTGTTATTTTGTAGATAAATAAAGTTTCAGGACATTCTGGAGGTGATTTGGAGCAAAACTGTGAAATTTAGCAAAAAAGGTATTTTGGTAATTTTGGGCGTCCCGACACCGAAACCCTTGGCATCCCGACCTCTAACATGCACCGGAGACTGCTAATATGCGCCAGGTCAAAAATTCAAAGTTGCCAAGTTTGACTTTGCTAACGTGCACCATGCCACGTGTCATCATCACAAGCAATATGCTAACGTGCACCGCATGCCACGTGTCAAAAATTCAACGAGCCGTTTTTTTAGCCACCATGCCACGTGTCAAAAATTCAGTGATCCAAAAAAAATATAATAAAAAAATAATAATAAAATAATAATAAAAAAAAATCAGAAAAATAATAATAAAAAATTGGATTTTTTTGCCTATAAATAGATTTTGAATTTCTTAGTTTCAATGTAACTCATCCTCTGAAATCCTTATAAATAAATTGAGAGTTCTCTTCTTTAGTTTCTTTTATTCAATTTTATTTACGTTTGTAGTAGTAATTCTCTTCTATAAATAGTAGTTTTCATTCATCCATGAGGAGCTAACTTCTCCATGCTGAGGTAATAAGGTAATACTTTTACTTTTGCTATTTAGATTAATCTCCCTTAAAATATAATATATAAACTATTTAAAACCTGACTTAATAAAGGATACCGTCATACTGGACGGTTGGTTATTCAATTTAATCTGGTTAAACCTGACTTAATGAGGATACCGCCATACTGGACGGTTGGTTTAATTTTTGTTCCGCCTTTATGGCTGGTTTATTTTAATTTGACTTAATGAGGATACCGTTATACTGGACGGTTGGTTTAAAATATCACAAGGATATATATTATATTATGGGAGATATCTAAATAGTAAATAGTAGAAGTTAATTCTTTTTACCTTAGCATTTTATTTATTTTTCCGCATTTACTTTTTAGTAATTTTTATGTCTTTTTACTTGTCCTAACTATGTATTGGAACTAAGTTAGTTTTCTAGGGTTGTGATGAAATCTAATATCACCGGTTTATAAGAGGTTATTTTATAATTTGAGTAATTTAAAGGTTTACTTATTAAGTCTTAAATGCTTCTTGTTGTTTGATCACCAATAAGATTGATGTGGTAAATCTAAAATGAACTAGACATAGGGATTTTAGGTTTCAACATTTGACTTAATAGCCCACGATCTTCTTTGAGGATAGATAACCCTTTAATAGATTTCCTTACAGGATAGGAATATATCTGTCGGGTGGGGGTAACCATAATTGGAACTTAAACTTAATGAATTCAGATAAATTAATTGACATAGACATATGATTCAATTGGATTAAACTGGGTATTTGTGTCTGACCATCGACCGATGCTTTCGCATAAATTCATGTTCCAGGTTAGTAAACTGATTTATTACACAAACATAAAATAATCACTTCATCTTTTTAAAGATATTAGAAAGATTCACAACCCTAAATCTTTGAGTCTTTTATTTTCCTTAGTATTTTCTTTTGTCTTTTTATCTTTTTATTTATTTAGCTAATCTACAAATCAAATCATTCAAGCAAACAATTCCCTTCTCCCTCAATTAGATATTTGTAAATAAATAGTATCAACAATTAATAACAACAGTAGGAATTAAGTCCTCGTGGGATCGATATTGTTATACTACTTGAACGATACGTGCGCTTGCGTTATACGTGTGTGTTTACGCCGGTCAACCTCTATATTAGTCCTCTTAATAGCTAAACTCTCATTAAACAGTTCAATATAAGCTACCTGAAGACTTTCCTCATCAACAGACTCATCGAGAGAGACTTCTGAATCAACATCATTAACTTTATTCTCTCTCTCATCAGACACACTAGCAGTAAAGGTTATATAATTACCTTTAGGAGAAACATCACCTTCAGAATCACTAAGGGATGCTGCCATGGCTTTCTTGCCTTTAACCCTAAGGTATGTGGGACACTCAGATCTAATGTGTCCATATCTTTCACATTCATAGCACTGGGCACCACATGATCTACTATCCTTATCCTCTCCAGACTCACTCCTGTTATGCCTACTCTCTCTAGACATATCCTCATTATCCCTGTCACTATTATGGCCACTCTTCTTCAGCTTAAGAAATTTCCTAAACTTCTTTGCAACAAGGCCAAATCATGATCTGTGAGGGTATCCTCATCACTAGACGAACCATGAACAACTTCCTTCGCGATCTTCATCGCTATATTTTTAGGCTTTAGATGCCCAGGAAGTTTATGCTCATAAACCTACAGTTTTCCTACGAGGTCTTCTAAATTAAGTTGATCAAGGTCATTACTTTCCTCGATGGCGGTGATTTTGGGTAGGAACTTATCAGACATGGATCTAAGGATTTTCCTAACTATCCTACTGGTAGGAATAGTCTCACCTAGGTTAAAGCTTGAGTTAACGATATCGTTAATCTCAGCATAAAATTGATCAAATGTCTCATCATCCTTCATTCTAGTGACCTCAAACCTAGTAGCAAGATCCTGAAGTCTATTATTTTTAACAGATAATGTGCCCTCATGCACAGTCTGCAGGATGTCCCAAGCATCATTGGCTATCTCACACATTGAGATTCTCCTAAACTTAGCAGAACAAAGAGCACCATGTATGGCATTAACAGTCTTGCTGTTCCTATTGCTAGCATCAAATTCGTCATTGGTCCAGGTCATTTTGTCTTTAGGGGGAAGATACCCCATCAACAATAATAACGGGAGGTTTCCACCCGTGTTCAACAGTCATCCAAACCCTCTCATCTAAGGACTTAAGGAACGCTTTCATGCGAACCTTCCAATGTAAATATTCAGTGCCATTAAAAAATGGCGGACAATTCAAGGGTTGACTACGCTCCATAGCTAATGGGTCAATGATCGAGTTCAGGCTCTGATACCAATTGAAAATTCGCGATAAGCCTAGGTTCTGACCATATGCGGAATTATAAACAATAAACAGGACAAGTCATGTTACTGTTACTATGGATGAATAACAGGCAACCACAATAACTAACAAATAAAATATGCTGCAAATACTAAATAAATAACAGAAAGTAAAACAGCAAATAAATCAAACCACACAAAACCAACACAATAATTTTGGTGACGAAGTGGAAAACTCTTGCAAGTAAAAAACCACTCCGGGTATAGGCTACCACCCGAATCAACTATATAGAGAAAAACTTACAGTGATGGTCAAGACCTATGGTGGCAACTCCACCGACTCAAGTACTTCAATACTGCAAGAACTCAAGACAACTCCTCAAGCCCGTGACCCACGGTTTTCTTCAGAACCTCTGAAGTCTCTGAGTAGATTATATCACCAATGACGCCGAAACTCCGACTACCAAAACTCCTCCTAAATAAGTCTAAAGGATTAGGGATTTTAAGTTAAGTTGTGTTGAAGTTTTATCAAAGAAACATTCACACCATGAATGAAGAAGAAAAGGAAATAAGAAGTCTTCAATGATGGAATCAAAAAGAGTTGAAAGCTTTTAGAGATTTTGGCTCAAAGGAAATATGTTTCAACTGATGAGCAAGACGGCTACATGTTATATTTATAGGTAGGGTGAAAAGCTAGGGTTTTTCAAAGGCAAAAGGCTGAAAAACGCGACTGGCGTTCGAACTTTTACTCGAACGCACCACGAACGTGTGCCTACTGGAAAAACTCGTTCGAATGCTACTTGAACGCACAACAAACGGATGCTCTCTGGAATGATCCCGTTCGAACCCAATAAGAACGTGCCTCGAACTTTTGCTCTCTGTAATGATCTCGTTCGAACCCAAAGCAGAACGTACCACTAACGCTACACGTTCGAACGTTGCAACGAACGCACCACGAACGCATATTTGATGCACAACAGCCAAAAACCAGTCCAATTGCACAAAGATCTTCACGACAGATTACAACTCAATTGAACTTGTTTTGTCACGGACACATGCCAATAAAAATAGAACTAACGACCCTTATACACCTAAGGGTAAATAGTAGAAATTAAAATATAACTACACAAACTAAGACATGTCCTCAATTAATATTTTTATAACTAAGTTCAAACATCCTTAAGTCTAATCAATGGCCTCACTCTTAATATATGCAATAATTAAAGAGAATAATTAAATATGCAATTAGTAAGTGATAGAAAGTAAGCAAATAACATCATATTTGTTTACGAAGTGGAAAACTCTTTGTAGAGAAAATACCACTCCAGATATAGGTTGCCACTTGAATTCACTATGAAGAGAAACTTACAGTGATGGTTAAAAGACTTATAGTAAAATATTTACCGACTCAATTACTCTAACTGTAATAACGTAAGGAAACTCATTGAGCCTGCACCAAATAGAATTCTTCAGAACCTATGAGTCTCTTGTAGTTATTCCAATAGGGAACTCGCTCTTGCCGGAACTCCAACAATTAATCTCCAACTCAGAACTCTGAAGGTTATGGTTTGGTAAGGTTTGGTAAGGTTTGGTGTTATGATGGTTACCAAAGAAAGATGTTCACCAAGAGTAAAGAAGACATGAATCAATGAAGTCTTCAATGGTAAACTCTTAAAGAAAATGGAAACAAATATGAATGGGGTTTAGCAAAGTCCCATTAAAGAATAAGGATGTAGAAATAAAGATGTGGAGGCTCTATATTTTATACTAGGTAAAGTGGCTAAGGTATTTTTATATAGGTAGGGTTTCCAAGTCTACAAAAAGCCTTTAAAACTCGTCCAAAATAAGCAAAATACGTTGGGGTGTTCGAACACAACTTGAACTCGTGACTAACGCGCTTTTTGTTGTAAACTCATTTGAACATCTTGTCGAATGCCCTTCGAATGTCAACCCTCTGGATTGTTTTGTTTGCACGGAGTGAAGAACGCAAATTGCACGCGGAGCCTCTGGAAGCTTTTGTTTGAACTGTAGAACAAACGTGCCACAAACGTCATGCGTTCGAACTTCAGAATGAACCCAACTCCAACGTGAGCTATGATATCTTCATATGATGTTGTCTAATCAGTACCAATTCCTCAAGACTTATTATAACTCAATTAGACATTTTATCACGGAATTTACCAACCAAAACTAGACCTAAAAATATCTTCATTTAGCATTCCGTGACAAAATCACCAAATACAAATACTCTGGTAATAGAATGTAAAAAAAAAAAAAAATCCAATTGTCAACCAACAAGACAGAGACTTATTATAATGTAACTCGATCTAAAACCTTACATCCAATAGTCTTGAAGTCGATGAAGATGTCGATTTTCTCACATGAAATAACCACAAATAACATACCCCGTGAAAAGTAAAGGGAAGAAGAAAAATTAGATAATTGTGATAGATGATGCAAATGCACATAGATCACTATGCGTGAAATTTGATTTAACAGGAAACTCGCTAATCCTATCGGATCGATCCAATACATTCTGATTTCACCCGAATTCTACCAATAACACAATTTCAATACATTCTAACTTATCTAATTCAATACATATCAAAACAATACTTTGCAACACTACTATAAGCATCCGAATACAAAATGAGAATCTTGAAAATAGTCAATTTTATCGGGATGTCTTACCGATATTTCGAGGACATATACTGACTCCCAACACTCTCACGAATGCGCTGGTATGGTCGAGATTTCATTTGAAGGTGTCGAGCAACATGGTCTCACATGATAGTTTATTTTTACCTTGTTTTTCATTCCATCGAGCATGATTAGAGAAACTATCACCACCATCTTATAGTATTCTTTGATGGCTTCAATTTGATATATGGATTTACCCGTGAAGGTGTTCGAACGAGCCGGATCGGACCCAAGAAGCCCACGACTTCTCTCTCCTCCTCGCGATGTTTCCGGCCACCATCTTGCTCCTGGTGGCCGAACGATCCCATTAACGCTGACGCGCGACATTTGCGACGCTGGAGGGCCGTCCGCTAGCGCCAATTCCTCTCTCTCTCTCTAACATGTGTGTAAGTGATTAGGGGCTCCTTTTTAATAACACATAAATTTTGCCTTTTATAATAATATTTTCGGACTAGGGCGACAAAAACTTTTTTGGGGCCTTAAGCGAAATTTTTTTACAAGACTTTTTTAAATTAGAGATATTTTTAGAAAAAGAAAATAATTATATTATTTGTTTGTAAAAAGAAAAAAAAAATCAAGGTAAATGTTTACTAAAATGTAATAATTTAATAATTCTATAATATAATTAACTAATCAATTAAGGGAATTTTGTTATTTTTTTACATAAAAGTTAATAATATTTTTATAATACACTTAAATATATATGTGCATAAATTTTTATGAGTCTTTGTATTTTGGGTGAGACCCTAGACGACTACCTAAGTTGGCCGAGGGTCGAGCCACATATAATTTCAAAATTACAATACGATCTTCGCGTAAATTGCACTTTAATCCTCTTTATTGGGGCTGATTCAGATTTAGGCAAAAATTGAGGCCCTTCTGCTCAAAATTTCAAAAAAGTGCCGAACACAAAAGTTATTCATCTCTAAAAAATGAGTCTAACGGTTCAAGAATCATAGCGTTTCGAGTCTGTTTACTATTTCTATAGCTGAAATATCAAAAATTACTCATAATAAAAAAAAATACTCGTAACTGGCCCTTACGAATTACGCAATCTCCAAAGCTTCGAAAGATTACTTCAATGCATTCAAATATATTTTTCCATACTTAAACTCTTATTCTCTAATATTGTCTCGTTACGAGACCCAAACTTCAATCCGAAAATCTTTCAAAATTGTTCTGAAAACTCGATATATTACACATATCGTCTCTTTGTTTTCGAACTTTCCTTCCATTCTAGTCTTACAACGCCGAAGCCTCAACTTCCCATTGAATTAAAGAAAAATAAAATTATAATAAATAAGACCGTGATAACGGGGAAAATGTTGGTGTTTTTATGATATTAGTGATTGATAAACCTCTATTTTATATGAAAAATATAACTAAAAATATTTTTTTAGTACAATATCCGCACACATTAGTTGAGCCAAAACACTTATTAAATTGCAGAGTTAACGCTAGACATTGTTGCATAGTTGAGACTAGATATATACAGTTATTTAGTTATAATTTACTATTTTATATTATAATTAGATAACACTATTTAGTCTTCAATTAATATGCATTTTAAAGACGATAGACATATTTAAAATGGACCCACTAAAATTATATATATATATTTAGGCAATTTCGCGTTAGAGTATGTTGATTAAACGTTATAATAAGCCAAAAGTTCTGGATTTAAGTCTTGCTCACATTAAGATTAGAGTATGATTTGATTTGTATTCACGTAAATTTTTAAAGAAATAATAATTAACAAAAATTATCTTTTAAACATATGTAAGTATTAATTTTGTGATTTTCCGTTACTGAAAAAGAGCAAAAAAAAAAAAAACATATAAAAACAATCATTATATAAATATATGCTATGAAATTGAATATAGTTTAGATGAAAAGAAAATCAAAATTTTATAATTCAAGCGTGACACTAAGAGATATCCACGTGGTGCTTGGTGGTGCATATTTTGCTTTTGGATTACTTCGAGGAAAAGCAAGAATCACACATAAAAAAAAAATGAAGACAAATAACAATAAGAAGGTGTAGGTATGATTTTGTAATATCCCATTGTTGGACGGTATATTTTATTTACCATTTTAAACATCTATTATTCAATCAAAATCATTAAATAACAATGAATTAACTACTAATGTATATGGATATAAAAATTTGCAAATATAGAAGATGACGAACTTAAATAAAGTCGAGTTTTTCTTCTGTCCTTAAGAACTTATTAGCCTCGTCTCGGTACATTATAAATTTTTTGTGGCTAACGTTCTCCCAAGATTCTTGATTACTTCTTATAGAAGTGACATTTCTTTCTTTAAGAACACGAACTATGACAAAATGTAGAAACTCTCCTAAGGACAAAATGACAATTGAATGAATGAAAATGAATCCATTGGAGTCTATTTATAGACATGGAGGGTTGTCTTTATAAATGTACATTTAACTTAAGATCATTTAAAAGATTATGGCCCTCCAACATACTCTTTCATATTAAAGGGTTATATCTATTTACTTTAAGAACATATCTCTTCAATTTTGTATCTTTCCCAAAGAGCACATATTAAGGGATGTGTCTTCTAATGAGACACCTTATAAATATACATGTTTATTTATATAAATTTCTACACCCATATTATTTAGGATAAAATTAGAATATGTGTTTATTAATAAGAAATTTTCTTAATTAGTTGATTCGGTCTATTACAAATGTCATCGTAATCAACTCTTAATAAGGACGCTGAACTCCAGAGAAGAATAAATTGTAATATATCCATCATTATTTGAGAGAGATGTTAATGATATCTTATATTTTTTTGATAGGTTTATATTCATATTAAAAATAAAATCGTGAGAAATGAAAATCAAATAGTTTAACTATTAGCCTAGCGCAATGCAAAATGAGAGCGAGTTTCATTGCATTTAAGGATAAAGAAAAAGGAGATTTCAAAAAAAAAAAAAAGGATAAAGAAAAAGGACAAAACTTGTACAAGTGACTATGGAATGACTTCTAGGCAAGGCCAGAAGCCACCAAGTAGTCGTATCTCTAATTTGCTGGTTTTTAAATAATTTTTCGGTTGAAAAGTTGAGTTTAAATCTTTTTTTTTTTTTTTTAATTTCTTAAAAGAATAAAAAAAAAAATCATCAAGTCGAAAACAAGACGAACTTTCTTTTTGGTTATATTTAAATTTGAATTTCTCTTTGTAAATGTATTATTTATTTTTTTTGGAAATATCGAAAATCTCGCTGTCAAATCATCCCATTTGGACTTAAGTGGAAGGGGTAAGACTCTCGACTGCTCTAAAATATTACAAGAAGTGCATCACATGAACTCGAATTCAGGGACCTGATAATTAAATTCTAATTTTTTTTATCAACAAGTCACACTTATTGAGAATTTAAATGTATTAATTACTTGTTTTTCCCACCAAGTGACTTGTACTAGGGAGATACTTCGCATAATCACTTTATACTATGGATTTGATCCGACTCAACCAGGTGACTCATATTTGTTTTTATTAACTTTTAGGTTTAAATAATGTCTAATTTTGGTTGTCAATTTTGTAATCTTTAAAACCTAATTGAATTTAGATAGGCATATGGCATCAAATCAAATGGGCACTTTTGTCTACATGGAAGAATATCCTCTTATTTGATTTCGATCTAGAGTAGTGGATATAAGTATCTGCTAGATATAACAATCAATTAGGAGATATTAGAATTTCTCAATTCTGATCCCGACTTTTTATGTAGAAATTTGATATGAAAATCATTCAAAATTAATATAATTTTATATTTAAGACGAAAATAATCCTTAATCTCATATCGAACGATATGAAATTTCAAGTTTGTGGATTTTAACAATCCCTAAAAGCTACTGTAGCGAATGTGCCAAAGCACTAGAGTAAGATTTGATATTTAATTTACAATATTTTCCAAATCCCAGTTTTTTTTTTTTTAATTTTAAATTTTTTAACACACCTGTATTTTTATTTAAGTCAAAATTTAATCTTCATTACATTTTCTTCTATTAACTACCAATCACTTATATTTTACTAAGATCATGAGAGAATCCATATATATATATATATTTTTTGAAATCGTTGGAAATACTACAGCCAAACCACCCCTTCTGGGCTTAAACGGAGCAGGTAAAACTCCTGACTGTCTCAGGCTCTTGCAAGAAACGCACTCCCTGGATTCGAATCCAGGACCTCAATATGAGATCTTGAGCCCTACACCACCAAATCATACCCCTTAGGGACATGAGAGAATATAATCCGTATGCATGATAAGTAATTCAGTGAAGTCTTCTAATTGGCATGTAATTTGCAATATTGAATCTTGCAATATAACATTCAAATGCAATTCAACAAGAATCTCTAGGATTTCTTGAGTTTCATGCAAGGAATGTAAAGAGCAAAAAAAAAAAAAAGTGTAAGATTTACCACCATAAAGACAAAAGTGCCCTGCCAAAACATTCCCTTGTATTATTATTAGCTCCCATTCCAAACCAAAATCTTGTACTAGCTTCTCAACAAAATCAACCCTTAGATGGCCCGTAATCCCCCGGCGACTCAGCCCTCAGCAGCCCCTCCAAAACGCACGGGGCTGCTCCGTGCGCCGCCATCATCTTGCTAGCCCTAATCGTCCTTGCCGCTCTTGTTGTGCTCATCATATGGCTCATAGTCAAGCCTAAACGACTTGTTTACACCATTGAAGATGGTTCAATCCATAACTTCAATGTAACCAAGAACCACCTAAATTCCACATTTAATTTTGTCATTAGGGCACATAACCCTAATGGCAGGGCCTCCATATACTATGACTCAATTGAAGTCTCCGTTGCCTACGACGATCAAAACGTTGCGTTTAACACACTTGAGCCGTTCCATCAGCCGACGAGAAATGTGACACGACTAGATGCAATACTTATTGCACGTGATGTGGCTTTATCAAACTCGATCGCTAAAGATTTAATGCTCGAAAATTCATCTGGGGAAATTGAATTAGAAGTTCATTTTAAGGCGAAAATTCGATTTAAGATTGGGGTATGGAAATCAGATCATCGTACACTTAAAGTTGTATGTGACCCTGTGATGATGCACCTTTCTTCATCTAAAAGTTTCCAGCGGACGAACTGCGATATTGATCTTTGAGTTATATTGATGTTTAATCTTAAATGTAATAATTTGTTTTTTTTTTCTTTTTGTTTGTTCTTGTGTGTGAGACTCTGTGACTTTTTGTTTATTAATTTTGATTATTGTGTGAACATTATTAATGTTGCATTTTTGTATTATAAGGTGGCGATTCTATTAAAAACTGTAACTGGTGGTATGTTGTATCGAACTACTTATCTGAATTTGTCAATGATGATAATTTGTTGAGAATAGGAAAAGAAAATTTTCGAAGTTTCCCAAGGTTGAATCCCAGCCAAAAAAAGGTAAAAAAAAAAAGAAATTAAAGAAGATAATTGTTAGAAAATGTTGTTAAGTAACAACAATTAGAAAATGTTAAATGGGGAACATATAGGTACACCAATGATGGTAATATTTTTGGAGAGGTTAGAAGAAGTTATTAAGCATCCAAATACATGTGATTACATAGTAATCAATGCATCCAAATGCATGTGATTATATAGTAATCAAGGCTTGCTTCCAAATGCATGTGAGCTAATAGGAAGCCTAGCATGTGATCTTATAGTAACTTGATTTCCCTCCTATAAATAAGAGCATTTGCTTATTGAGTTAAGTAATCAATTAAGTTTGATTAAGATCATCTCTACAAGAAGAAAGGTATGCAATTGTGTTGTGATTAACTTAGGTTTATTTCAATTTGTTTGTAAATAAATATAGGACTAGTAATACATGTATGGTTAGATACAAGAGGACAAATATGAAAAAATATTAGGGATAATGATTCCTAACATTGGTATCAGTAGCTTAAATACATGTATTCTAGTTAGATTACATAAAAATAATGATCATGCATGAAAAATATAGAAAAACTTTCTGGTTTTTATTCTTACAAAAATATTTTCTTCCAACTTTGGACCGTAATAACTTACTGTACAAAATTGATAATGATATGGTCTAAGATGTTTGGAAAAATAGAACATGAGATCTTCAATTCCGTATATCATTTGCTTAATTTGGATTACAATTGAGAAAGATATTGACCCTAGAAGTTGGCTAGTCGAACCTTTTTTTACCCAGAAAAACACTCCCAGAAGAGACGTACTACATGTCATCCGATACTTAGAAAATCAGACAACAAGTCGTCGGATTGTTATACGATAAGTCGTACGTGTAGAGCTGAAAGGGACGACATGTCATCCCTAAAATAATAAACCGACAAGTCATTTGCCTTTGTATTAAATAACCGACATGGCATACGGTCATAGAACTAGCGGGCAACATGTCGTCTGCGCGTGTGACTTGGCCGAGCCTGGCCAGCGTGTGATAGCGCATGAGGGTGCGTGAGTGCCCGTGGCTATATCGATTTTCTTCGGTAATTTCGATCTGTCATGATTGAATATCAAATCTTTTTTGCATAATGTTCTAATCGGCCATGATAAATTTATTTTATCACATAAACTTTGTGTTTATACAATTTAATAAATATCTTTGTGATGTTTATTTTAGCCAATGTAACTTTGTGTTTTTATTGTGATGATTTTTCTTGTATTTGTTGCAGAAAAATCACAGTGACAGTCCGGAGAGTTGCAAAAATGATTACGATATCCACAGACAGAGAAATAATATCAGACATGTTGTTGAAAATGGATAAATATCGGATGAATGAAAGCGATGATATGATTGCGCATATCATCACCTTCAATAACATGTTACAAGAGTAAATCTGGGCAGGTAGTTGGATATGACAACTAAATAGATTCAGATTACTGAGAAACACTCTCCCTAAGATATGGAAAAAATGACTTACCCATATTTGGTGATCAGTAAAACGTGTAGAAAAACTACATGTTCCTTATAATAAAGCCATTGAGAGATTGGCCATTGAGTATCTCAGACATAAGACAAAAAATACGATTTTTCCTTTGATGTCTCGAAATCGTTACAAAGATTCTAAATTTGCTATAGGATTTTCGTGGCTGTCCAAGATCAATTATGAGTTACCCAAAGAGTTTGAGGATTCGTATCCCAAAACATATATGAGTTGAGACTCTAAAATTGGAAAATTATTATTGTAAAATATAATGGCATTCTTGTGATTTCTATGTGTAATTATTTATTATTTCATGGCATGTAAATATTGCTTTTAATTTATGTATGAATGTTTTATGTTGAATTTAATTTATGTAATTAAATTAAGGAGTGTCATTTATTGTCACGTGCTGAAGTTCTAAAAATTTATATAATTTTTTAGAAAATGATTTTACCTTATTGATTATGTTGATAACATTTTTACATTGGGCAATTTGATGATGATTGAACACATAATGGCCTTTTAACTCTAACCCCATTGAAAAATTTTATTAAACATAATTCGTTTCATGATAAAATAAGGAAAAAGTATTAACAATTATGCATGAATGTCTGTAGAAAACTTTGTGTTTTTGATATGGCTTCCGCAACAAAGAACATTATCGCTGAACTCAATAAGGGTGAGAAACTGAATGGCGATAATTATGAAATTTAGAGTATGAAAATCCAATATGTGCTAGAAGAACAATAGGTTCTTGAAATCCTGAAAAATGAGCATGGATGAACCTGAACAGGGCGTTACGGCCCAACACACGCAAGACCGAGAGGCCTATGAGGTGTGGAAGAAAAAGAACTTCATTGCTCGCATTATGTTGCTAAGCAGTATGGATAATGACCTCATTAAAGAGTTCAGGAAGTATGACATGGCTAAGAACATGTGGTCCACACTAGATGAAACGTTTGGTAGTACATCAATAACTAAACTTAGGTCACTCACAATAAAGTTTGACACATACAAGAGACGCCATGAGGTCACTATGTCAAAACACTTGAGGCAAATGTCAAACATGATTACTGAACTGACCAAGCGGTCATACGTTCTCTTCCAAATAGCTGGGAGCATATGAGATGCATTTGACCCACAATGAGAGCATCAAAACGTTGAAGATGTTAAACGCCATCTTGAATTGGAAAGCGACCGACTCGCTGTCGTTAAGTCAAATATTGAAGTGTATATGACAAAAACCAACAAACCTAAGGGTTGAAGAAGAGAAGAAAATTTCATGGTGGTGGGTTCCAGTTCGGAAAAAAATAATATTTTCCAAATTAGGAAAGAAACAAAAAAATTAACTAACATGGAAAGAAAAATGTCATACCAAAAAGAAAAACATGGCAAATGTTAAATATTATAACTATGGTAAGAATTGTCATTTTGCTCGTGATTACACCGAGCCTAAGAAGGTGAATATCTTAAATACATGTTTAAATGAAATATGTGTTTCAAGTTTGATCTTTCTAACTGAATCTAATACTTTTTGGACTGTAGACTTAGGAGACACAGACCATTAGTGAAGGATAGAGATGCCTTCGTGGAATTTCGACGAATTTCACCTCGGGTGAAGTGGATATACGTTGGTAAGAACTCACGAGTTGAAGTCAAAGGAACAGGTACATTCAAGTTAGTCATGCATGGCGGAAAAACTTTACTCTTACATGATGTATTGTTTGCTCCACAAATTCGTCAAAATTTAGTTTAGTGTTAGGTTGGGAATTTAGGTTTCAATTTGAACTTCCATAAATTTGATGTTGATTTGTACTTAGGTACACTACACCATGGTTCTGGTCATTTTATGGATGATTTTATTGTATTAAATGTTGAATGTTTTAATCGCAATTCCAATTTTTCATTTGTTACTTCATCTATCAGTAATGATAGTGATGTAAATGTGTGGCATGCTAGACTTGGCCACATTGGCCAGCAAAGATTGAACAGATTGGCCAAAGAAGGCTTTCTGGGAAACATAGAGAAGGTATATTTGTCAACCTGTGAATATTGTTTGGCTGGAAAGACTGCGCGAAAACCATTTGGAAAAGGAACTATAGCAGAATATTCATTACAATTATTCCATTCAGATATTTATGGTCCAATGAATGTCAGAGCAAGACATGAAGCATTATTCATCACATTCATAGATGATTTTACATAATTTAGTTATGTTAATTTGATTGCTCATAAATCTGAAGCATTAGAATGTTTTAAGAAATTTATGAATTTAACTAAAAATCAATTAGACAAGAAAATTAAAACACTACACACTGACCATGGTCGTGAGTACTTATCTGATAAGTTTAGAGAATTTTGTGATGAAAAAAGAATTAGTCATCAGTTGACTACTCCTGCCACTCCTCAACAAAATGGTGTTGCAGAAAGAAGAAATATAACTCTTCTTGAAATGGTTAGGTTTATGATGGCACAAGAAAATTTACCTATAACCTATTGGGGTGATGCATTGTTGACTGCCACATATATACTTATTCGAGTGCCATCAAAATCTGTTGCCACCTCGTCATATGAGTTGTGGACAGGTCGCAAACCAGATATTCACTTTATGAAACCTTAGGGTTGTGCGGTCTATGTCAATGTGTGTTCTCATGAATAAGGAAAGTTAGCCCCAAGAGGAAAAAAATGTATCTTCATAAGATATTCTGAACAATCAAAATGGTACGTTTGCATAGGTGAACATGAAAGTGGAGTCATGACAGAATTTGAATCACGAGAGAATGATTTTCCTAAGTAAAGAGAGATAGGTCAAGATTTATCTCTATATGGAACTCAGGATCACATGAATCCCATGATTGGTGAACACTCAGGTTTACCTAACTCAAGTGGGAGTGATGAGAGAAATTTGAGAAAACATGATAAATCAGTTTCACATGAATCTCAAAATGATGAATTATTTTCACATGAGTCTCATTTACGTGATCCGAGTTGGAGTGATGTACATAATCCAAGTGGGAGCAATGTACACGATCCAAATGGGAATAATATGGAAAGTGAGGAATTAGTTCCACAACTAGAATCTCAATTACGACGTAGTAATCGTATATGCATTTCTCGACGTCGTTTCGATATCGAATAGACTTTTTCACATCAGAAATACGCTTTATTTTAAGAACCCATTTATTCTTGATAGCTTTGCGTCCTTCGAGTAGATCAACAAGTCCCACACTTGGTTGGATCTCATTGACTCCATTTCTTCTTTCATTGCTTTCATCAATTTTTTCGTAAATGGGTTCTTAAAATAAAGCGTATTTCTGATGGCAATATCGAAAGATAAAGCACGACTTGTAGCAAAATGATATACACAACATGAAGAAATTGACTACAAATAGACTTTTTCACATGTTGTAAGGTTTACCTCAATTCGCTTGATTCTGGCTATAGTTGCAAGCATGGATCTAGAATTACATAAAATGAATGTAAAGACTGATTTTCTCAATGGAGAACTTGACGAATAAATCTACATGGAACAACCAATAAGTTTCATCAAAAAAAAATGAAAAAGAGAATGTATGTAGACTTTTAAAGTCTATATATGGTCTCAAGCAATCGTCTAGACAATGGTATATACGATTCCACAATACAATCATTTCGAATGATTTCAAAATGATAGATGATGATCATTGTGTGTACACCAAGAGAGATAAAGATAAGTTCATTATCTTATCATTGTACGTGGATGATATACTTATAGCTGGAAATGATAAGAAGTTTGTTAAACACATCAAAGAATGGTTATCATCTAACTTCGAGATGAAAGATATGGGTAAAGCTACATATATTATTAGGGTTAAGATATCAAGAAATCGTTCAAAGAATTTATTATCTCTTTCACAAGAGTCATACATTAAGAAAATTCTTGAACGCTTTCAAATGCAGGCTCGTAAACCCATTGATACTCATATCACAAAAACTGAAGCTTTAAGTCGTAGATTGTGTCCTGAAACTCCACAAGAAAAGGAACAAATGAAGAAACTTCCTTATATAAGTGCAGTTGGAAGTTTAATGAATGCAATGTTGTGTACGAGACCTGATATCTGTTTCGTTGTTGGAATGGTAAGTAGATACTAATCCAATTCAGGGCTAGCACATTGGAAAACAGTTAAAAGAATATTTAGGTATCTGAGAGGGACAACTGATTACTCATTGTGTTATCAAGGAAATGATATGTAATTACGAGGCTATACTAATGCTAATTGGGGAGGAGATTTAGATGAAAGAAAATCTACCTCCGGTTTTGTTTTCTTACTAAACAACAGTGCTATATCATGGAGCAGTAAGAAACAATCTTATATAACCTTATCCACAATAGAGGCTGAATTTGTAGCTTTTTCATCTGCAGTACTAGAAGCTGTGTGGTTGAAAAGGTTCTTGGATCACTTGGGTATGTCAAATGATGCTTCTGGTCCAACATTAGTTAACTGTGATAGTGAAGCAGCGATAACCTACACAAAAGACCCAAAATTCCATTGTAAAACGAAACATATAGATACCAATATAACTTTGAAAAAGACATAGTTGCACGAGAAGAGGTAAACATGAAGTACATTTCTACGCAATAGATGGTAGCAGATCCATTGACCAAGTCTGTTCTTAGACATGTAAAAACCCAGGGATTGCATAGATGTTAATATACTTACATATTATTATGTGTTATTTTTCCCAATAATATTTACTAATGTTAATACTCATTGATATTTGTGTTCAATGCTTACATGTTATTATGTTGATACATGTTTAAACAAATATACTATTAATTAGTATGAGAAGTATGTCGGACAAGTGAATGATTGGCCCCCTCACACAGGCAATCGCCTTCATTACTTTGTGTTAATGAGAGATGAGATAATTTTTTTAAGCTAATTATTTGAGTGATAATTTGGAGAGCTCAAGCTTGAAAATTAAGTAATATCGTTGTGATGTCACTTTCTATGTGATATGACCTAAAGAGAATAAGTTCATTTTACCTTATTTGTCTTAATGTCAGATAAAAGTTAGACATTATGTTTGTCTGAACTATCATTTGTATGATATTTTATGAGACATATGTTCCATGGGAAATGAGAGGATACTGTAGCACATGTTTTCATACCATTGTGTACAATTACGACTATTGAAGGTAATACAAATAAATATCTCAGTCTTGATATTGCGTGAGACCCTTGAGATTATTTCAATCTCATATTGTACCTTTTAGACTCTTGTCTGCTTCTCAAAATTAGAATTAATGATCGCTATCTTGGAGTGTTACTGAATGATCATGAGAGATTCGATCCGAAATGATATCTTTGAAAAAGCGAATTGAATCAAGGTTGAGAGTTTCGAGAAAATGAGAAAGATCATTATATGAGTAATATCACATTAGCTTGTATTCACTGGTCGACCAATTATGTTGTTCTATGTGATGAAACATGATTGTGAATACAAAATAAATACTACATTCGAAAAGAAATCGAGAGATATAATGTGATACATGATCGAGGATACTGCATACCTAATCCACTATGATTCTATCCATTATTTGAGCAGCTATATATTCCTAACAGATGTATAGCAAGTGAGCTCTCGAAGTATATCGGTCGCACGACACAATTACTAAGTATGAATTATTCTTGTAGAGATAATAAAAAATGTTGATCCCATCATGTGTGAGTGGGAGATGTTAGAAAATATTGTTAAGTAACAACAATTAGAAAATATTAAATGAGGAACATATACATACACCAATTATGATAACATTTTTGGAGGGGTTAGAAGAAGTCATTAAGCATCCAAATACATGTAATTACATAGTAATCAATGCATCCAAATGCATGGATTACTGTGATTACATAGTAATCAATGCATCCAAATGCATGTGATTACATAGTAATCAAGACTTGCTTCCAAATGCATGTGAGCAAATAGGAAGCCATGCATGTGATTTTATAATAACTTGATTTCCCTCATATAAATAAGAGAATTTGCTTATTGAGTTAAGCAATCAATTAAGTTTGATTAAGAGCATTTCTATAAGAAGAAATGTATGCAATTGTGTTGTGATTAACTTAGGTTTATTTCAATTTATTTGTTAATAAATCTAGGACCAGTAATACATGTATGTTAGATCCTAAGAGGACAAATATGAAAAAACATTAGGGATAATGATTCCTAACAATAATAAATAAATATACTATTGCACTCACGGAGAGATTCAAATCCTCAATTAGGAGTGGACATTTCGATTTCAAAATTGTTCAGTTTAGGGGTTTGAAATCATTTAGGTTTTGTCAAATTTTTGGTATGTTCATTTCAATTTGATAATTCGACTCCATTCAGATATTGCAACCAGTTATATCAAATGATGAAATAACACATGATATATTAATTTATTATGTCAAATATGTCGGTTTGAGATGTCATTTGAAGAATTGTTCAAGTTATAATTTGTAATTATATATATGCATTTGTACTTTTTATTTAAGTGAAAGTATGAGAATATAATAATTTTATTATAAAATGTACCATAATCGCAATTTAAAATTTGTAAATATTATTATAGTATAAGAAACCATAGAAAAAATTAACATTTGCTAAGAGACGGACATTTTGGGTTTTTTTTTTTTTTTTTTTTTTTTTTTAACCTTCACACAATCTCTTCAAATATGAATTCTTTTAATGGATCTCTCGCTCTCTCTCTAGCTGCTGAAGGACACCAAATTTGATTTAAGGTCTAGTGTTTCAAATCTCTAAAAATTAGAAAACTGAAGATGAGAGAAAAAGATAAATGATGTGAAAATCGAAAAACGTTCAAAATTTAGATCCCTCTCAAAGTGAGGTACAATCTCTATTTATAAAATAGCAATATGCGACCCTCATTTTGAGTTGGGTTTTTTTGAATATTTTTGGGTTCAATTTATACCCATATGTGTATCCTTATATTATATTTAATATGAGTGACACGTATCAATGTAAATTAGATTTTACCTAACTTTCTAGAGAACGGGATTCAAATATCTTTTCAGGCCAGAAGCTTGATCTATTCCGGAATGTAGCTTCTCTCTGGAACTTTCTTCAATGGATTAGCTAAGAAAATAAGGAAAACTCATGGAGTATTATGACTGGGTGCTAATTTTGTATACCCACGAATATAAATAATCACCGCATAAATTCCACTGTTGTGATATTAAAATTTAATAATTGTTAATGGTAGAGAGAAAAATTTGTACATTTTATAAATTTTGGATAAATCGCTGATAATTTTAAAAGATTTTAAGTAATTTTGAATTTTCACAAATTCTTGGGTAGACAATAGATAAAATCCATTAATATAAATAGTAAATGACACTTTATTGTATTATCATTTAGGTCCCTAATAGATTTTTAATGCTCTTTTGATCCCTAGTGTTAAAAAAAGCCGTAAAAAGACAACATTATCTAAGGAAAATATGACTTTTTCACATGAAAATGATTATCTAAGACCTCTATAAATTATTGTTGAGTGAAGAACGGACAAAACCGAGCGCAGCGGAATCCACCTGAGATCAAATTCCGAGCGAATAAAATTTTTATTTATTTATTTTATTATCGTAGTCCTCTAAAAACAGTGGGCAAATTTTTTTTCAACTTACTATTTTCAAATGCATTAAAAATATTTTCCATATATTAAAAATTACCATAAGTTAATTAAAAATTTTCAACACACTTTAATCAATCTACCAACTCTTGACAAATTAATCTAAGCATCATAATTATTTCCAACACTTGAAAATAATCCAAACATACTAAAATTAATTTTCCAACACTTGAAAATTTAATCTAAGCATACAAAATAATTTTCCAACACTTGAAAAAATTAATCCAAACATTCAAAATTAACATATCATTTATATACTAATTTTCCAACACTTAAATGTTTATAATCCTCACATACCTGCTTTCAATTAATCCAACAAATCCACAACAATTTTTCTCAACAAATAACATCAACAATAAAATGAACAATTAAATTTACAAATTAAATTTTACCAACAAGCTTTTAACCCTTATCAATTTGTTGAATCTTTGCCTCCAAGCTTTTCCAAATCTTCAAGCTTTGAACTCCTTCAAACTCCACCAAATTGAACTACTCAAAGAACAAATCTTGGTGATTAAAAGGTGGTTTGATCACTCAAGAATGACAACCAACGTTTCCCCAAAATTCAACTTTTGGACCCTAGGAAAAATAAAGCTTCAAGAACACAAAATTAACCCTCAACTCTTAAGGATTAATTCAATGTTCATGATGATTTGTTTGGGTAATTTTTTGGTGAGATTTATGGCTTGAAATTGGAAAGCAAAAAAAAAAATTCAATTCTTTCTTCTTTGGTTCGGCAGCAGTGAGCAACCATGGAGAAAAAAATTGCTTTTGCTTTTTTGTTCCTTTTTACGGCAGTAAGCAGCAACGAAGAACAAGTGAGTTAGTTAAAAAAAATTGCTTGCTTTTTTTTTTTTTTTTATTAAATAAAAATAATTAAAACCAAAGTCAAACCATTTACTAAACATTAAACCATGGTATAAGAGAATCTTTTCTCTACACCACAAGTTTCAAAAATTAACTTAACCAAAGTTAAAATTAATCTCACCAACTTAAGTAACTTAGTTACCTTTATGAATAAATTTAGTTACTTTAACTAAACAAATTCAATAACTTTAATTAATTAATTGTATAAGCTAAGTAATTAATATTGTATATTAATTTAACAATTAAATTAATTCATAAAATAATTACTAATTTAATGTAAATCGAATTTACATTTTATTATACAATAAAATTATATCAACTCTTTATATAAAATTAATTAATTCAAATCATCTCATGAATTATCGGATAAACAATTTAATCATAAATACCCAAAAAATATTTTGTCAACATTTGACGAGAGGTCGCCCTAGTGCTCAATGAGTAAACTCAATATAATGGAACTCTCTAGGCTCACGTTCGGTTGTTACTTATATATATACTTATATATATCTCATATATATATGCATGAAGGCCTGCCCACCTCCAAATCATGACTAAAACAACACGACACGTCGAACCATACAAGTCGAGGTTAAAACCCTAATGTATAATCCCTTCGTCATTACCGTTTCTAATTGAGTAAGGTTATAGTTATACTGTCAAAACTTTATCTACTCAATATAAATTAACTTTTCAAAACTATATTCCATTAATAAATAATATATGCGAAACTCTTTTCAATATTATTTATAATGTCAAAGAAACGATTTCTTCGACGTACTTTTGGCCAAAAGATTTCCGGAATATATATTCTGAAAATTTCTGGAAATAAAATCCAACCATATGGACTGACGAATCCTCATATTAACACACACCGATCTTCGTGAGCATCAGTCTATACCTAACAGTCATCCAGAGGTCAGACCATAAAACGTCTTTGACATGCATGGTATCAGGCACAGAGGATCACTCACAAGACCACTGTGGTGTCTCAAGTCCAAGGACCACAATAACTTTTCAACTCGAAAAGACAACTATTGACAGTTTTATGGAATATCTATTAGTCATCTTTTATGAATTTGTTCAATACTCATTCAACTAATGAATGCATTTCTATACGAACTTCTGCTAAGCTCACAGTCTGTTGAGACAAACCATATGTCCATTACATATATAGACAATGCACTAGTCTCACCAATATAATGACCGACCCATGCTAATATATCTAGACCATGAATAATTTATAATCGAGAGAATGCGTGATATTTCTCAACACCATTTGCAACTCTTGCAACTATATCACCATATGTTGTAACTCTTGAGTCTTTACTAAATTCATATAAGGTTCCGAGTGAAACTCGAAATCTCTAACTCTTAGAGTAATCTAACAATTAGATTTACAATATATAAAATAAAGTAAGAGTTTTACCATATATAAAAACAAATAATCATGATAAAATAAATATTATATTGCATAAATATCAAATATTCATACAAAAAATGAATGATGCACGATCACCATTTCCAACAATTATAACTAGTTATTTTATTTGTTAAAATGTTATATTTACCATTCAACCGTATATATTTTCTATGATTGTTTTAAACATTAGAGATGAAATGAGGTATCAAAAAAATCTGTGACTTGAGTGTTAAAAAATTTAAAAGAGACTGAAGTATCGTTCCCTCTCATATATAAGTTCGCAAATTCACTTCACCCTAAATGTTCACCATAACCTAGTGCCCTTCCCATCAAATGACTAAGAGCTTATCTAGTGAACCCGTCAAATGCTATTGAGCTGCTCAAATGCTGAGTTTCATCAGTAATAATAGTTCTAAAAGACACATTAATTGAGATTTTTCAAATGAAATTTCATTTTTTTCTCTTCAAGAGTAATGATATATATACTAACAAAAATGATAGGTGCACAAAAATAAGTACAAAATCACTAAAAGATATGTAAAATTATTTATTTTTTAGTTAAATTTGATTTGTCATTAGTGTGCTCGTGTACTTATCATTGCTCG
Source organism: Zanthoxylum bungeanum (assembly GCA_019454045.1). Lineage (NCBI taxonomy): Eukaryota > Viridiplantae > Streptophyta > Magnoliopsida > Sapindales > Rutaceae > Zanthoxylum > Zanthoxylum bungeanum. The sequence continues at coordinate 489,456 of SKCR01030632.1, forward strand.
TGTACTTTTTTTTTTTTTTTTTTTTTTTTGGAAACGATGGAAACCCCGCCACCAAACCACCCATTCTGGGCCGCGGCGCAGGTAAAACCACCGGCTATCCCAGGCTCTTACAAGAAGTGCACCCCCTGTGCTCGTGTACTTATCATTGCTCATGTACTAAAGAATAACATAAGGGTGACTAAAACTAATCACATAGTACTGGTATTCTACTGTTAAGAAATAATTTCAATACAGAGTATTGGTACTCTATGACTAGTTTTAGTCACCACTCTGTCATCATTTAGTCTATTTATCATTCTCATTCTTTTTATATTGAAGAGTAATTTATCTCTCTTCTTTAAATATTATATGATTTTAATGACATCCAACTACATTGCAGATTACAATAACAATACTTTAATCCCTAAAATTTTGAAAACACAAGTTTTAATCCAGGTCGTTAAATATTTTTTGTTAATTTGAGTCACTTATCATTTAATTAATGTTAAATGACTTAAATACCCCAAAAGATTATCTAAAAGTAATATAAGTTTTTTTCAAAACTAGATGAAAAATAATTCAATTAAAAAAAAAATAAACGACGATAATTCTTAGATTTTCAAAATTAAAATTGTAGGGATTAAAGCTTGTATTTCTAAAACTGGAAGTATTGAAGTGCTATTATGACCATCTGTATGATAGTTGGGTGTAACACCTCGTGAAAGTCGAGGTATTACCGGCATAAGACTGGCGTAATCAGTCTCCTGATAAGCGAAAAATATATCAATATTTACCGCCCTTTTACTTAATATTTTATTTAGTTTCTCTAGTTTGATGAATGTTTTAATGTGTTTTTGTGTGTTTTGCAGATAATAAAGTTTCGGGACTCAATGGAATCAACTCGGGGCTAAAACGACGAAAAACGGATGAAAAATGACAAAATGAAAAATTTATTGTTCACGAGTCGCGACGCGCCTCAATTATGCAGCCTGCCGACACGCATCATCATTTACGTCATCATTACATCATCATTATAGTACGCGTCGCGACACCCAAGTCTTTTGTGTCGTGACGCAATGATGAAATAATACAGTCGTCATTTACTATGCAAGTGTCGCGACGCAAACCAGATTTTTTGCCTATAAATTGAAGCTGAGTTCATTTTCCAAATTCATACTTTCCTTCAGATTTCACTTAAAGAACTTGAGGATTGTATCTTGTGTGTTTATTTTCTGTATTTTAATTATGTATTTTTATTTTAGTATAATAATTTGTGTGTTTTTTACTTTCTTTTATGTTTAGTAATTAATTTTCGTTGGGGGAAGAGTGAAACCTTTAATATGATAAGGTAGATTAATCTCGCTTAATTTATAATATGGAAATTATACTTTAATAATATAGATTAAATTGATACCGCCTTAATGGCTGATTTTATTTATTTAGCATAATGTGACACTACCTATATGGTCGGTTTTTATGTGATAGATGATTTTTGCCTATATGGCTAGTTTATGGACAAATAATAACACCGCCTTTATGACTGGTTTGACTTAATTAGGTAACACTGACAATTTCTATATTATAATAAAGTGAGATTTCTACATTTGAAATATTAAAGGTGGATCTCCTAACCCAAACATCTTATTTTAATCTAGGGAAGTGATGAAGTACAATATTCCCAAGTTTAATAATTGATTTTATTTATATAATGTGTTATGTTTTGGCTTGTTTATTGAATCTTTACCTTAATACTTCTTGTTGTCTGATCACCAATAAGATTGATGTGGTAAACTTAAAATGAACTTGGAAAAGAGATCTTAGGTTTCAGTTTTAGATTCAATAGCTCACGATCTCACCTTAGAGATTTCCTTCCATAATAGGAATATACATGTCGGGCGTGGGTAGCCACAATTAGAACTTGAACTTAATGAATTCGAAGTTTCATAGTTAACATATGAATATAGTTAATTGAGTTACTTTGAGTGTTTGCATTCGACCATCGGAATAGGCTTTTGCATATCTTCGTGTTCCAGGTTAACAACTGATTTATTACACATGTATAGGAGAATCAATTCATCATTAGAGTAATATTGGGCGGATTCACAACCCTAGATGTTTTCTTTATTATTAATTTCCTGTGTTGTATTTTGTATTTTATATTTTTATTTATTTAATTACACCATCTTCAACCAACAAACAATCATTTCCTACCTTACTTAGATACATGTAAATAAATAGCATCAATAATTAACATCGTATAAATTAAGTTCTCGTGGGATCGATATTTTTATACTACTTGAGCGATATGTGCGCTTACATTACGTGTGTGATTTCACTGGTCACCTCACTTAATCTAACAGACAAGATCTAGACTCAAAACAAAACACTTGAAATGCATGATTTTCTAATGTAAATACTCCTTGCTCACAATAAGCTTCGTGCCCACATCAATACACACTAATTATAAGTATAAATCCTATAAATCATGTAGAATGTAGCTTCATAATACACACACATGTGAGCTACATATGCTCAAAATATCAAAATATACAAAAGACTCGAACTGGCCATCATATAATACAAATAAGACTTTGGGTCACTTGCAATTTCAAAAAAAAAATCCAACATCCGAGTCGGAGTCTCCTCGTAAAATCCAAAGAAAGTCTCGAATGAACTAGGGCCATCCTGTAAAGCATACTCAAGAACTATGGGGGTGAGTCTTGGGGGACTCGATGAGTGAATACAAAAAAGAAAAAATCAAATCAAAACATGTATAAAGTGACGTATAACAAATCTGAAGTATCAAGCTCAAAAGTGTAGGCACTGCATTTTTACATATAAGTCCCGATGATGAGCCTCGTATGGAGGCACTACTCTTTAAGTTGTGGAAGTCGCGGGAAACGGACGTTGGAAGGGAAGAGTCAGAAATTGACATCTTATTGGATTTAATTCGTTTGCTTAGCTTCGGGTTGCGCTCGTTAGGCCTCTGTTTTTAAACTTATCCTTAGCGCAAAATCCCCGCAAGTCACACACCAAGCCCATACATCACCAAACCCCACACCAAGCCCACCAAAAACAAACCACCCACACGCCCAAATCACCATAAGTCATGCCCATCACCTTCCAAAATAACAAAATCACACATTAAACACATGCTAAAATCAAGACAAATCACCTTCCCAAAATTAAAAGATTCAAATCAAATCTCATCAAACACTTTCTAATTCAAATAAAGCATATCTCTAACCAAAGAGAAGAATCAAATCAAAACTAAATCACATCCCTAATTAAATAGATTTTTCCTTATATCACACTAATTAAAATATCCCCTCATAATTACACAATTTATTTCCATATTCACATAAGGTAAACCCCAACCCTTGCCTATAAAAAGAAGCCTAAACCAAGCCTTAGAGACCCTGGCTCATTCTCACGAAAACACAAAGAAAATAACCTAGTCCATCACGCCTAAAGCCTCAAAAAAGCTTCCTTGCATTGCCCGCAACCAATAAGCTTCCCAATTCTCTTCCATTGCCGTAGCAAACAACCTTTAAACAACCCCTGACTCACGCCTAAACAACCCTCAAACCAAACCTCACATTCAAGCCATCCAGCAAACTTAAAACCCACGTCCACTGCATCGAATCATAGCTCAACCAGCCCTCTCATTCACCGTGAAAACTGCCCTCTGACTCACGCCCAAACTGCCAGCAACTCATGACCAAAACTGCCCAGTTTTGCCGCACCAAACAGCCCAGTTTCTACCCAGTTTTGCCGCACATTCTGCCTCCAAAAAAAACTACACTGCCTATCACCGAATAAAACAGCCCCAAACTGCCTCACATTCACCGATATAAAACAGCCCACACAGCCCCTCAAAATGCCGCAAAACAGTCCCGCAAAACTGCACCCAAAAATTTGCCTTATATTACCGCAGAAACTATCCAGTAAAACCCGTAAACTGTAAGCCAAATAGTCCCCTAATTACCGTAAAACAGTAAGCCAAAACCGTGACCAGAAACAGTCACAAAACAACAGCCCAAACAGCGAAGGAAAACGTTGAACCAGTGAATCAGAGGAGTTACGGAGCATCAACCCTTCCGACAACTGCGTAGCGCACTTCCGAGAGACGACTTAAGAGGTTAGACCTGAGAGCACCCTTTTTATTTATTCCCGCACTTTCTTTCCTTTAGTTATTATTATTTCTTAGCATGCGTATTATAGTTTCATGTAAGTTGTGTTCATGGGATGAATGAAATATGTGTTATCTCTTGCGGTATATCGGATGGAAACCCGGACATAAATTTCGTAGCCGAATCCGAATGGACGGTAGTGCGGTCTGCACTCGGGATACAATGTCACATACCGTTTGAGAGACACACATATTTTGTTTCATCTGATCTTATGTTTATTGGTTGTTTGTTAGAAATAACATGTTACTTTTATGCATGATTAGGTTGTTTAGTATGTTATCTTTTATGCATGATTAGGTTATTTAGTATGTTATCTTTTATGCATGATTAGGTTGTTTAGCATGTTACTTTTATGCATAATTAGGTTGTTTAGTATGTTATTTTTTTTTATGCATGATTAGTTGATTATTTCCAAGCATGATTTAGTTATTTCTTTCGCATTAGGAACTTGATTATGTCTCTTCTATGTTTATGTTTAGGTTATTATTTATTTACATTGCCATACTTAGCGATTTAATGTATGCATGAGATTGTGTGTTTGCTGTTATTCCAACTTACTTTTACGCATGCAAACTTAGATATAGGAAATATGCAAACTTAGATGTAGGTTGTTGTTGCGTAGACTCAGTTATATTATTACACAAATCCATTCATTACAAGTGGCGTAAGTAAGGGACCATTCCGAACCCAACGGTTTAAGGTCTTCCCTTGCGAGGGGTGAGTGCGGCCTTAAATCATTTTCCCAGTTCACACTGGGTGGCGACTCCATGTTATTTCTCTGGTTTAGTTCCCCCGTGGGCTATTCCGTACTCCCGACTAGGCCGCAAGCCTAGAAAAGCGTCGCCGATTTCTGGGTCCTACAAAAAGGTTTTCTATAAAACAATTTATAAGAAAAACCGTACAAATGTCCATCACCCGACTTGCACACAACGACTAGGTAATGTCCGAACAGTTTCATGTCGACAGAGGATAATGGGTCAGCCATTTTCTAATGGTCTGGACCCCATAACAGGCGCCACATGGGGTTAAAATAATAAAAAGATCAAACAAGCACTGTGGCGAATCATAAAACATATCCTATACATCAAAATAAATAAAACATATATCTGAATTCTTTTATCAAATCTTTTTAGAAAATCATAATATAAAAATATCATTGAAAGCTTAAGTCAAAATATCATGAAGCTAGAAAGTATAAGTATCCACTCACTTAATAGATCAGATTCTACTGCTTGTGGGGCTGTAAGGAATCAGATGTAATATCCTGAGCATAATCTACAAGTGTATATTCAAAATATCGTTAGCATGGAAAAAAAAACATAAACGGTCTAATCATGCTCATGAATGATATATCTATTATGTTGACGAGTAGCTAAAGTCGTCTCTATTATTGACCGGCGTAAACACACACGTATAACGCAAGCGTACGTATCGTTCAAGTAGTATAAAAATATCGATCCCACAAGGACTTAATATCTAATCTATTAATTTTATGAGGTCAAATTATTACTAGTATCTAATAGGTTGTTTGATTGATTTGAAATGGTGACGATTCTAAATTTAAAAACAAGTAAATAAAATTTGTTCGAAAGTAGGTTTTAAGAAAATTCAATATTAAAAACTATCTAGGGTTGTGATTTCTTCCAATATCATTTTAAAGATGAAGTCGTTATCTTAAAGTTGGGTAATATATTGATTTATTAACCTGGAACACTAAATTATGTGTAAGCCTCTGTCGATGGTCAGACACAAATACCCAGTTTAACCCAATTGAACCATATGTCCATGTCAACCAAATTATCTGGATTCATTAAGTTTAAGTTCCAATTATGGCCACCCCCGCCCGACAGGTATATTCCTATCCTGTAAGGAAATCTATTAAATGGTTATCTATCCTCAAGGAATATCGTGGGCTATTAAGTCTAAGGCTGAAACCTAAAATCTCTATGTCTAGTTCATTTTAGATTTACCAGATCAATTTTATTAATGGCCAGTTAATGAAAAAGTATTAAGATTAAGACTCAAAAAATAAATCTTTATAATACCCAAACTATAATCTAACCCCTTATAAACTGGTGATATTAAAAGTCATCACAACCCCAGATAACTAATTTAGTTACCACACATAACTAGGGCTAGTAAAAACTTGAAAATAAAAGACATAAAGTAAAAATGCGGTAAAGTAAATACTGAAAAGTAATTACATATAAAAAAATAAAATGCTAAGGTAAAAGGAATTACTTTTACTACTACTAATTTAGATATCTCCCATAAAATAATATATAAACTTGTGATTATTTTACCAACCAGCCATATAGGCGGTAACCTGATTAAGTCAAATTAAGTCCAACCAGCTATAAAGGCGGAACCAAAATTTAATTACCAACCGACCAATCTGGCGGTATCCTTTTTAAGTCAATATTTTAAATAGTGAATATATTATTTTTAAGGGAGGTTAATCTAAATAGTAATAGTAAAAGAATTACCTTTCACCCTAGCTAGGGAAGTTACCTCCTCATGGTAAATAGTAAAAACTGTAAAAAGTAAAAATTAAAAATTAAATTACTATTATTACAAACGTAATTAAAATTAATTACAAAACTAAAAAAAAACTAAAAATTAAAAGAAAATAGAGAGAGAAACTCTCTCTTTACATCAAAGAGATGAGAGAGTGTGGTGCAACTAAAACTGAAATTTGAAGCTCTATTTATAGGCCCTGGTAGGCTTCCAGCGTCGCGACGCCAAGGCCTTTGGCGTCGCGACGCCAGCTTCTGTCGACGTGGCACGCTCTGGTTCGTCGGTTTGCAGATTCTGGATAAGCTGATAAGGTGACACGTGGCAGAGTGGTTAGGCTTCAATTATTGTGATACGTGGCGGCTTCTGATTGGTCGATGATATTCTTATCCACCACGTGTCAGATAAGGATTAGATACTCAATGATTGATGCTGACGTGGCGGTGATGTGGCGGTGACGTGGCGACACGTGGGAAAGAGACTGTCGGCACCGTAGGATTGCGACACGTGGCACTTCCTGATTGGCTGATGATGACGTGGCGGTGAGGTGGCAGTTTGACTTGGTCAACCTGGTGATGTGGCTGATGATGTGGCAATGACGTGGAGTGACACGTGGCACACGTGGCGATGATGACTGTCGGCATCGTAGGATGCTGACACGTGGCACGGCGCATTTTAGTAGATCGGTTGTGATGGTGACACGTGTCACAGCGCACGTTAGCAAAGTCAAACTTTTCTCAGATTTTGATTTGTGGACCTGGCGCATGTTAGCACTGTTCGGCGTACGTTAGACGTCGCGACGCTGAAGGTCTTGGCGTCGCGACGCGGGAATTTACCAAAATGCCATTTTCGTCCAATTTTCACTGTTTTGGCCCAAATCACCTCCAGAATGTCCTGAAACTTTATTTATCTACAAAATAACACAAAACACATCAAAATATTCATAATACTCAAGAAACTATACAAAATATAAGGTTAAATGAGTGGGAAATAGTGATAGATTTACCACTCATCAATTATCTACAACTATCTCGAAACACGATACTGACTAAACTGTTAGCGGTTCTACCATAGTCGGGTCATAAACCTAACGAGTCGACATGTGGACTCCACAACCTAGTTACGACTAACAACAACACAAGGGGGTATCATAACTCGCATGTACAAGATATAGCCATAATACCAACATCCACTACCACCACAAGACAATGAGTCTCAATCTAAGGTCATTGTTCAATCTACCCAACCAAGATTTGTGGCAATAAACTTCACTTTAACATGTGCATCAACCTATCATCCCTCATCATGCTAGTTCAACCCAAGTCTATAACATTCATTGCCTCAAACATCTTAAATCTTACCAATCCCAAAAAAAAATCATGGTAACTATACCAAATCTTGTTAAAACCACACTCAAATCAACCCTCTCAAACTATACAGCACGTACCAAGCTTATGTTTAAAGGATATTAGTGATTAACTTAAGAGATCTTACAAAATAAAAACATGGAGAATGCCAAATAAAGAAGAGAACCTTACATTGTTATGATTTTCTCAAGTGATCTAAAAAAGAATCCTTCAATATGTGGCTAATCTAGAGAGGAAATGAGGGCTTGATTCGTGGGTGAGGATGAGAGAGAAAATAAAAAAGGGATAAAATATCTCTAGCTTATCATTTGGGCTTTATATAGAAGTTCAAAATTTTACAAATTTCGCCTCCGCGTCTGAACAAATTCATGAACATGTTACACACGCGTAGTTACTAGTGCCCGGAGTTCGAACGCGTAGCGAACGCTACTCGGACGCAACCTTACTGGATGACTTTGTTCGAACACACTACGAACGTGACTCAAACGCGATCACACTAGATCGTCTCGTTCGAACGCCAGGACGAACGTGCCACGAACGCCACACTAGGAAACCTGCCAACCACAAAGAACATGACATAAGAAAAATTATGGGTGTCATATTGGGTATCATTTTCCCTTACTAATAATTTTATCTATTAAGATAATATAATATTTATGTAACCAAAAAAATTTCACTAAAATAATATAAATATATTTATATTTTAAGAATATTTTAGAATATAATTTATTTTTCACACTTTAATACCACATGGGTAAATAAATATATATTTAAATGATATATTTTTCATGAAGAAGTTTTTACAGAGATATGCTTTAACACCCTGCATCATTCCAAGATCATTTCCAATAATCAAGATGTCATCAACGTAAAGCACCAAGAACACTATCATACTCCCACTAACCTTCTTATAAACGAAAAGTTCTTCTTCGTTTTTGAGAAAATCAGACAATCTGATTACCTCATTAAAATGAAGATTCCAACTCCGCGAAGCTTGTTTAAGTCCATAAATGGATTTCTTAAGCTTACATACCATGTCAGAATTTTGGCTGGAGACAAAATCCTCTGGCTGTTCCATATAGATTTCTTCATCAAGAAATCCATTAAGAAAAGCCGTTTTGACATCCATTTGCCAAATATCATAATCATGGTAAGCAGCGATAGCCAATAAAATCCTAATAGACTATAGCATCGTTATTGGTGAAAATGTCTCATCATAGTTCATACCTGGACTTTGAGTGTAACCCTTAGCAACCAATCAGGCTTTGAAGGTTTCAACATTCCCACTCGCTTCCTTTTGTAAACCCATTTACAACATACGGGAACAATTCCCTCGGGAAGCGGAACCAAGTCTCATATTTGATGCATAGAGTCTATTTCAGAATTCATGGCTTCTTACCATTTAGCGGAATCAATGTCTAACACTGCTTCTTTATAGGTATACGGATCAGTCTCCTCGACAAGAAGCACATCGAGACTATTGTCTTGTATCAAATACAAGCACTCAGGAGGTCTCGATATCCTAGTAGACCTACGGAGAGTGGAACTAGAAGGTTCTGCTTCTGTCTGAATATGTGATTCCTTTATTGGTCTGTCTTATATATGTTGGACTTCATCAAGCTCAACCCTTCTATGATTACCATATTTTGCCAAAAATTATTCTTCAAGAAATCTGGCAAAACGAGCTATGACACATTTCGATGCTCGGGTTCATAGAATTGATATCCTTGGAATTCGAAGGATATCCAACAAACCTAACTTTTCACCCTCGAGGAAAAAGTTTATCCTGCTATGTCAGCTTAACATATGCATGACAGTCCCAAATCCTAACATAATTAAGGTTCTGTTTCCTACCAACCCATATCTCATATGAAGTAGTAGGAAAAACTTTAGAAGGAACCCTATTCAGCAGATGTGCAGCAATAAGAATAGCATACCCCCCAAAAAGTAAAATAGATCTGTAAAACTCAACATTGATCGAACTATATCCAATAAAGTCTGATTTCTCCTTTCAAATACACCATTATGGTATGGAATACCTGGAGGAGTATATTGAGTGAGAATTTTATTCTCTTTAAGATACTCGGTAAATTCACTACTTATATATTCACCGTCTTGATCTTATCGAAGGCATTTGATGAATTTACCAGTTTGTGTTTCTACTTCGTTTCGAAATTCTTTGAACTTTTTAAAGGTTTCCGATTTATGTTTCATCAAATAAACATAACCATATCGTGACAAATCATCGGTAAATGTTACGAAGTACGAAAAACCACTATGAGCAATGTGACTTATAGGACCACATACATCACTATGTACGAGCTCCAATAAGTGAGTGGCCCGATGTCATTTTACCCTGAATACAAGATTCACAAGTTGGAAAAGATTGTATGGTTAGATTCTCAATCAAACCATTCTTAACCAACTGGGTCAGGCGTCATACATCTATATGACCTAACCGCATATGCCACAATTCAGTATCAGTTATTTCAGATCTTTTACGTTTATTATCCCCGATTTCATAAACATTTCTAATGGAATGCAAAATATAATGACCTGCGAATTTGAACATTTGTGTAACAAAACATCATTCATATCATATATATACATAGAACGATTTTTAATATGTACATGATATCCTTTTGTATCTAATACAAATAAGGAGATAATATTAGCTACACAACTAGACACAAAAATATAATTTGTCAAAATGATTTTGTCCCTAGATAGACGAATCTTGTATTCGCCAACGGCTGCTACAGATAAAGAATCTACATTCCCAAAATATAGATGCATCTCACCTAGATTCAACATTCTATTGAACTTCAGCCCCTGCAACGAATTACATATGTGAGTAGGATTAGCAGAATCTAAAACTCATCCAGAACCAATGGCTTCACAAGCCAAAGAGATATCAATGATAGGGAAAATAAATATACCTGATGCGGCGGCTCACTCCAGTCTGACGGAAGCTATGTAGTCTGGACAATTGCGTCTTCAATATCTAATCTTGCCACAATGGTGGCACTTGTCCTTAACAACTTTCATCTTCGACTTGCCGGGCTTCACAATCTTTCCTTTGGGAGGAACACCAGAGCCAGTCTTCTTTGCCTTTTTCTTTTCTTCTTGCCAGATCTCGCAGATTGAGAAGAAGAAGAAGAAGGCAAATAGGAATTTGAAATGAGTGTTGGCACATCCTTCTTAATGTCCTCCTCAACAGTTTGAAGCATCATATGCAACTGACTGTAGGAACATCGAATATCATGCATGTTGAAGTTCATAATGAACTAGGAATATGACAGTGAGAGTGATCCAAGAAACAGATTCCGGCCCAAAGTCTCATTCAGCTGAAAATCAAACTTTCGAAGCTGCTCGATGAGATCATCATGTGCAGGACATGTGGACTCACTGCTTACCATTAGCCAACCGAGCGTGGAACAATTCTACGGAGATTCTATACAGTAGGGTTTGCCTCTGGTTCAGAAATAGCTCCCGAAGCTGGGTTATAATGCTATATAAGTCAAGCATATCAACATACTGCCTCTTCAGATCAAGAGACATAGCACAAAGAATGAGTGATCTGACTCTCAGATCATCATCTCTCTATTTCTAAAATTTCTCCCTCTCTTCAGGTGTCGATTCCTATTCACTCTAAGGTTTTTTACGCCATTACCATATAATATAATATATTGATGAAAATTACTCAATTTTATTCATAATAAAATAGAATGTACATTGTATTTACAATAATATAACAAAATTTGGCGCGTCGAGCACTAACTCCAATAATTTATCCATCTTCTATAAATTTTATATGATTTTAATGACACCTAACTACATTACAGATTACAATAACAATACTTTAATCCCTAAAATTTTGAAAATACAAGCTTTAATCCAGGTCGTAAATATTATCCGTTAATTTTAGTCATTTATCATTTAATTAATGTCAAATGAATTAAATAATTAGATGAAAAATAATTCAATTAACAAAAAATATTTAACGACAATGACTAATGCTTAGATTTTTTAAATTAAAATTGTAAAGACTAAAGCTTATATTTCTAAAACTGGAAGTATTAAAGTGTCATTATGACCATCTGTTTGGTAGTTGGGTGTAACACCTCGTGAAACTCGAGGTATTACCAGCAGGAGACTAGCGTAACCAATCTCCCTCAGCCTAACAGACAAGATCCAGACTCAAAATAAAACACTTGAAATGCATGATTTTCTAATGAAAATACTCCCACAAATGATCACAATGAGCTCCGTGCCCACATCAATACACGCTAATCATAAGCATAAATCCTCAAAATCATGTAGAACATAACTCAATAATACACACACACTTGAGATATATATGCTCAAAATTTCAAAATATACAAAAGACCCAAACTAGCCATCATATAATACAAATATGACTCTGGGTGACTTGCAATTTCAAAAACAAAATCCAACATCCTAGTCTGAGTCTCCTCGTAAAATCCAAAGAAAGTCTCGAATAAACTAGGGCCATCCTATAAAGCATACTCAAGAACTATGGGGGCGAGTCTTGGGGGGCTCAGAGTGAATACCAAAAAGAAAAAAATCGAATCAAAACATGTATAAAGTGATGTATAACAAATCTGAAGTATCAAGCTCAAAAGGTTTTCTATAAAACAGTTTATCAGAAAAACTATACAAACGTCAATCACCTGGCTTACGCACAAAGACTGGGCGAGTCTTGGGAGTGAAGTTTAAGAGGTTTAAAAAAGCCGAATGCTTCATTCAGATGAGAGTTCAAAAGAAAAAATTGCTAAGGATCCCTTACTCGAACTTTCCTGAGCTGCAAATTCCTGAAATTAGAATATATGATAACACTGAAACTGTGATTCGTAATCTGATGGCCTTGGAGAAGTGTGATTATCTGAATGAAACTCACGTATGCAATTGTTGGGGTTGGTGCTCAGAGCGCCAATCCGGACCGTATTTATGACTGATTCATGAATACGAACATCCCCTTATTCCATAATATTAGTTATTTATGGTTGCACCTCTGGTTCTTATATATGTATTCGATCTGATCACGATTAGATTGAAACTAAATGTGGTTTAGTGATATGTATATATTAGACAAAGGCCCGATAATATATAATGCAGTACACAGTTACAAAGTTAGTTTGTAATTGACATTGGGAAGTGTCACTGCTATATGAATATTATCAAACATAGTTCCTGGTCAAGATTTGCTAACACGGGTCGGTTAGTCAAATCCGTTGAGACCAGTACATGTCGTATATCGAGACTTGGTCCGATGGTTTATCCCAATGAACCATGAGTCTAGGGAGACTCGTATAGACGTGTAGGTGTTTATATTGGATAAACACTGAACGGCTCACCGAAGATTCTTAATGGATGGTACACCAACGTCAATAAGAATCTTCTCGGGTTGAGTAGCATAGTGGTCCTTCGACTTGAGACACCACTGTGGATGTATGAGACATCCTCCACACTTAGATGGCAGTCACGTCACCGATCTATTTAGATCAGACCTCCGCCTGTTCGTTGGGTGTGGATCGATCCTCAGGATATCCTGTGTGTGTCAAGATAGGATCCGTCAGTTCTGTGTACAGAGCATAGGTAGTCCATATATAATTAGCAGTCTGTTAAATCTGTGGCCACAGTATACATCGGAAGTAAGTTCCAAGTGTTATTTAGAGATTGCTAATGAATACGTCGACGGGATAATACCTATAGAGATTTGACGTTTACATCTATATCTCTGGGATTATCCGGATACCTGTGACGGAGGGATTATACGTATGCAATGACCTCGACCTGTATGATTCAGCTAGTTTATCCGTGATCGTCATAATCTACGGGTGGATATATTATGTACATGAAATTGGATTTCATGACGGATATACCTGAATCTAGAGAGTCTCAATAATGAAACATACTCGTAGAGCACTAGAGCAACAATTATGAATAATGATGATTATTTATAAATCGTTTAATCGTTAAACGAAAAATACATGCGAACGGGCCGAACCGTCATTTCCTAATTAATGTGTATTTGTATTTAATATATGATATTATTAAATACGCATTAATAAATAGTCAAATTAAGGTATTTGACATATATCATCAATATATGTATTGAGATATTTGAAGTAAATATAATACATATATTTGATATATTTGTATTTAATTAATTATTTAATTATTTAATTGTTAAATGATTAATATAATTAAAATATAAATATATCACCAAATGATAAAGTTAGGAAATGATTATAAGTATAAATGTTTGACTTTACATTAAAGGAAAATGTTGTCAAATTGATTTTGACTTCTTAAGATATTTGTTCAAATTGTTTGAAAAATAAAAATATCTTTTTCCTTTATTTTCTTTTAATTTCGGCCAATACACTTAATATATAAGAGATATATTTTTCTTAGTTGCATTTGTTGACTTAATTAAATATCTATAAAGTGTTATTAAGATATTTTATCAAGTTGATCAAATGTAAGGTGAAATGAAATTGAAATTAATTAACTTGTATTTGGTTTGGTGAATTTCGGCCAAGGCATCTTTGATACAAGTATATATTGTTTTTCATTTCATTTCATTGTTAACCTAATACACTTTAAAGAAAAACTCCATTAATGGAAGCAAAGGAAGCTTGTGAGAAAGAAAGAAGAAATCAAAGAAAGCTTGGATTTTAGTGAGTTTTTCCAACTTGCTATTAGAAAGGAAAATGTTCCTTAGGATCTAGGCTTTAACATATGATGTTCTTAGGTTATTTCTTTCTTTATTCCTTGTGTTTTTGTTGATGGAAGTTTTGAAGAAAGTGTAGAGCATGTATGATGAAGGAAGCTTATGGCTATTGTAGTAATAAGTGTTTTTTGTGTTTTGGAAACCTTGTTGCTAATCTAGAGTTGTTGACCCACTCTTAGATGACCTAGATTTGATCTTGAGTTGTTTCATTGTGTTTAGACTTTGATTGGATGGAAGAAACATGATTAAAGTAATTGATTTAACCAATTTGGTCTAATTTGTCCAATTTGAAGAAATTGAAAAATTAGGGTTCATGACCAATTCCAAATTTGGGGATTTTCATATATGTTGTGCATTTGGATGTGTATATGATGCATATAAAGTTTCATGTTCATTGGATTACATCTTGATATGTTTTGATGCATGAAATGACAAAGTGCACAAAAGGCACACCTTGGAGGTGCATTGGGCCTTGATGAACAAAATTGGGGATTTTGGTGCTTTTGGTGTTTTGATGTTTTGAAAATGCTAAGTTCATCTTAGAAATGATTTAGAATCATTCAAAATTGATTAGATCAATTTCGGACTAAAATGGACAAAATACCAAAGTAAGGGTAATTTGGTAAATTCACCTAAATATGATTTATTGAATTATATTTCATAATTTGATTATTGGAATATTAAATAAATATGTTTATTTAATTAATCTGAGAAAAAGTTTTGAAATCGGAAGATACGATCTTCCGCCGCTTCCGCTGCGTTACCGGATTCAGCCCCTAAAACCCTTACAGCAATTATGTTTATCTAATGGATAATATGATCGACACTGAAGAATATTTAAATTTGCTTATTGAAGCGGGGATTATTTCTAATCGTGTGGGCGACAGTGCAGAAATAGCAAAGATGTTCAACCGATTTGGCAGATACATTACTTTCAGTGGATCACCTAACTACACTGTTGTCACGGAGCTGAGAAAATATTATAAGAATCGTTGGTGAAAATTCGGGGTTATCATAGGTTCTGACCCTATGCGGAATAAATCATAATTAATTGAGACAAGTCCTAATTAATGTGTCTATGGAAGACAACAAGAAAACCACAATATAAATCAATAATATAAATTGTGGAAAATAAAATCAATCACACAAAATCAACACAGTTATTTTAGTGACGAAGTGGAAAATTCTGCGAGTAAAAAACCTCTCCGGGTATATCGGCTACCAGCCCAATCCACTATATAGAGAATAACTTACAGCGATGGTCAAGACCTATGGTGGCAACTCCACCGACTCAAGTACCTCAATACTGCAAGAACTCAAGGCAACTCCTCAAGCCCGCGACCTACGGTTTTCTTCAGAACCTCTGAAGTCTCTGAGTAGATTGTATCACCAATGACGTCGGAACTCCGACTACCAAACTTCATCCTAAAGAACTCTAAAGGATTAGGGAATTTGGGTTAAGTTGTGTTGAAGGTTTAACAAAGATGAAATCACACCATTAATGAAGAAGACAAGAAGATGAAGAAGTCTTCAATGGTGGATTCAAAGAGAGTTGAAAGCTTTGTGAGATTTAGGCTCAAGGGATTTGTGTTTCAACTGTTTCTCTCTACTATGGGGAATGACGGCTACATGTTATATTTATAGGTATGGTGAAAAGGCTAGGGTTTTCAAAGTGAAAAGGGCAAAAAATGCGTTCAGATCACAGTCGCGTTCGAACACATACTAGAACGCTCCACGAACGCGCCCTTTCTATGAAGACTCGTTCGAACGCCACTCGAACGCACTACGAACGTGAGCTCTCTAGAATGACCCCGTTCAAACGCACCAAGAACGTGCCTCGAACGATTGCTCTCTGGAATGCTCCTGTTCGAAGACAATAGAGAACATGCCACTAACGCCACACGTTCGACCCTAATAACGAATGCAGCACTAACGCCAACCGTTCGAACACTGCAACGAACGCACCACGAACGCATGTCTGATGCACAGCAGCCAGAAACCAGTCCAATTGAACAAAGATCTTCATGATAGATTACAACTCAATTGAACTCGTTTTGTCACGGACACAAGCCAATAAAAATGGAACTAACAACCTCCCCCTTTGGCATTCCGTGAGAAAACACTACCTAATACAAAGACTACGGTAAAAGACCCAAAAAGAAAATAGTCAACTGTCAACCATCAAAACAGTGACTTATTACAATAGGACTCGATCTAATACTTAACAAGTAGTCTTGAAATCAGCGCCACCTCAGCAACAAAAACTGTTTACCTAAAATATCCACAAACAGCAATATACCGTGAAAAGCATTGGGATTATCAAATATAACATAAAACAGGTAAATCATTTATCTCCCCCTTAATCTGAACTCTCTTTAAACCGGAGATATCAACAAATCACTTATTACTCCCCCTTTTTGTCACGAAATGACAAAGCATGCATGAACCAAGATATAATAAAATTAACTCCCTCTCACAAACAGCCACACACATATATCATAAAAAGGAATGGGAAGTAAATAAAAAGCACTGGCAAAATATGCAAAAAGGAACATATATTCGTTAATGACATGCAAAATGGATCATTTTCATTGAAATACTTCAATTTGATCAATACAGCGCAAAAACTAAGAAGAGTCATCGAAACAACAAAAAACATAAAAACATCACAAACTGCTACTGCAATGAGTCTAAATCAGATAAACTCCCTCTAACTCTAATAAGACCTCCGAATGAAGCAGAGCTACTAGTCGGACTCCGAACTGGCAGACGACCCCTCGTCATCAGAACCAGCCAGAGACACGGCAGGTTGGCGAAGAAACCGGTCCTCTAATCGGTGAACAGAAGTACGGACCTCAGAAAGGCCTCTGGTAACCAGATGAAGCTCAGCAAGAATAGAAGCCTGTGAATCCAAAATGTGCCGGTAAAATCTGACGAAGAACAAGCGGAAGAAGAGAAGGTAGATGCCGAGGCTGGCGGAGCAGGAGCAGCAGCAGGATCAGGAATAGGAGCTCGAGGAGGAACAGGCTCACGAGCATGAGCGGGGAGATGAGCAGCTCCCGAGGATACAGTCTGGCGACCAATTGGCTTGAGTAGATGGAGAGGAGGATCATGCACAAAATCAGGTATCGGCCCCGAATGTACACATAGAAGGAAATAGCAGTCACCACCTCCATGTTGGCATAAAACTCCTGGACCAGAGAGGCAGACGGGCCAACGAAACCAGATAAAAGAGGCCCCCAACCTCAGTTGACCAACAATGGTACAATCCAGAATCACGCAACTCATCTTCTAAAACATTGCGCTCCAAACAAAGACTGTGCTGCGAGAAATTATCATCAAACAACTTAGCAGCAGCGGGACTGCGAAAATGATCTCGATGGAGTGAGTCGCGAGGACGTTTCTTCGAAGCAACAGACTTCTTAGGCATCTAGAATACTCATGAAATGCACAGAATAAGAAGCAACCCAAACAGACCACAAAACCAGAAAAGAAAATATACTGAGAAATGCAAATAGCGTTCGAACGCAGATTCATGTGGCGTTCGAACTTGATGGCGTAGGACCGAGATAGAAAACACTCCTAACAGATGCAATACGCCACAAATAAACACACACAAACAGCAAACAACTCATTCACGAGAAACCATACGCCTTCAATCGAAGAGAGAATGCTAAAATCAAAAAAGGGAAAGGAAACCCTAAAACCAGATATGTGAATGACAGGAAAACGAAACAAAATTGAAGAAAACCTTACCTTGATGATGGAGATGAGACCGAAAATCAGTATAGGAAGGTCACACAACTCCGGATCTGACTTGAAAGGGAAGAAAATGAAGATGAAATGTAAAGAACCACGGTAGAGAAGTGAAAAATGAAACGTGCGAACACAAAACGCACGAAAACTATTTAAATAGCCCCAAAACGTTCGAACGATAGTCGAATGAGAGTCGAATGCAAAAGGTCGGCGTTCGAACAAAATAGGAAACGTTACACGAAAAAAAACAGACAGACAATGCCCATCAAAGTAAAGATGAACCAAAAGAGAAAAAATGTATGCAGAAGATTGACGCACACAATGCCGAAAAATAAAAAATCTCGTACTGAAATAGCACTTAAGCAGGAACAATGATACCCAGACAGTAATCAACTGTTTATGACATGAAACAATATGCATCATTTTAAGATTTGCTAGATATAACACTTATGCATATGACATAAACACCAAAGCATATCAAGCACTTGCGTGAAAAATAAAGTGCACAACAAATCAAGGCTTAAGACCTTATTTTATGAGCTGGACACAGCCAAATAAATCAATCTCTAAACAAACCAAGTCCACAAAATAGGTGTTCACACCCAGCACCACTAAGACCTGAAAACAAGCAACATTGGTTGCATGATATATTGTTTACCCCATAAGTATCATGAGCTCATATTTAAAAACTCTCTCGAATGAAGGGTTTTTGCCATTATCTTTTGAATTTGGCCATTTTGGCTCTTTTGCACTTGAGTCTCATCATTGTTTTTTAATTATTTCTTTTTACTTTTGCAAAAGGGGATAGCACAAGATCAACTAGTCAAAGGTCACACTTTTAAGCAAACAAAGCATGGAATGGATTAGATTGCCATTCCAAAAACTCATACATGCGACAAAGCCTTGATAAAATAAAATCGTGTATGTGAGGTGCAAGCACAAGATATACCAAGAGTTCTTATCACACACACATATGCATATAGAGCATCAACAAAAATAACAGCATATCATACAAGCATAATCATATATCCTACATACCATGATCACATGCACATGCTATTCATGCTCTAACAAGCCATACATTTTTTTTGTCTTTTTCATTTTTTTTCCATTTTTTTGTATTTTTTAGATTTTAACAAATAAAAATAAAGACACAAATAGGCTTGTAAAACATCCAATGGTACGTGGAGTTGTATCCCGAGTGCAGATCATACTACCGTCCATTCGGAATCGGCTATGAAATTTATGTATGGGTTTCCATCCTATATACCAAGAGACATATAACAAAAACAAGACACACACAAACCCATTGTTGGACAATTATGACCCATAGCGTCACTATTTGTACAGATCACAATGTTGTTGTACAAATAACTATGTGACAAAGGAGATTGCACTCTTATCATTTGTGATTAGATCACCTAGATATATAAATGATAGGAGGTCCGTATGATTTGTTCCTGGACGGAGAATGATATGAGACAGTATCAGTCCACGAAGGATAAATCATTAATATCCCTAGTCAGAGTATTATCGAGATTGGACATCGATAAATACGTAAAAGACTAGTATTACACTTGTGCACGTTGTGAGGGCACAACAGCATAGTTCTCATATATTTGGGTATATGATACTCATGCAAGTGTAATAGGAGGTTGTATTTTACCGATGGTACGGGAAACAGCTTCGCTCTAGATAGACCCATGCGGAATCCCATTGGTAGTATGACTATGTGTCTATGGGAGTCTGCAATCAGGGTAGGTGTATTTGGTCTTAACCTTAGACTTGCACCGCTAATACTTACGACAATCAATATACTTTGGTTGAGGTCGTCCAAGGCTTTAACAGGTTCTGTGTACGCCAATGCTGGGTATATTGAGAATCGTAGTGTGTTGGGTGTGATGTTAAGACGGAAGTATCACTCCAGTCATATGGAGATGATGGTCACATAGGATACAGAACTCGTTCTCTTAAATGCTCGAGCTATCGGGATATTATGACTAGGTCATGTATATCCGATTATATAGACTAGTTGCCAGACATCCAATATGTGCTTCGTACGGGGCAGACACAATTCCAGCCCCAGGCCTAGCGCGTGAACATCCGATACTGGATCGAAATACATAATACTACGGTATATTACGTTTGATATAGATCACATATTCCTGTAAGGATATTTCTGGAGAATTGGGTAGGCATGACGCTTTGCTAGAAGCCAACATTGTCTTGTAAATCGGTACAAACGTAGTACGAGGTACTTACGTGTTCAGATAGTCCGACGACCGTATTTACTGCTAACATATCTGGGGATCTCATGGGTCGCTTCCCGAAGATTCACTGATGATGTATGACTCGCACTTTAATTAATCTGGGATTAATTAGAAGAGAGAGAAAATTAATCTGGGATTAATTACGGAGATATTTTATCTTGGATAAAATATTAATTAAAGAGAGAGAACGATTAATTTAGAATTAATCGATAAAATAATATATTTGATATATTATTAGAAATTGGATTTCGACGCGAAATTAAAATTAGATTTTAATTCGGGCGAACGAATTAATTTAGAATTAATTCGTTAGCGACGTGAATAGTGATTTTGCTAGGCGTAATCGTTTAATTGCGTCGCAACGGAAAATTCGTTAATTTGGAATTAGCGAACTCGAGCCCGGGATTATTTGCGAGTGCATTCGTATTTTGAATTCGAATGCGGCACGCAAGTCAAATCGAGCGTCAAATCATTAGTCACATCAAGCGTCAAATCAAATGTCACTTTGAGTGATGTGACAAGTTGTCACTTGATTTGAGTGATTGATGTGGTGGTTGAAAAGGCATTAATGGGCTTTTGCTTTTTGACTTTTTGATTAATGGAAAATGCTTTTTGTATTTGTTTTTGTTTTTGGAAAATAAAAATAAATATATAAGTAAAACATTTTCCTTCTCTCTCCACTGACTCACGGTTTCCCCCATTTTCTCTCCTCTTCTCATTTTCGGCTTAGAGCCACTTCTTCTCCTTCAATTTATGGTTTGACCGAACGCATAAGAGAAGAAAGAAAATGATTTTGTTGCAAAATCTTGTGCTAGCACACACCTTGAGTTATACATAGGTGATAGGGAAACGAACACATGAGTTTGGAATCCATTCTTGGAGCTTGAAGCTTGGAGCTTCAATGGCTGAATTCTTGGAGGAGTTTCACAACCCAAACCGAGCAGCCCACTGCCATAGAGAGCTCACTGCCGAGCTTCAACAAGGACGAAGAAATGGTTTTGTTCTTCGTAGCATCAAACCGTTCAATGTGAGTATGTATTCCCCCTTACTCCTTTGTGTATTCATGCAAATTTTGTGCTTGATTTCATGATCTTGGGACCTAATTTGAAACCAACAATGGTATCTATGAGCTTTGATCAAGCATGAAAAAGTTAGAGTTTGAATTGGGTAAAATCAATTGAAGCATGATTTGGTTAAATTGATTGATTAAGTATGCTTGTATATTAATTAATTGAAGTGTGCATGATCAATTTCATGAAATTGGATTGGATCCATTTTTCCCCAATTTTTTGGGCATGGCCGAAAATTGTAAGCCCTAATGTCTTGGCATAATTTTATTTTTTGATCATTGGATGACTTAAAACAATTGGGTAATGTTAATTTGAGGTTTAATTGGATTGAATTTTGAATTGAACAAATTTCCCCGAATTATAGGCTTGGCCGAAAATGATGATTTTTTGAAATTCATTGTGATTTTTTGATTTGATTCATTGGATGAGTTGAATTGATTTGGGAAATAATGATTGTGGATTCAATTGGATTGAAACCGAATCGGATAGAAAAAAGCCTCTAATTGCCGAGGAACAATAGCATGTGAAAATGGGTTTGATTTTGCTTAAAATTGTGTTGACATTATGTGTTGTTAAAGTGCATGATTAATTATACTAATTGATGTTTTAGAAATGTTAATTGGGTTATTAATTGTGTATTACACTTAGGTTAATTAATTATGGAATTTGGAATTTTATAAGTTAATTAATTGGGCTTGTTTTTGGAAATTGGGCCTTAAAGGTTGTAATTGGGCTTTTGGGCTTGGTTGTACCAAGTTAGGTTTAGGCAAAATTGGTTGGATCCAATTAGGCCCAAAACCGAATCCATAAAGTCCAATTATGACTTAATGGACCTTAATTATTGAATTGGGCCTAATGGACCAAAATTGATTTATGGGCTTATGGGGTAATTCCCGGATTGGATTTTGGTTATTGGGTTTGACCCGAGTTGACCAAAGTCCATGCCTTAAAGAAATTAATTAAAAGCCCATTGGACTTTAATTAAATAAACATTGGATGTTAATCGGGCTTTGAGACCCGTAACGATTGAATTTTGAATTTAAGTCGTAAAGGTTCGTTAATAAAAGTGTAGTATTTAATTTGGAATTAAATAGAGAATTAGTATTAAATACAAATTGAATTGGATTTAATTATGTAGTTTAATTTAATTCAAGAATTTGTACTTTGAGTACTTATTCACAAAACGAGTTTGACTCGCGCAAAATCAAATCATTGTTTGAACATTGGATGATCACTAATTATCAGATTAATTAATTGGATTAGATTGATTGATAATATGCTTGTATGAATACATGGTTGTGATGCATGAATAATGTATATCGGATGAATATTAGATGGGTGGGGCAATTTTAGAAATTGTAATAAATTTGATTTATTAATTGGACCTGCGTGTCCAGCCTTATCACCTCCATACTCTTTGTATTCTCTTCTCACCTATTCCCCTCAATGTAAATGAGGTTTCTTTAGAAGTGTAGTGTAACGGGTTGTTGACGGTGGATTTTGGTCTCAGGATAATATGGAATATCACCTCCGAGATAATCCTCCTTCAATAGTGAATTTGTTTGGTTATGGGGGACCAAAGGCAAACTTAGCAAAAGACAGATAAATGCACCAATCGACAAAGAGATTTAACGTGGTTCGGCGGATCTTGGTCCGACCTACGTCCACGGGCACAAACAGGATGATACTTTTTATTACTGAGATATGCTTCTCGGATCTTTTTTGTGTTTACAAGTCAGAGCTTGATGATTATGATGCCCACTTTTAACCTTCAACTTGTTCTCTTATTCTCTCTTTTTTGTTGTTCCTCTTTTCCTTCACTCTACCCTCCTATTTATAATGGTGAAGAAATCATATTCCTATTTGTACAAGAATTTCCTAGTTGAAACTATTCCTTTTTCCCATAAGGATTCCTAGTCAAAACTATTCCATTTTTCCATAAGGATTCCTAGCCAAAAACTACATTTACTTCATTTATCCTATTAGGATATTAACTCACCAGTTTTCCTCATGAAAATAGGATAACTTGTCATCTTATCCACAAGGATAGGGTGTTATCTTCTGGAGCACGCCTCTCTATATGGTCGGTCTTCATGAGGTCGGTCACAATAGTTTTTTGTACTGAGAGTGCTGCTGTCGACCTGATAATTGCCCGGTCATCCAATCTTTAAGTGGTCGGGTTAACGATCTTAAGTGCTCGGCCCCTGACTCATGTGGTCGGGTCGGTATTAATGATCCGGACCAATAAGGGAATTACCCTTTTACCCCTGTCGTGCTGCTTAAATGACATAGTGCCCGGAAAACACCATCAACATCTGTCCCCTAGTTCTCGGTTCCAACGAGTATACAAGTTGGTGCCGGGAACTATAAAAAGATGGTGTGCTGATCGCCTTGCTGGTGGTCGCTACAGAAATCACAGAGAAAAACGCATTGGCTGCAAATCTGGTCATTCCTGCCACCTTCATGTGCTCAGTCAACGAGGATCCCGATATCTACCCGTGGAGAAAATATTTTGCCCTTATGCTGATGACGATCGACTCGGTGGGACGTAACCCGATCCCGAGCTGAGAAGAACATTTGGCTCTGGGGCAATGTTACCTCCCCAGACCAATAGAGGGCCGACATGTGGGAGATGCTTCGATCCCATGCCGATGATAAGTCTCTCGGTGGGACGTATCCCGACCCCGAGCTGAAGAAAGACTTGGCTCTGGGGGAATGCTACATCCCCAGTCCAAAGAAGCCGACTCGGTGGGACGTAACCCGACCCCGAGCTGAAAGAAAGACTTGGCTCTGGGGGAATATTACATCCCCAGTCCAAAGAAGCCGACTCGGTGGGACGTAACCCGACCCCGAGCTGAAAGAAAGACTTGGCTCTGGGGGAATATTACATCCCCAGTCCAAAGAAGCCGACTCGGTGGGACGTAACCCGACCCCGAGCTGAATAAACCATAAGGCCTCGATGGAATAAAATCCAGATCCGAGCCGATTAACCAAGCGGTCTCGGCGGAACGAAATCCAGCCCCGAGCCGAATAAACAAGTGGCATCGGCGGAACGAAATCCAGCCTCGAGCCGAATAATCAAGCGGCCTCGGCGGAACGAAATCCAGCCCCGAGCCGAATAACCAAGCGGCCTCGGCGGAACGAAATCCATCCCCGAGCCGAATAACCAAACGGCCTCGGCGGAACGAAATCCAGCCCCGAGCCGAATAAACATCGGCCTCGGCGGTACAAGAGCAAACCCGAGCCAGGAAGAAACATCGATCTCGGCGGTACAAGAGCAGACCCGAGTCGGAAAGAAACATCGGTCTCGGCGGTACAAGAGCAGACCCGAGCCGATTAACCAAGCGGTCTCGGCGGAACGAAATCCAGCCCCGAGCCGAATAAACAAGTGGTCTCGGCGGAACGAAATCCAGCCCCGAGCCAGGTAATCTTTGGGACTTGCTCAGAAGGGAATTGAATCAACCTTGTGAAGCCCTACCGAATCTGGCACGGGCGTCCCCTTGCCAGATCAGTGAAAAACAAAATCAAAAATTTGAAAAATAAGACCAAAAAAGGTGGGGGTGACTCGGCACTTGTCCCAAAAGAAAACTTTTTACAAATGTAAACAACAGCACGGATGCCTCACAACAGCGTCCTGCCCGAGGCCTCCAAAACACAATTCTGAATCTTTTAATTCAGTGTCCCGGCGAACCAAGATTTGGATCAAAAAGAGCGTTTGATTGGTAAGGGCACATCCTCTACACGTCGGTCCACTGGGGAGCCTGTGTGTTTCGTGAGGGCTCCTCCTTACCACGCTGGAGTAGGCACAGGCTACAGGGGCTCAACGCATCCCCGTGCTGTGCCTCTCACGGATCCAAGTGATGAATGGATCAAAGAGTGTCCGGGGCGCTAAGGGCATATCCCTCCTTAGGTCCGGTATCACTGGAGCTAGCAATCGTCACGGGGGCCTTGTCACTCCCCGTGCTATGCTTTCCCACGGATCCATTACATCGGGTAAATGAGGATCAAAGAGTGCTCGATATATTAAGGGCATATTCCTCCTTATGTTCGGTAACACTGGAGCAAGCAATCGCCACAGGGGTATCATCTCTCCCCGTGCTATGCTTCCCACGGATCCTATGCATCGAGTATGTCCCTGAGGACCCCGAGCTAAAGAGATATTTGGTCCTGAGGGAATGTCCTGTCCCCAGTCCGATGAGCATGACCCGGTGGGACGTAACCCGACCCCGAGCTGAAAAAGGCATTTGGACCTGGGGGAATGTTACGTCCCCAGTCCGAAGAGCTGACTCGGTGGGATGTACCCGACCCCGAGCTGAAGAAGGCACTTGGACCTGGGGGAATGTTACGTCCCCAGTCCGAAGAGCTGACTCGGTGGGATGTACCCGACCCCGAGCTGAAGAAGGCACCTGGACCTGGGGGAATGTTACGTCCCCAGTCCGAAGGGCTGACTCGGTGGGACGTACCCGACCCCGAGCTGAAAAAAGGCACTTGGACCTGGGGGAATGTTACGTCCCCAGTCCGAAGGGCTGACTCGGTGGGATGTACCCGACCCCGAGCTGAAAAAAGGCACTTGGACCTGGGGGAATGTTACCTCCCCAGTCCGAAGAGCTGACTCGGTGGGATATAACCCGACCCCGAGCTGAATAACCAAGTAGCTTCGGCGGAACGAAATCCAGCCCCGAGCTGAAAGAGGTATTTGGCTCTGGGGGAATGTCCCGTCCCCAGACCAATATGCGTGACTCGGTGGGACGTAACCCAACCCCGAGCCGAATAACTGAATGGCCTCGGCGGAACAAAGTCCAGCCCCGAGCCGATCATGTCTTAGTGCTTTGGTCGTTTCTTTTGTATTAGGCGCTAAGTTTGTCCCCGGTTTTTTGAGTAAGTCTTTCTATTTATGTTTTACGAAAGTGGACGAGAACCTTTTTGAAAAGAGAAAGTTTTTATTCATGTTTCGGGGACAAACTGCCCTTTTCTCAGTTGATTTGGCGGCCACATGCTCTTTGTCTGGTCGTCATAACTTCGTGGTCAATGTATTTGTTCAGATATCCGTTTCGTGCTAGGTCTTCCATCTGCTCTCGTAGATCTTTACATCCGTCTGTTGCATGTCCTCTGGAGTTGTGGTGTACGCAATAAGCCTTTTGGTTCCTCTTGTCCGGGGGAAACCTTCGTTGGTCGGGTTCTACTAAGAGGCCTTTCCCTTGGATCTCCATGACAATTTGTCCCAGTGGTTTCTTTAGGGGAATGTATGCATCTTCCCCGACCACATGGTTTACTTGGGTTGGCGCCCTTCTCTCTTGATTGTCCCGGTGCAGTGGCTTGAATTCTTTGTACTTCGGGAGTGGTCTTCTGGATTCTCTTTCTGTTCGGCGGGGAGCACCCTCCCTTGCGGTTCTTTCTCTGATAGTGTTCCCTTTTCGGGATACTTTCTCTTCGTTCTCCAATAAAACGAATTTTCGGGCCACCTCCAGAGCGGTGGCGTAGTCCGGGGTGTCTTGGATCCTTAGATGGGTCCATAGCCTTCCGATTTTCAAGGCTCCCTTCAAGCTTTCCAAGGCCTCGGGGGATTCATACCCTCCGACTTCGAGTACCATATTATGGTATCTTTCAATAAATATCTTCAGGGGTTCATCGTCTCCTTGCTTCATAAGCCTTAGTTCTCCAACTGTTTTCCTGGGGACACAAGCCCCCTTGAAGTGCCGTATGAATGACTTTTTCAGTTGTGTGAAGCTGCTGATGCTTCTTGGGGCCAGGCTTCTATACCATAGGATGGCCGGTCCGGCCAGAGTTAAGGGGAATACTTTGCAAATGGCGTCCCCTGTTACCCCTTGCACCTCCATTAGTAGGACGAAACCTTCAATGTGGGTTTTGGGATCGGTATGGCCCTTGTATGGTGTCATGGTCGGCATGCTGAATCTTTTTGGGAATTTCTCTGATTTTATTTCCTCTGTGAGGGGGGACTCATCTTTGCCGTCCTGGATATCCCCTCTGTGTATTGGGATGTACTCCCCATTTGATCAGCTCTTCCCGTAACCAAGATTTCATGTTGCTATCTTTGGTTCCATTCCGCCTCCTGCGGTCTCCTTTCTTTCTGTTATCCCGGGGGTGGTGCTTCTCGTGGCTGGTCTCTCGCATTTCTCTTCTTTCTTTTCTCCTTTCGTCATTTCGTTTTCTGTCTGGTAGGGGTTGGTGGTTATGATGGCTTGTTCTGTCTGTGTTCTTTCGTCGGTTTGTCCTTTCTTCTCTCCTCCCAGTTGGATCTCCCTACTGGATCGGACTGTCTCCCTTATACCTGATCCCTCTTCCGGGGTCTGTCTTCCTCACTTATATCGACAATTCTTTTTCCTTCTGCTATGTCGTTCCTTCGTCGGCTAGTCCCCGCTTCGAATTTTTCATTGTGTGCTCCTTCTATCCTTTCCAACCGGTCTACTATGGTTTTTAGCAGAGTTTGGCTTTCCTCCATTTCTTTCCTCAGGTTTTCCTCAATCTTCTCCATCCAATCTGTAGCCGAGCTCCCTGATGGTTGGTGGCTTCCGTCTTCCGCCATTGTCTTACTACACGTGTTGCTTTTTGTTGAGTTCCCCACAGACGGCGCCAACTGTTGACGGTGGATTTTGGTCTCAGGATAATATGGGAATATCACCTCCGAGATAATCCTCATTCAATAGTGAATTTGTTTGGTTATGGGGGACCAAAGGCAAACTTAGCAAAAGACAGATAAATGCACCAATCGACAAAGAGATTTAACGTGGTTCGGCGGATCTTGCCGACCTACGTCCACGGGCACAAACAGGATGATACTTTTTATTACTGAGATATGCTTCTCGGATCTTTTTTGTGTTTACAAGTCAGAGCTTGATGATTCTGATGCCCACTTTTAACCTTCAACTTGTTCTCTTATTCTCTCTTTTTTGTTGTTCCTCTTTTCCTTCACTCTACCCTCCTATTTATAATGGTGAAGAAATCATATTCCTATTTGTACAAGAATTTCCTAGTTGAAACTATTTCTTTTTCCATAAGGATTCCTAGTCAAAACTATTCCCTTTTTCCATAAGGATTCCTAGCCAAAAACTACATTTACTTCATTTATCCTATTAGGATATTAACTCACCAGTTTTCCTCATGAAAATAGGATAACTTGTCATCTTATCCACAAGGATAGGGTGTTATCTTCTGGAGCACGCCTCGCTATATGGTCGGTCTTCATGAGGTCGGTCACAATAGTTTTTTGTACTGAGAGTGCTGCTGTCGACCTGATAATTGCCCGGTCATCCAATCTTTAAGTGGTCGGGTTAACGATCTTAAGTGCTCGCCCCTGACTCATGTGGTCGGGTCGGTATTAATGATCCGGACCAATAAAGGAATTACCCTTTTACCCCTGTCGTGCTGCTTAAATGACATAGTGCCCGAAAACACCATCAACACGGGTAGAAGTAAATACAGTGCTCGGGAGAGAGAAAGAGAGATTTGATCTAAGATCAATGTAAGTATCCATCCGCATATCATTATTATTTTATTCATATGCGCTTTATTATGTGTTTAGAATGCATGTTTAAGGGTGTATGATGATGAGACCTTAACAAAAATAATAAATTGGTTGCCAATTTGCACGCAAAAAACCCTCACAAATATTAAGCGTTTTTCCTTCCATTGAGTGATTCTCACTCAAGATCCGAGACGGCATTGGTTTGTTGGCCAAAGTCAAGGCCTTTGTCTGTCGAAGATGTGTTTGAATCACGAAGGCTTTGTTCCATATCAGTATCTTGTCCAAGTTGTGGTTTGTTGGCCAAAGTCAAGACCACTTCTTGTCCATCGACATTGATTACGAAGCTTTCCATGGTCAATGGGTCGCGCTTGACTGGGATCACTAAGTTTGTTGTGCCAAAGCCAAGGCTTAGTTGATTCAGAGGAAAAAGGTTAGGTAATATATTGGATGTATTGGCATATATAAGATATATGTTTCGGACTTGGATGTCCCCTAACCGGATCTAGGAATTGGATTGGATCCAATCGATCTTAGAGATCTACCTAGTTAATTATCATACAATTTGTTGGCCAAAGTCAATATTGTGTGATATTTAACGGGATCTTAGCCTACTAGGAAACACAGTTTCCCGAGTACTCGACAAAGGGTTAGAGGCTCGCAGAAAAATAGTGGGAGGCAAGAATTTAATTTGCAATATTCGTTCAATTACTCGCCACGCGCTCATCACAAATTATTTCGTCGTTATATTAAATGTTAGTTGGACTAATATTTAAATTGTTGTTTTAATTAACAGTTGGATTGTATTATAGTTGATTATATAATTGGATTATAGTAATCAATATATTTGAATTAATTAATTTCAATATACAGTTGATTTTATAATTGGATTATAGTAATCAATGTAATTGAGGTTAATTGATTTAAATAATATTTGATTGTATAGTTGGACTATAATAATCAATATAATACAAAGTACCACAAATCGTTGATTAAATAGTTGGACTATTAGAATCAAGATAATATTGAAAGATTGGCATTTAAAACATAATCCTGGGGAAAATGTATTTAAATGGTTTAATTTTCAAATTGGGAATAAAATTTCAGGATGGTCCTGGAAAATAATAAGTTATTTTATTTGATAAAATAATATATTAAACCTAAGCAAGGAGTTAAGCAAATAAGTGGAACATGATATTTGGAATATTCATGTAATGATAACTTTAGTGCTTAATCCATTATACTTGTCAAGTAGACTCCTTAATTTCTGAATCAGAACTAAGGATTAGATCATTAAAGTATGATAATGAATTTGAAGGATTTTCATGGATATATTTTAGATCTTTGAAATACTAAATTGCAATAAATAATTCTTGGAGAATTAATGACTATTCTCAAGGAGACAAAGTCAAACTTTGCAATTAGGCAAGTAGCGCAAGGCGCACCTTACTTCGATATTCTAGAAATCCGAGGCTTGGCCAAAGGCTTCTGGAATATGAAAAATGGCAAAGGCAAAATCATTATAATCTTCTGCGAAGATAAAATGACATATCCCATGAAGGAATTGAAGACGAGCAAGGCTCTGACTTCAAAATGATTGTCATAATTATGTTCACAGCTAGTATTAAAATTAGATTTTAGATACTTAGTGTGGTACATAAAATATATGTATTGATGTTCAGAATCTGTTTTGAACAGGATACTGA
This sequence comes from Zanthoxylum bungeanum, assembly GCA_019454045.1. Lineage (NCBI taxonomy): Eukaryota > Viridiplantae > Streptophyta > Magnoliopsida > Sapindales > Rutaceae > Zanthoxylum > Zanthoxylum bungeanum. The sequence continues at coordinate 520,551 of SKCR01030632.1, forward strand.
CTTCAATAGAGATTTATTTGCGAATTGAAAACGGGACGAAAGTCGCTGTTTTAACCGTAGATACCTGAATTTAGGAACTACCTTCGGGTTAGTACTTAAATTAGGAAACTGTTATAATGTAACTAGTTTGACTAGAAACATTATCTCTATGTCAGTGTTTAACCCGCTGCGGGTGAACCTTTATATTCTAGAACACTAAAATGTTTCATTATATAAAGATGATATGGAGATAAACACATTAGATGTAAATAACAGAATTTATATTTTGAATATAAATAATATCTCAAATGTATAACATGACAAATAAATAGCTCAAACTGATTTGATCAATTAAGAAACTAATTGTGGCATTGTTTTCTGGGACACAATCAAACAAGACTCGTATACCCACACTTTCGAAGAGTGGGTACTATGACTGATTTGATTCTAATCAAATAAAGTCTACGAATCTAGTTTATTGGGCAAAGTGCCTCAAACACTATTTACTTGGTAAAAGTGCAAGTGCCACCGATCTGTTAGCCCTAGTTCATAGTGAAGCAAGTGGGCCCATGTCTAGCTAGGCTAGATGTGGATATGAATATTTTATGACCTTTACGGATGTGGCATCGCGTATGGTTATGTGTTTCTTTTGAAACACAAATCGAAAACTTTCACAGTTTCAACACGAAATAGACAAACAGATCGGCTAAAGTATTAAACCATCACGGTTTGACCATGATGAAAATACTTAAGCAATGAGTTTCTCTTATACTTGAAAGAGTATAGTATTCTTTCAATGAGGACTCCTCCCGGAACACGTCAGTTTGAAGATGTGTCCGAAATGATTAATCGAATTGTGTTAGACATGATAAGGCTAATCATGAGTCGCTCTGAGCTACCATTTCCTTCAACGGATACGTTAAACAGTGCATAACTTATTTTGAATAAGGTTCCATAAATATCTGTTTGACGGATATCATATTAGATATGAACAGGAAAGAAACCAGGTTTCTCATTCCTGATAATTTGGGAATGCTAGGCATACGTTTGGATGATACCAAACAAGAACCCAAATTGGATAAGTTCCAAATGTAGGTTATCCTAGGGATACCATAAGTATTGTACTTATACAGCTCACGAGAGAACAATTAGATTGTTGCTCACCATGCGGTTTTCCTAAGAGGAATACTGATATGCAGTGGTAAGTGGGAGGATAGTAAAACTCGATGAAAATCTGAGTAATACTATTCAAAGACACCGAATCTTAATGGAACATAAATAGTTCATCAAGGATGAGACTATTACCAATAATCTTCGAATACACAAGAACCACGTATGTCGGAGAGAATCAGAATACAACCTGGGGTATGAGTTTCTGATCTCACCTCATAATGATGTTTATCTTATTGAGGAATACCAACTGACTATGTATGAGGAAGTGATACAAGGTATCGACTCCCTATTATGGCAAAGTGCCATAAAGTCCGATATGGATTCCATGTATATCAACTATGTTTAGACACTAGTTGACGTACCGTAAGGCATTGTGCCTATTGGTACTAAATAAGTCTTCAAGGAAGACATACATGGATGGAAACATACCATCGTACTAAGCTAGGCTTGTAGCGAAAAGGTAGAGTTATCGACATTGTGTTGATTGCGATGAAACCTTTTACCTGTTGCCACGGCAAATCCATTTCGACAATGCTTGCTAATGCTGCATGTTTCATTCATGAAATGCGGCAGCTGAATGCCAAAACAGCTTTCCTTAACGGAAACCTTTCGGAGGATGTTTACAACATCCTGACGGTTTTGTCGAACCATAACAAGCAAACTAGGTTTGCAGGTTATTGATCCATGTTTGGATTGAAGCAAACATTAGGTTCTTGGAATTGTCGTTTTGATGTAATCATAATAGTTATGATTTAATTCAAAACGAAAATAATTCTTGGTATATAAGGAGGTTAGTGAGAGCGCACTGACAGTAAATGTCCTGAGTAATGATGATATATCATTTCTTGGAAATGATATTCCCATAATATAATCGGTGAAAGCTTGGCTTTCATGATAACGACTATAAGTCGTAACAAAGGTAATATACAATAGTATAACGGAACAGTGAGCTGGAAATCTTCCAAGCAAGATATTGTTACCGAATAAACAACAAATGCGGGTTATTGCTGCAACTGAGGCAGCAATAGAAGCCATTTGGGTCGATAATAAATCTAATTAGATTAGATATAGTTCTGTTAGCAGCTGAGCTAGGCGTCAGCACAAGCTAAAGAATTAATGGTCTCATCGACGATCCAGATACTTATTTTGATATTCATCTGATTCGTTCGGATCATACATCGCGGCGATGTGATGATCGAATAAATCGCATCAGATGATAATCATATAAATCCGCTGACGAAAACCTTTTCTCAGCAGTTTGAGCCAACCGTACATAGTTCGGGTGTTAAACACTCGAGTGACTGGCTATAGGCCAAGTGGGAGATTGTTGGACAATATGACCCATAGCGTCACTATTTGTACAGATCACGGTGTGTTGTACAAATTAACTATGTACAAAAGAGATTGCACTCTTATCATTTGTGATTAGATCACCTAGATATAAAATGATAGGAGGTCCCTATGATTTGTTCCTGGAAGGAGAATGATATGAGACAGTATCAGTCCACGAAGGATAAATCATTAAATATCCCTAGTCAGAGTATTATCGAGATTGGATATCGATAAATACGTAAAAGACTAGTATTACACGTGTGCACTTTGTGAGGGCACAACGGCATAGTTCTCATATATTTGGGTATAGGATACTCATGCAAGTGTAATAGGAGGTTGTGTTTTACCGATGGTACGGGAAACAGCTTCGCTCTGGATAGACCCCTGCGGAATCCCATTGGTAGTATGACTATGTGTCTATGGGAGTCTGCAATCAGGGTAGGTGTATTTGGTCTTAACCTGAGACTTGCACCGCTAATACTTACGACAATCAATATACTTTGGTTGAGGTCGTCCAGGGCTTTAACAGGTTCTGTGTACGCCAATGCTGGGTATATGAGAATCGTAGTGTGTTGGGTGTGATGTTAAGACGGAAGTATCACTCCAGTCATATGGAGATGATGGTTACATAGGATACGGAACTCGTTCTCTTAAATGCTCGAGCTATCGGGATATTATATCTAGGTCATGTATATCCGATTATAGAGACTAGTTTTCAGACATCCGATATGTGCTTCATACGGGGCAGACACAATTCCAGCCCCAAGCCTAGCGCACGTGAACATCCGATACTGGATCGAAATACACAATACTACGGTATACTACGCTTGATATAGATCATATATTCCTGTAAGGATATTTCTGGAGAATTGGGTAGGCATGGCGCTTTGCTAGAAGCCAACCTTGTCTTGTAAATCGGTACAAACGTAGTACGAGGTACTTACGTGTTTAGATAGTCCGACGACCGTATTTACTGTCAACATATCTGGGGATCTCATGGGTCGCTTCCCGAAGATTCACCGATGATGTATGACTCACACTTTAATTAATCTGGGATTAATTAGAAGAGAAGAAAATTAATATGGGATTAATTACGGAGATATTTTATCTGGGATAAAATATTAATTAAAGAGATAGAACGATTAATTTGGAATTAATCGATAAAATAATATATTTGATATATTATTATAAATTGGATTTCGACGCGGAAATTAAAATTAGATTTTAATTCGGGCGAACGAATTAATTTAGAATTAATTCGTTAGCGACGTGAATAGTGATTTCGCTAGGCGTAATCGTTTAATTGCGTCGCAACGGAAAATTCGTTAATTTGGAATTAGCGAACCCAAACCCGGGATTATTTGCGAGCGCATTCGCATTTCGAATTCGAATGCGGCACGCAAGTCAAATCGAGCGTCAAATCATTAGTCACATCAAGCGTCAAATCAAATGTCACTTTGAGTGATGTGACAAGTTGTCACTTGATTTGAGTGATTGATGTGGTGGTTGAAAAGGCATTAATAGGCTTTTGCTTTTTGACTTTTTGATTAATGGAAAATGCTTTTTGTATTTGTTTTTGTTTTTGGAAAATAAAAATAAATATATAAGTAAAACATTTTCCTTCTCTCTCCACTGACTCACGGTTTCCCCCATTTTCTCTCCTCTTCTCATTTTCGGCTTAGAGCCACTTCTTCTCCTTCAATTTCTGGTTTGACCGAACGCATAAGAGAAGAAAGAAAATGATTTTGTTGCAAAATCTTGTGCTAGCACACACCTTGAGTTATACATAGGTGATAGGGAAACGAACACATGAGCTTGGAATCCATTCTTGGAGCTTGAAGCTTGGAACATGACTACACACAACAGGTTTCTTACCTAAGTCAAGTTTAGCTGCTACAGGCACAGCTTTGGAAGAAGAAGCCTTATTACAGTTAGGCTCAGAAATAATACCTAACATACGGTCCACCTTTTTATGTCCACTAGAAAATGCGGACAATTGGGTTCTAGCATCTTCAAGTTTGGTCTCTAATATTTGGACTCTATTAACTAGGCCTATGTTCATCTCCTCTAGGTCATCAACCATCTAAAGGCTTTGCTCAAATTTAGCTTGAGCTTCATTCTTTTCTAGCTCAACTAGTTTCAGCATCTTATTGACCTCTAAATTAGTCTTCTTAATAGCTAAACTCTCATTAAACAGTTCAACATAAGCTACTTGAAGACTTTCCTCATCTACAGACTCATCGAGAGAGACATCAGAATCTACATCATTAACTACATTCTCTCTCTCATCAGAAACACTAGCAGTAAAAGCAATATAATTACCTTTAGGAGAATCATCACCTTCAGAATCACTAAGGGATAATGCCATGGCTTCTTGCCTTTAGCCCTAAGGTATGTGGGACACTCAGATCTAACGTGCCCATATCCTTCACATTCATAACACTGGGCACCACGGGATCTAATATCCATATCCTCTCCAGACTGTCTCCTACTATGCCTACTCTCTCTAGGCTCATCCTCTCTATCCCTACTACTGTTATGGCCATTCTTCTTCAGCTTAAGGAATTTCCTAAACTTCTTTGCAAACAAGGGAAAATCATGATCCGTGAGGGTATCCTCATCACTAGACGAACCATGAACAACTTCCTTCGCGATCTTCATCGCTATATTTTTTGGCTTTAGATGCCCAGGAAGTTTCTGCTCATAAACCTGCAGTTTTCCTACGAGGTCTTCTAAATTAAGCTGATCAAGGTCATTGTTTTCCTCGATGGAGGTGATTTTGGGTAGGAACTTATCAGGCAGAGATCTAAAGATTTTCCTAACAATCCTGTCGGTAGGAATAGTCTCACATAAGTTAAAACTTGAGTTAACGATGTCGTTAATCTCAGCATAAAATTGATCAAATGTCTCATCATCCTTCATTCTAACGACCTCAAACCTAGTAGCAAGATCCTGGAGTCTATTATTTTTAACAGACAATGTGCCCTCATGCACAGTCTGCAGGATGTCCCAAGCATCCTTGGCTATCTCACACATTGAGATTCTCCTAGACTCAGCAGAACAAACAGCACCATATATGGCATTAACAACCTTGATGTTCCTATTGCTAGCATCAAATTCGTCATTGGTCCAGGTCAATTTATCTTTAGGGGAAGAGACCCCATCAACAACAACAACGGGAGGTTTCCACCCGTGTTCAACAGTCATCCAGACCCTCTCATCTAAGGACTTAAGGAACGCTTTCATGCGAATCTTCCAATGTAAATATTCAGTGCCATTAAAAAATGGCGAACAATTTAAGGGTTGACTACGCTCCATAGCTAAAGGGTCAAGGATCGAGTTCAGACTCTGATACCAATTGAAAATTCGGGGTTATCCTAGGTTCTGACCCTATGCGGAATAAATCACAATTAATTGAGACAAGTCCTAATTAATGTGTCAATGGAAGACAACAAGCAAACCACAATATAAATCAATAATATAAATTACGGAAAATAAAATCAATCACACAAAATCAACACAGTTATTTTAGTAACGAAGTGGAAAACTCTTGCGAGTAAAAAACCACTCCTGGTATATCGGCTACCAGCCCAATCCACTATATAGAGAATAACTTACAGCGATGGTCAAGACCTATGGTGGCAACTCCACCGACTCAAGTACCTCAATACTGCAAGAACTCAAGGCAACTCCTCAAGCCCGCGACCCACGGTTTTCTTCAGAACCTCTGAAGTCTCTGAGTAGATTGTATCACCAATGACGCTGGAACTCCGACTACCAAACTTCCTCCTAAAGAACTCTAAAGGATTAGAGAATTTGGGTTAAGTTGTGTTGAAGGTTTAACAAAGATGGAATCACACCATTAATGAAGAAGACAAGAAGATGAAGAAGTCTTCAATGGTGGATTCAAAGAGAGTTGAAAGCTTTGTGAGATTTAGGCTCAAGGGATTTGTGTTTCAACTGTTTCTCTCTACTATGGGGAATGACGGCTACATGTTATATTTATAGGTATGGTGAAAAGACTAGGATTTTCAAAGTGAAAAGGGCAAAAAATGCGTTCAGATCACAGTCGCGTTCGAACACATACTAGAACGCTCCACGAACGCGCCCTTTCTATGAAGACTCGTTCGAACGCCACTCGAACGCAATACGAACGTGAGCTCTCTGGAATGACCCCGTTCAAACGCACCAAGAACGTGCCTCGAACGATTGCTCTCTGGAATGCTCCCGTTCGAACCCAATAGTGAACGTGCCACTAACGCCACACGTTCGAACCCAATAACGAACGCATCACTAACGCCAACGGTTCGAACATTGCAACGAACGCACCACGAACGCATGTCTGATGCACAACAGCCAGAAACCAGTCCAATTGCACTAAGATCTTCATGATAGATTGCAACTCAATTGAACTCGTTTTGTCACGGACACATGCCAATAAAAATGGAACTAACAGTTGGAACCATGCTAAGGCAACCTTGAAAAGGGTTTACTTTCAGTAATCCTTGGAAAGGCACCGGAACTGTGGCTGCGGCTGTGCTCCTCTTGCTCACTCTCATTCAAGCCATATGTGCTATCGTGAAACCATGAGCTGTGTTTGTATTAGAATGTGTGCTATGCAATCAATACTAGTATACGTGTGTTTGTGTATGATGCTTGACTGATTCTCATTGTAATAATATAATTGCTTGTTGTTATGAATAAAATATAAAATATAATTGTTTGTGTTTGTGTTTGTGTTTAATTGCTTGACGTTACACACGCGTAGTTACTAGTGTCGGAGTTCAAACGCGTAGCGAACGCTACTCGGACGCAACCTTATCGGATGACTTTGTTCGAAAAAGCACTGCGAACGCGACTCAAACGCATCACACTGGATCGTGTTGTTTGAACGCCAAGACGAACGTGACACGAACGTCATATTAGGAAACCTGCCAACCACAAAGAACATCACATAAGAAAAATTATAGGTGTCACATTGGGTATCATTTCCCTTACTAATAATTTTATCTATTAAAATAATATAATATATAGGTAACCAAAAAAATTTGGCTAAAATAATATAAATATATTTATATTTGAAGAATATTTTAGAATATAGTTTATTTTTCACACTTTAATACCACATAGATAAATAAATATATATTTAAATGATAAATTTAGATCAGTCTTTCGAAATCATTGGAACATGGAAACAAATTGAGAAAAAGAAAGTAAAGTCAATTGCTTTCAAAAAGTCATTTATCTTTAAATAGTTTACGAGGAATTTATCCAATCATCATGTAATTAAACTCATTTACGTCCAAAAGAGATTATGATTTATTTTATTGGCTTTGAAATCTAATGCACGATTTTGGTATTAAATAATTGTGCTATTTATGTACTGACTTAACTTTCTCACAAAATGCCAAAGAAGTAAAGCTAAAGTATATATGAACAGTAACTCATCTTTAAATAGTATCTGTTTATTAGCCTCCCAAAAGAGATGCAAAATGTTTCTTTAGACACAAGTTTATAGCATTAATTTGGGGGGGGGGGGCCTAACATTGCATGTGTTGCAAACCCTTAAACTTTGCAAATATGTTTAATAAAGTAAGAAGCTGTGCCCTTAAAAAGCCACCGATTTTTGCTATCCCTCTTATAAGTTGTCTAGATGTGCACGATCTTTTGTTAAGATGATAATGGCGAAAAAGAAAGTTAGATAAAACACATCTATCGACAGAAAATCACATTTAGAAAGTGTTTAGGGTTTGACGCAGGTAGTTAAAGATGTAATTGACAAAGCGAGCGAGATCATATTACGCTCTAATACAAAACGGCTCGAAACCACAAGTATTAAGATAACAATCTTATCAGAAAAAATAAAAATGAAGTTTATTTTTTAAAAAGATATTCGAAAATATGAGAGTACAAACCATATTAATAATTTCTAACCCTATTTAGATTTTTTTTTAATAAAAAAAATCCTCCATAATAGTAACTAGAGTAATAAAACATAAAATAAAATAAAATACACCACATCAGAGAACAAAATAATTAACTAGATGGAGGATCATTTGTGAAGGAGATAAGGATTATTCATGGACAAAAGTAGAAGATGAATGACAATCAACCTAACACAATTTTAAAAAATCCTTTATATCCTCATGCCATTGTTTCTATGTCTATGGACATATACAAGATTTTTCTTTTTAGTTTAGGGCCATCAATCAACAATGAGCATGCTATTATTTGCGTCAATATTCTTATTTTTAATAAACCTTTACAGCTTTCCTCCTAGTGGTTTGAAGTTATAGCTTCCTATACTTTTTGTTGGTTGCTAAAATTAGTTGTCATGGATGAGTTTAGATATGAGATCTAATGAGCTTTTAATATTTGGCTTTACATGTTTATTGTTACTTGTATATATGCTGAGGGTTTTGCTAATATATTAATATTTTTGTATCGGTACTTGTATACTGAAGTAAAAAAACATAAGTAATTAAACTTGAAACGTCTATCATCGAATTTGAAATTATTTTATATAAATTTAAAATATATATCAATAAATTTGAAATTTGATAACATTTAACTTGGAGTTTTATATATTAAACATGAAAAAAAAATCCCCTCTACCCATATGTTCATTGTACAGTAAATGGTAGAATCGGTCGTGAATCGACACATACGTTTAATTCGAAAATATCTATAATTTTTTTATAAAAATCAAATTTTATTTTCATTAAATCAATATTTTAACTATCCGAGTATACGTGGAATTATGGATTAAATAGTGTAAATTATAAATACTTTAAGTGGGCTAATAAAATATTTCTCATGTGAGTTTAGGGTCCCATGCATGCCATAAACTGTCACGTAAGTTTACATGCACCATTAACAAAAGACAACTAACATCATGTTGTGGGACTTTCCCTTATTATTTTTTCATACCTTCGTCCCCATGAAACGACGTCGTCGCCGGGCCCCGGCTCTCTGGTTATCAATTAATGCACAACTATATATCGCCGATTCGCCGTGCACTTGCCCTTCTGTTTGTTCGTTTCTTATTTCACTTTCAAAATATCTCTCTTTATATATGCTTTAAGTAACATCACTTTCGCCTTTCCCTTTTTCCACCTTTGTTTTTTTCCTAGTGAGGAACATATTTTCCTCCCTACAGTAATTTTTTTATTACTTATTTTTAACAATTTTTATAATGCTTTATTGATTTTTTAGGTTAAAATTTTCACCATGCAACTACTAAATAATTGCCATCAATTAGTTTTCAAGCATCTAAATATCTAAAGAGGTAAGATATTACTCACCCATATATGTGTGGCATTAGCTCATGAGTGGGCTAAGCCCGACCGCAGTTCGATTCCGGAATCGAATCGGTTGTTCCAGTACTTGCTGAATGAGGAACCGGAATCGAACCGTACAGTTCGGTTCGATTCTAGTTCCCATTCGGTTTCTATTTAGAACCGGAACCGAAATCAAAACTGAATTACAACTAAGGATTTGACAAAATTTATTATGTTGTATACATAATTTATTTTATTGATATATAAATTAATAATCTCGTTAATATATCAATGACTAAATTATGAGCTCTTTATAAAATATGACACGAGTGTTAACATTCATTAACTTGTTTAAGTTAAACGAATACATAAAATAATGATAATTCGTAATTTAGTAATTAGGAATATTCATATAATCACAATACATAATATATTAAGTTAAATGTTTTTGAAAAAAGTAACAATACCTTGATAAATTAATTTTTTATTAATTAAAGTATAAATTAATAAATATTAGTTTAAATATTATCTTGATTAATTAATAAATTTTGTAGGTTCTATGATTCGGTTCCGCGGTTCGGTTCCGAGGTTCGGTTCCAAGGTTTGGTTTGGCGGTTCGATTTTGGTTCGGTTTTAACCTAGATTCCGATTTGGTTCTTAAACTTTGAAGAACCGAAACAGAACCGATCATTCGTCAGTTTCGGTTCGATTCAGAACCGCCGAACCATTGACCAGTTCGGTTTCAATTCTGATCCAATTCAGTTTTGGTCTGGTTCGTGGTTCGGAACTTAACCGCGGTCAGGGCTAGAGTGAGCTACTCATGCCCAAGTCCGATGCTAATCTCACAATCTTTGTTTAGATTGAGGTTTAAGAAAGTATAATAAAATAAAGAATGGTGTTTGTGAAGAATTGTAAAATGAAGATATGGTTATTAAGGTAATTTGATGGGTGAAAAACATCATTTTACCATACTCTTCATAACATTCTAATTTGGAGTGTTTTCATGATTTAAATGTTGTTGTTTTTTTTATTAATTTTACATTACCTTACTTTCTAATACATTCCAACCAAACACAATAATGTTATTAAACCATCATTTTACCATACCTTGTTCCCAAACATAACAAGGTAAATTATTTTACTTTATCTTATCTTTCCTTACTTTACCATACCTTAATAAATCTCATTACACTCAATCCATAATAATAAAATATTTAGCCTATTAATAATTACATGAAAAAAATTTTATCGCCCTCAAATTCTCAAAATAAAATTATGCTTCACCCTCGGCCCATTTCCTTATCTTTAAAAAAAAAAAAAAACTATAAATCAATTTTTTCCTTTGTTAAGATTTCAAAACCGGAAAATAATATGGTATTATGAAAACTATTGGAGAATAGTGGTAAAAGCTAAAAACTATATTTTAGTGTCTTTGCCATTACAACAAATATATGGCTAAAAGTGATAAGAATCAAAGTAAAAATGGAGACAAATTCAATGAATTATTAAGAGTGATTGTCTCTCAATCTTTAGGAAGCAATTTAAAGACTGATTGTCAATGAACATTAGGATTGATTGATACAAAAGGTCACATTTCTCATATAAAATTAAATACATTTATTAACATTTTTACCATAAAAATGAAGTGAAATATTATAAATTTACAAGAAATCTAAATGCTAATTATTATTTTTGTTTGAGAGATGAAATACTCAAATTCAACGTATTAAATGCATTGGGTCATAAAATTTTGCCTTGGAGACTTCAAATTAACTATTAAAATTACATTTTTTTTGGGGTTTGGAGTTTTGAACTTAACAAGAAGTTTGTGTGGTGTTAAATTATGGGATGACACCATCCACAATTGTGGATCATTGTTGGCCAAGCACACATATTCACCATCAAATCAATTAAATTAGGGTTTGGTCGGGGCTTGGGCTAACAATTTTGGGTTATAAAGTTATAATAATATTTATTTATATAATAAAGCACCTAATAATTACGATTAGTGCCCATGCACCGTCTTCGTTGGCAAAGATCAAGTCAACACGTTATGTTGAAAATTTTAATCGGATAAGGTATTGAACAATCTTTCTGCGTGTTAATGTGCCATTCAAGATTAATATTAATTTAAGATTTATTTGACAGTTCTTTTATAATTTAAATTAAAAAATACGAATATTTGTAAGGACTTACAAGAAAGAGATGTTAAAAACTAAGGGTGGAAATTGAGTCGGTATTCGTTTATTTGTTCGATTCGATTCGATTCGTATTAAAGAGAAAATGAGTTTGGAAAAACCGATTCGTTTAGTAAATAAATCAGTTCGATTCAATTCAATTCGTTTATTAAATGGATCAATTCGATTTAATTCATTTATTAAATGAATATAATACAAATTTAAATTAACTGATCCGTTTATTCATTTAAAATTCGTTTATTTATGTTGACGGCGGATTTTGGTCTCAGGGTAATATTGGAATATCACTCCCGAGAAAATCCTCCATCAATAGTGAATTTGTTTGGTTATGGGGGACCAAAGGCAAACTTAGCAAAAAACAGATAAACACACCAATCAACAAGGAGATTTAACGTGGTTCGGTGGATTTGGATCCGACCTACGTCCACGGACACAAACAAGATAGTACTTTTATTACTTAAACACTCTTCTTGGGTCTCTTTTTGTTTTCTACAAGTCAGAGCTTGAAGATTCAGATCCCGTATTTTTGATGCCTTTTACACATACTCTGCCCTCCTATTTATAATAGTGTAGAAATCATATTCCTTCTCCTATAAGAATTTCCTAGTTGAAACTATTCCATTTTCCCATAGGGATTCATAGTCAAAACTATTCACTTTTCCCATAAGGATTCCTAATCAAAACTACATTTACTTTCTTTATCATACTAGGACATTGACTTACTAGTTTACCCCATGAAAGTAGGATAACTTATTATCTTATCTTGTATGGATAGAATGCTTTATTTTCCCGAACATGTCTTGCCCTATGCTCGGTCTTCATGTGGTCGATCATAATAGTCTTTTGTACTGAGAATGATGTTGTCGACCTGATAATTGCCCGGTCATCTTGAACTCAAGTGCTCGGTCACTAACCGTAAAGTTCCCGGCCTCTTACTGTTGACTTTTTAGTGGTCGGGTCGGCATTAATAATCTTGACTGAGAAGTGAATTATTTTTTTACCCCTGTCGTGCTGCTTTAAATAACATAGTGCCTGAAAATACCATCAACATCTGTCCCATAGTTCTCGGTTCCAATGAGTATGCAACTTGGTGCCGGGAACTATATAAAGATGGTGTGCTGATCGTCTTGCTGGTGGTCGCTCCAGAAATCACAGAGAAATTACCTTCGCCATCAACTAAGTCTTCTATTTCTATCTTCATATCCTCGGTTATTGGAGATGCTGATCCTATTCAGAACGATTCTCCACCTCAAAGCAAATTGCTTACTTGGGTCGTTCCATTAGGAGATGAAGTTCCTCTTGTTGTCCAAACTAGGAATGACTCCTCCTCTGTAATATCTGTACCAGAGATTTAGAGGTCTTGACCTCTGACTGATCCAATCTTGATTGTGAGGAGACAATTTTGCCTCTGAGCTAACGATGATGTGCTCGGTGGCATGTGATCCTGTCTCGAGCTGTGAGAGATGCTCGGTCCTGGGGGAATGTTACGTCCCCAGTCCGAAGGACTGACTCGGTGGGACGCAACCTGACCCCGAATGAAGAGAGGCACTTGGACCTGGGGGAATGTTACGTCCCCAGTCCGAAGGGCTGACTCGGTGGGACGTACCCCGACCCCGAGCTGAGAAAGACACTTGGACCTGGGGGAATGTTACGTCCCCAGTCCGAAGAGGTAGACTCGGTGAGACGTAACCCGACCCCGAGTGAAGAGAGGCACTTGGACCTGAGGGAATGTTACGTCCCCAGTCCGAAGGGCTGACTCGGTGGGACGTACCCCGACCCCGAGCTGAGAAAGACACTTGGACCTGGGGGAATGTTACGTCCCCAGACCGAAGAGGTAGACTCGGTGGGACGTAACCCGACCCCGAGTGAAGATAGGCAGTTGGACCTGGGGGAATGTTACGCCCCCAGTCCGAAGGGCTGACTCGGTGGGACGTACCCCGACCCCGAGCTGAGAAAGACACTTGGACCTGGGGGAATGTTATGTCCCCAGTCCGAAGGGCTGACTCGGTGGGACGTACCCCGACCCCGAGCTGAGAAAGACACTTGGACCTGGGGGAATGTTACGTCCCCAGTCCGAAGGGCTGACTCGGTGGGATGTAACCCGACCCTGAGTCGAATAACTAATGGCCTTGGCGGAACGAATCCAGCTTCGAGCCGATTAATCAAGTGGCCTCGGCGGAACGAATCCAGCCCCGAGCCGATTAATCAGGTGGCCTCGGCGGAACGAATCCAGCCTCGAGCCGATTAATCAAGTGGCCTCGGCGGAACGCATCCAGTCCCGAGCCGATTAATCAGGTGGCCTCGGCGGAACGAATCCAGCATCGAGCCGATTAATCAAGTGGCCTCGGCGGAACGCATCCAGTCCCGAGCCGATTAATCAGGTGGGATTTACCCAGAAGGGAAGTGAATCAACCTTTTGAAGCCCTACTGAGTCCGGCACAGGCGTCCCCCTACCAGACCAGCGGAAAACGAAAACAAAACTCTGAAAAATAAAATTAAAGGGTGGGGGCGACTTAGCGCTTGTCCCAAAATAAAACGTTTCGCAAGTATAAACAACAACACAGATGCCTCAAAACAGCATCCTGTCCGAGGCCTCCAAAACACAATTCTGAATCTTTCAATTCAGTGTCCCGGCGAACCAGGATTTGGATCAGGAGAGCGTTTGAATGGTAAGGGCACATCCTCTATACGTCGGGTCATTGTGGAGCCTGTGTATTGTACGAGGGCTCCTCCTTACCACGCTGGAGCAGGCACACGCTACAGGGGCGTAACGCATCCCCGTGATGCGCCTCTCTTGGTTCCAAATGATGAATGGATCAAAGAGTGTCCGGGACAGTAAGGGTATATTCCTCCTTAGGTCCGACATCACTGGAGTTAGCAATCGTCACGGGGGCCTCATCACTCCCCGTGCTATGCTTTCCCACGGATCCATTACATCGGGTAAGTGAGGATCAAAGAGTGTTCGACACATTAAGGGCGTATTCCTCCTTATGTTCGGTAACACTGGAGTAAGCAATCGCCACAGGGGTATCATCTCTCCCATGCTATGCTTCTCACGGATCCTATGCATCGAGTATGTCCCTGAGGACCCCGAGCCAAGAGAGATACTTGGTTCTGGGGGAATGTCTCGTCCCCAGACCAATGAGCATGACTCGGTGGGACGTAACCCGACCCCGAGCCGAAAAAGGCACTTGGACCTAGGGGAATGTTACGTCCCCAGTCCGAAGGGCTGACTCGGTGGGACATACCCCGACCCCGAGCTGAAAAAGGCACTTGGACCTGGAGGAATGTTACGTCCCCAGTCCGAAGGGCTGACTCGGTGGGACGTCCCCCGACCCCGAGCTGAAAAAGGCACTTGGACCTGGGGGAATGTTACGTCCCCAGTCCGAAGGGCTGACTCGGTGGGACGTACCCCGACCCCGAGCTGAAAAAGGCATTTGGACCTGGGGGAATGTTACGTCCCCAGTCCGAAGGGCTGACTCGGTGGGACGTCCCCCGACCCCGAGCTGAAAAACTAAGTGTCTTCGGCGGAGCAAAATCCAGCCTCGAACTGATGGTTGAAGCGGCCTTGATGCCAACTGTCTTTTGTAGTGGGCGTCGAGTATATCCCACGTTTTTGTATATGGCTTTCAACTTTGTTTTAAGAAAGCGGATGAAAAAGGTTTTATTCATATTTGGGGACATACTGTCCTCCTTACAGTTCTTCTGCGGGATATTTCGAGAAAAAAACTTTATATTTGGCTCATTTGTGGGCATTGTTTGATAGCGACCGACCGACCACCTTGTAATCTCGGGGCCTGTTCCGTTTCTAGTACGTCTGACTCCCGAGTTTTGTTATAGTTTTTCCCTGACCGATTAGAATCTCTGGTCAGTGCTATGTGTCCTCTGCCTAGTCGCCATAACTTCATGGTCAATGTATTTATTTAAATATTCATTCCTCGCCAGGTCTTCCATCTGTTCCCGCAGATCCTTGCATTCGTCCGTTGTGTGCCCTCTTAGATTATGATGTACGCAGTAAGACTTCTGGTTCCTTTTATCTGGGGGGAATCTCCTGAGGTCGGGTTCTATCAAGAGGCATTTTTCCTATATTTCCATGATGATTCGCCCTGGTGGTTTGCTCAGGGGAATATATGTTTCTTCTCGGGCTACATGATTCACCTGAGTCGCGACCCCTCCTTCCTGCTCTCTTCGAGGTATCGGTTTGAATTCTTTGGGTTTTGGATTGAATCTTTTGAACTCCCTGTCCGGTCGTCGGGGAGCCTCTGTTCTTGCTGTTCTTTCCCGAATGGCCGTCCTCCTTCGGGAGATCTTTTCTTCGCTTTCTACCAAGACAAACTTACGGGCTACCTCTAGGGCGGTGGCATAATCCGGCGTGTCCTGGATTCTCAGATGAGTCCATAGCCTCCCGACTTTTAGAACTCCCTTTAAGCTTTCTAGGGCTTCTAGGGACTCATATCCTCCGACTTCCAGTACCATGTTGTGGTATCTTTCAATAAAATTTTTCAGGGGCTCGTCATCTCCTTGCTTCATAAGTCTTAATTCTCCAATCGTCTTTTTGGGAACGCAGGCCCCTTTAAAGTGTCGAATGAACGACTTCTTAAGTTGTGTGAAGCCTCCGATGCTCCCCGGAGCCAGACTTCTGTACCATAGGATGGCGGGTCCACCTAAAGTTAGGGGGAACACTTTGCAGATGGCATCTCCTACTACTCCATGGACTTCCATCAACAAGACAAAGCTTTCGATGTGTGATTTCGGGTCAGAGTGGCCTTTGTAGGGTGCCATGGTCGGCATGCTGAATCGCTTTGGGAATTTTGCCGACCTTATTTTTTCCGCGAGGGGAGATTCCTCATCACTATCCCAGGCATCCCCTGCATCGGTCTTGAGGCCTACTCCCCACTTGGTCATTTCCTTTTTTAACCAAGATTTTATTTCGCTGCTTGCGCCGCTATGTCGTATCCTGTGCCCCTCCGTGTGTCTATTGCCCCGGGTGCGGCGTTCCTCATCCCTTGGAATTTCCCGCACACTTTCGCTATGCTCCCTGTCCTCTTTTCTGAAGTCGTAGAGACTGTCATAGGAGGGATCCGGTGATGGTCTTCCTTTTTCTTCTTCTTCCCACGTGTCCTCTGTTTGCGAATATTTTTCTACAACTACGGATTTTATCCCATAGAGGTCCCTCCTCCTGGGTCTATCGTCTTCACTTGTGTCTATCACCCTTTTCCCTTCTGCTCTTTCTCTTTTTCTTCGACTGGTTCCGATGTCTGATCTCTCGTTGTTCGTTCCCTCCATTCTCTCCAACCGATCCATCATGGATTTCATGCTTTCTTCCATATTTTTCATCCAGTCTGTTGCTGGACTCCCTGAAGATTGATGATTCCCGCCTTCTGCCATTGTCTTACTACACGAGTTGCTTTTTGTCCAGTTTCCCACAGACGGCGCCAACTGTTGACGGCGGATTTTGGTCTCAGGGTAATATTGGAATATCACTCCCGAGAAAATCCTCCCTCAATAGTGAATTTGTTTGGTTATGGGGGACCAAAGGCAAACTTAGCAAAAAACAGATAAACACACCAATCAACAAGGAGATTTAACGTGGTTCGGTGGATTTGGATCCGACCTACGTCCACGGACACAAACAAGATGGTACTTTTATTACTTAAACACTCTTCTTGGGTCTCTTTTTGTTTTCTACAAGTCAGAGCTTGAAGATTCAGATCCCATATTTTTGATGCCTTTTACACATACTCTGCCCTCCAATTTATAATAGTGTAGAAATCATATTCCTTCTCCTATAAGAATTTCCTAGTTGAAACTATTCAATTTTCCCATAAGGATTCCTAGTCAAAACTATTCCCTTTTCCCATAAGGATTCCTAATCAAAACTACATTTACTTTCTTTATCATACTAGGACATTGACTTACTAGTTTACCCCATGAAAGTAGGATAACTTATTATCTTATCTTGTATGGATAGAATGCTTTATTTTCCCGAACATGTCTTGCCCTATGCTCGGTCTTCATGTGGTCGGTCATAATAGTCTTTTGTACTGAGAATGCTGCTGTCGACCTGATAATTGCCCGGTCATCTTGAACTCAAGTGCTCGGTCACTAACCGTAAAGTTCTCGGCCTCTTACTGTTGACTTTTAGTGGTCGGGTCGGCATTAATAATCTTGACTGAGAAGTGAATTACCTTTTTACCCATGTCGTGCTGCTTTAAATAACATAGTGCCTGAAAACACCATCAATAATTTATTTCATTTGTAATTTTTGATATTTTTTTTAATAAGTTCGAGTAGTTACTATCAATTATCACATGAAAAATAATGTTGTCTAATTTTGATACGTCATTTTTAGTAAATTCATCAATTATGTATTTCATGTATATACATTTATAAAGAATTTATGTAAATAAATTACAATAATTTATGTCATTGATTCATGTCAAGCCTAAACGAATATTCGTTTATTAAACGAATCGAATACGAATTCTGATATTAGAATTCATTTTGAGATCAGTGACCATATCATAATATTATAATAAAAAAAATTGGAATTAATTAAAGGATTATAATAAATAAATAAATAAAAAAAAAACAAGGAGACTATAGACGGGCTAGCCCTGATCATGATTGCTATGAATGTCAAGGTAAACTAATAATTGTAAATTAAATAGAGTTAATTTTAAAGTAAAGTTGAAAGTGTTTATCACACTTTTAACAGTTTTTTTTTTGAAAGCACATATGCTAGACCAATATTTTAAAACACGGTCTGGTCCATCGATCTGGGATGATTAGAGAGTAAATGGTCAGAGGTCGGACATGAGTTCAATCGGGGTCGATCCGGGATCGATAATACATTATTATTTTATTATATATTTATATATAAATATGATAAAAATGAATAAATTTTTATTTAAAAAAATTATAATTTACAGTAATTTTAATATTTTTAAAATATTTTATGATTTTTTAATAAAAATTATAACAAAAATATAGTAATAAATTAATTTTTTAATTTTAATTTGAATAATTTTTTTTAAAAAAAAAAAAAAACAAAATCCAGTCCGACCCTGACCGGTTCGACTAGGTCGCTGTTCAATTGGCCGTGTTGTCGAATCTTGGACCGGGTCAATAATAGGTAAGCTTTTGGGGTCACCCAGATCGGCCAAAAATCCAATCCACAGGTCAATCGATCGGACCAACTGAGTCGGTCCGGATTTTAAATCATTGTGCTAGACAACCATAACAAAATGATCCATAATTTGATTGTGTCAAGTCTAATAATCTGAAAATACTATTTAACTTGCCACTATAATTCGAATTTTGGAGGATGAGGTGATAAAAAATTATTTGGAATTTTCCCACCTCATTATCTTTTAAAAAAGAAAAAAAAAAGCCTCTCTTTGCAACATGATAAAAGGGGTTTTTGATAGTATAAATACCATAATTTAAAATTTCTTCCATTAAATTTGAAACCGTTTAATATAAATTTGAAATTGCAAACATCAAACATGAAAAAATAAAATCATTTGTACTCTTATACATATATTGTATAGATGGCCCTGGAAAAAGGCTTAGGGTCCGTTTGGTGTAGTTTTTTAAATAGTATTTTTTCATGTAGAGTTTTTATTAGTAGAGTTTTTTTGAAATAGAGTTTTTGATTAAAAAAAAAGTTTAAGTGTTTGGTTGTAAATGAAAGCTTTTATTAAAAATTATCAAATTACTTTATTGGATAAGTTTTTTTAAGTTGTGTTATGAAAAAAATAAAATAATATTGCTAAATTAAATAATGATATTATAGATCATTTAACCTTTTAAAAAAGTTTTTTAATCTCTACTCTCAAAAGCCTAAATTTTAGGCTTTTCATACTATAGGCAAAATATATTTTTTAATCGGCAGAACCCATAATCAGCTCACTGAACTTTTATCCAACATCTCAACAGCCCACCAAACTTTTATTTTCACCCTTTAGCCCACTGAACTTTTAAAAACGGTGTAACAAACCCATTTAGTATAACGTTGTTCCGTTTACCGTCCACGTCAGATTTTTCCGTTAGAAGTTGATGACGTGACAGTCAACAATGCAAATGTCAAATATAACAGAACATATATTTGACCCCCTGAACTTTTATAATACATCTCATTAGCCTCATGAACTTCAATATTTTACATATAAGTCTACATAACTGTAAAAAAATGATGTTAAAAACTACATAAACAATCATCAACACAATCATGTCTTGAAAAAATTACAAATGATCTGTTTAATTTCATTTGAACATTAATCAACACTATTAAAAAAATAAATTTTCAATATTAAAAAAATAATAGTAATACACAATCATATCTAATTTTTAATAAAATTTTAGAATAAAGGTGACGCAACATATTAAACACAAATTCATGATACTTAAATTATCAACAAATATCATTATTTGTTGATCTAAACATGTTTGTTACACACCTTAAATTAAACAAATATCATTATTGATACTATTGGTTAATCTAAGTCTATTATTTTGTATTTTTCGTTTCAATATTTTGTTTCTTTTCGTCTTTATGTATTGTTATTGTAGACCATTTAATATGTTGCGTCACCTTTATTCTAAAATTATTTATTAAAAATTAGATATGATTGTGTTTTACTATTATTTTGTTAATATTGAAAATTTATTTATTTTAGTAGTGTTGATTAATGTTCAAATGAAATTAAATAGACCATTTATAATTTTTTTCAAGACATGATTGTGTTGATGATGATATATGTAGTTATAAAGGTTTTTTTTACATCATTTATGAGAGTTATGTAGGCTTATAGGTAAAATATTGAAGTTCATGGGGCTAATATGATGTATTATAAAAGTTCAGGGGGTCAATTATGTGTTATGTTATATTTGGCATTTGCACTGTTGGCTGCCATGTCATCAACTCCTAACGGAAAAATCTGACGTGGACGGTAAACGGAACGGCGTTACACTAAATGGGTTTGTTACACCGTTTTTAAGAGTTTAGTGGGCTAAAGGGTGAAAATAAAAGTTTGGTGGGCTATTGAGATGTCGGATAAAAGTTCAGTGAGCTATTTAATCCTCGTACTTAAAATGCAACCAAACACTACAAAAAATTTTGAAAAGAACTTTTGAGATTAAAAAAATTATTTTATCTCTATTAAAATCCATACCAAACGGACAATGAAAGTGTTGTGAAAGGTGAAAGAGGAGCATGGAAAGAATACATACAAATAATGATTAAGAACAAAACAAAAGAAAAATTAAGAAGGGAAATGACATTTTTATATTTCAAAAGTTGCTTTTGGGTTCCCTTCAAAATCAAGTACACTCAATCTATAATATACAAAGAAAGCAATATATTATATATTAGGTTTTGAAAATCACTTAACTAGTTTTAAGCCATCTTTTTATCCATCAATAGAGGAAGCAATGATTATGACCAAGTGACTTTTAATGCAAATCTTATTAATTTTTGGAATCACTTTTGGATGCAGCAACTTTCTTACTAATAAACTAATTAGTACACTAATTAAAGTGCTTTTTATGAAGCCAGCCTCTTTACAATCTCGTTTATAACTATTAATTAACACTTGAGGTGTAAAATGGTCCAAGTCTGTGCCATTATTATATGGAAAAAAAATTAGGGATTGATAATTCATATTTTACGCTCAAAAGTTTGATGAATTAGTTGGTATATGAAAAAATTAATAGTAATGACTTAATAGATATTGTCGACTTTATCTGTTAAGTAGGTCTAAATTTTTCGAATTGAGTTGATAATTTTTTAAAAATAAAAATAAATGTGACGTATGTAATTGGATCTCTCTTTGTGCTAAATGTGTATTTAATGTTAATTTTACAAAATTATTTTTCTTAAAAGATTAGCTTTTTATGGTAGGTTTGTGTTGTGTCCACTCATTTTAAATTGTCGTTGTACCCATAAGCCTACGAGGCACGAGCGCCTCACGCACAAGCACGTACCCTCCCACCCGCACAATTAAACGCTGCCGTTTATACTGACCCAAAAAGCTTGCTCCCCACCTCCGCACAATTAAACGCTGCCGTTTAAACTGACTTAGAAAGCTTGCTCCCCACCTCCCGTTAAATTCAAGATTTGGAAACTTTCCGTAAGCAGCCAGAAAGACAGAGACATTCTGCCACGCGTCGCATTATCATTGCTCGCCCAAGCGTCTAGTGTCATAATATAAGCAAATGACTGTGACAACCCCCGGTGACGTGTCCCCCTCAACGTTTATTAAAATCTTCTCATTCTCTCTCTGTTTGTTGCTTCACAATTTCTCCGTCTCTCACTTCACAACACATCAAAACGACAGCTCTCCGGTACGTTTTGCTCCTCATTTTTCAATATTTTCACGGTAATATATTATTATATATAGGAGCTGCCGATCTCGTTTTGTTTGTTCTTTTGTGAAATGATTTTAATTTTTGATAATTTATTTAGTTCCCGTTTGGATGCTGAGAAAGGTCGGGAAAAAAATGATCGAAGATGATGAAATCCTGAATCTGTTAGCTTGCGGCGTTTTAAAAGTTCAGAAATTTTTGTGTTATTAGTGCTTATATTTGTGTTAGCCTCTGTGTGAGTGATGTATCTTGTGTAAAAGGACGGAAAATTTGAGATTTGAGATTTTGATTATATTCCTTGCTCCGGATTTTCTCGGTAACCAAACAGAGCCTTAAGAAGTTGACTGGATTTCTATAGGTGTTTAGGCTTAGGTTAGTATTTTTCCAAACAGAGCCTTTGGAAGTTGAGGAATGACATATTTTCAAAATTGATACAGTGAAAATTTAGAGGAAGCACTCTCTATATGCCGAGTTAATGCTGGAAAAATCTGAGGATTGTATCTTATCATCTTCATGTTCTCTGAAGACACGGTCCACGATGATGGTGATGGTGATGGTGATGGTGATGTGAATGACTCTGAGGATTATCCATTTTTTGTGATGATCTGATTTTGAGAGGAATCCACTGCTTGTATTTCTTGTAAATATGTGCGTCTTTTTATGCATTTGTATAAGATGGGTTGAAAAGTTTTGATTGTATTGATTGTTAATTTAGTTTTTGGAGTCATGGCTATAGCTGGTCTACACAATGTTTCTGTGCTTGATTCCACTTTCCTTGGGGAGTCTCTGTCTCAAGCATCGCGAAGAAGGGGAGGTGATGAGAGGAGCAGCACCCGGGCATCCTCACTCATGCAAATGTGGCGGGAGCTTGAGGATGATCATGTGGTGAGTCATTCCCATGAGAGGGTGGGGGAAAGATTGCAGGAACAAGGGAGTGATGGCACGATTTCTGATATCTCAAGGGCTGATATATCTGAAATCCATGGTAGTGAACATGGTGTTGGATCAGATGATGCAAGTGTCAGTGAAAATGAGTTCGGACAGTGGTCCCCAAATCGATTTGGGTTGCAAAATGGGCATGAGAATCCTGGCAACTTTAATTATGATCGTTCTTCCGGCTTGGGAGAAGATGAAAGGGAAAGGGTAAGGCAAATTTTTCGGGAATGGATGAACAATGGTGCGAGGGAACGTGCATCTAGTATTTCCCATGTGAACCATAGTTCAAGGCCAGAGTGGTTGGGTGAAACTGAGCAGGAGAGAGTGAGAATCATTAGAGAATGGGTTCAAATGAATAGTCAGCAGAGAGGTTCTTATGCTGACAGTAGAGAAGAACAAGTTACTGAAATGGGCGATCGAATTGAACAAGTTCTTGATGGTTTGGTTGTTAACCAGAATAGCGGACATGAGCATACCCGGAGGGGCATTCGTAGATTGTGTGGCAGACAAGCTCTGCTTGATATGATTAAAAATGCTGAGAGGGAAAGGCGAAGAGAGCTTGAAAGTTTGCTTGAGCATCGAGCTGTATCTAATTTTGCTCATCGCAACCGCATTCAGGTGAGATTCTATTACACTTTAAATTTTTGCATTTCTTTGATGATATGAATACAATCTTGTATTGGATGACTAATCCTCTAACAATCAATATTTATCCATTTGCTTTTCTGCTTTGGTGGTCTTAAACTGTTGGTACTCGGTTTCACTTGATATGTAATGAGGAAATGTTGATTGATGTTCCCTCATTATTTCTATTGCATCTTTATCGATTTATCTATTTATTAATTCTTCATACAGTCATTACTCAGAGGAAGGTTCTTGCGGAATGACAGAATGGTCGAGGATGAGAGACCAAGGTCCACGGCGGCCAGTGAATTAGGTTTATTGAGGCAAAGACATACTGTGTCTGGTCTGAGGTATGCAATTCTTTATTCCATGTCATTAGATGCCCACTTGAGCCTTTTCTACTTTATTTTCAGTGAATTCATATTATGTATCTTTTTATCATTTCTAAATCAGCAAATTTCCACAGCCTATAAACTTATTCCTCATCAACCTTATAAAATAAAAAGGGCTAAAAATGAAAGCATGGATTCATTTTTTTCTTCAATAAAAGCAATAAAAGTGAACACATGTTTAGAATGAACCCTGTTACATGATATTGAATTTATTTTTTTCTTGAGGGTTATCACCAGAGCATGACAGTCATTTTGTAGTGCATTTGAGCGGACACTGTCTGCCCTCTTCATGCATTATACTAAAATTATAGAATCTTATGCTATTTCTGTTGGATTGAGTGTGCCTTTCATTGAGGCGCTGCCACAACGCCTTACTTCACCTATTTGGCGAGGCCCATTGGAGTTGCGCGGTGTGCCTCATTGAATCTTTTTTTTTAAAAAAAAAAATTTTAAAAAAAAACTAAAACATGAAATAACAAAAACCATACGATATGATTGTTAATTTTACTTATGGAGTCGAAATTTATAAGATAAATTTGTTAAATACAATTTATAATAGCTAAACAATATGTGGGGTGGGCCATGCCCCTCACTTCGATTAGGGGTGTGTCTCATCTTGTTCCTTGCGCCTAGGCCACAGGAGGACCTTGGCGCCTCGGTGCACCTTGCGTCTTTAACAACTTTGGGATTGAATGGTTTGTTTGACTCTAATCTATGTTCACTGTTTTTGAATTAGTGTGAGGTATGATTGTGCTTTTGTTATTATAATTCAATATGGTTTATCTGGGGGAGAGATCGAGCTTCAAGAAATAGTGAATGGTCTTATCATACTTGTGGTTATTAATTAATTATGCCAAGATTGTTTCTTTATGATGCTAGATATTTGTGGTCTTTAATTCTGTTGTTGCATCAAAAACTCGTTTAACCCTTTTTTGTGGTTTGATGATACGTTGTTGAAACTGTTTTCTTTGGTAGGGAAGGATTTTTCTCCAGATTAAGCAGCTGCCATTCCGATACCTCATCTAATGCTGACATTAATGTTAACAGAAATGAACGAACCCAAGTAAACAATTTACAGGAGACTATGGATGAATTTCACGAACAATATGAACTGAGTAATGATGAAAATGCTAGTCACGATTTATCAGATGTTAGAACTGATATAGAAGGTGATATTGTTGAAAATGTAAGTTTGGAAGGAACTACTGCCTGTGTAGAAGAGTGGCAGGAACTGGTTTCTGAGAATGAGGTTAGAGAATGGCAAAGTTCAGCAAGTACTGAAATTATTGAGAGGATATATAATACTGGACAGACCCTGGACGGAGACTGGCAGGGAAGTACTGCTAATCAGTCATCCCGAGAAACTTTACAGGATGAAGCTGCACAACATTTTCATCTGCTAGAAGCTGATGAAGGGTCTTATGAACAACCTCAGCAAATTGGTGAGGAAGGAGCAATCCATGGGTCGATGGATACCACAGAAAATTTAGAGGGCAACTTGATTGAAGATGTAAATGGGCAAGAATCTGCTGCTCATGTAGAACAAGTTTTGGATGCTGAGGAAAGACACTTGCAAGGACCTGTTGTTGAATGGAGAAGTGAAACCGAAAATGTTATGGATGAAAATCAGGAAGAAACTAATCAATGGTCTCAAGAACATGGGCATCTGCGAGATGGTTTTCAAGAGGCTGTTCAAAATTGGTTAGAAGAACCTTCTGATTCGCAAGCTTTTCCAGTAGGAAGAGTTGATACATTTTATCTGCCGGATGACGATAATGTATACAGTACAGAAATCAGGGAACTCCGTGGCAGGTAATAATTTATCAACACACTCATTATTCTTTTTGCCCTTTAAATGAATATATTTTAGAGGAATGTTTTGGCTTTGTTGTAGGAGAAGTGTGTCTAATCTTCTTCGTAGTGGTTTTCGCCAACGTCTTGATCGATTGATACAGTCGTATGTGGAAAGGCAAAGTCATGCTCCAGTTGACTGGGAGCTGAATGGAACATCTAGTGGTGCTGCATCCGCAGAACAAGATTTGGAGCATCAAAGCAGGGATCAGAGGGGCGCTGCTGAGAGTCCCCCACTTGCATTACCTTCACCTCCACTGCCCCCTGTTCAGCCACTCTGGGACCAGGAGTCGCACCATGATAATTGGCCATCACATGACATGCATCAACGCTTTGGATTTGTACGTCTATTTTCCCTTATCTCTCTTCTGAATTTATTTCTTGAGCATCCATATGTTCCTAGTAGAAAATCGATATGTGGGCTATATACAATCATGGCATCGGTGAACTTATATTGGCTTTCTTTTGTAGAGAGAGCTTAGTAAATCTCAATGTTTAGCTGGTCTTAGCCATCTAAATGGTGAATGGCTATGTGAGTGATTTGTATTTTATTGTAGCTGGCAATCCAATAAATATTCATTATTTTAGATGGCAAAACGATGAAAGTGAAGTAACTCTTGTTTGTTTTAATTCTATTTTTCCTAAATTAAAATATATTTGATTAGTTTTTAATTTTTTCTAATATTGCGCTTACGTTGTCTAATTCTAAAGTGAATCCTGTGCGAATTTGGTGCAGGAATGGGAGATCATTAATGATTTGAGAATTGACATGGCTAGGCTGCAGCAGAGGATGAATAATATGCAAAGGATGCTGGAGGCCTGTATGGATATGCAACTTGAGTTGCAGCGCTCAATCGGACAGGAGGTGTCTGCCGCCCTGAATCGTTCAGCTGGTTCACAAGGTTTGTTTATAGTGTTGGTGGTGCTTCTTTCCCCCTCTTTTTTTCTCTTGGAACTTGATTTTTATCCACCCAAGCAGACTTGTACCTGTGAGCTCACCCTGCATTCCGTTCTCCTCGATAGAAGATAAGCCACCAAGCCACATGGCCATTGACATGCAGTTAATTCTTTGTTTTTCTACCTTTCCCGATTATAATCCATTTTCACTTTTTCTATCCCCTCACCCCTCCACCTTCTATTGGTTTGATATGAATTATGATGAGCATTCCAGTTGGTAATAATTGCTTCCCGAAAGCTTCATGTAAACTGGTGGATATTCATTGAAGATCGAAGTAATATGTTCACAAATATGCAACTAGCTTTTGGGAGAGAAACATTTTATATTTAAGGAAGCATTTTCCATTTCCTCTTTACAAATGTTTTACAACCAAATATCTGATACAATCAGTCTAGACGTCGTGTTTCCTGAGAATTATACTATTTTCATTTCCTTGCTTTTGTGTTTCTTATTAAAAAAATGATCTCATCCTGATGGTTTTTTGCATTTTCTTGTTCTTTTTAGTTGACCACATAATTTGCCTTCGCGATGTTGCAGGAATGTGTGAAGACGGCGTGCTGAAAGATGGATCTAATTGGGATTATGTGAGGAAAGGAGTTTGCTGCATATGTTGTGATAGCAATATTGATTCTCTTTTTTACAGGCATGTTTCAGCAAATTTATCTTTGGTGTTGAGATAGATACATGCATGATCTCTCTCTCTCTCTCTCTCTCTCTATCTCTTTGTTAATAAGTAATTTCTAATTATATATTTCTATTACAGGTGCGGACACATGTGCACATGTTCGAAATGTGCAAATGAGTTGGTCCAAAGTGGAGGAAAATGTCCAATGTGTCAAGCACCTGTAGTTGAGGTGATTCGTTCATATTCCATCTTATAATTGGACCTGGATCTCTCCAGGTACCTGTTGTTTTCCTGGTTTCTTTACTTCTTGAGTTGAATATATAGTCACAAAATCTGAGTGTAAGGTTGACGAAACAAATGATGTCATTGATTGATTCCTTGTTCAAATTTGAATAAAATATCGAGTATTCGAGTTTCTGATGATTTTGATTTGTTCCTTTATATTTCTTTAGTTCTGATAAAATGAATTAGCAACAATGATCCTTGGTCATCTTTTCAATGTAAACTTTTGAGATTTAATTCTCAGTAGAGGGAGAAATATTCCTGCCCCATTTTTGTAATGAGCCTTTTGCGAGTATGTTATTAAATAGTTATGTAATCTGCGCACCCTTTTCACTCGCAGGTGCTGGGGTTTATAAGATCATTTTTGAAATCTCTCAGATTTTTCGTAGTAGATAAATTATGACAGTTGATTCAGTACTGAATCATGATCCTGCTTTCGAAACCCTAAACAGTAAACGCATACATCTTGTACTCCTCTTCAGTACCCTCCGCACTCGTCTTTCTCCTCTTGTTATTTGGCCTGTCATTGGCCTCCGCAGCATCACCTTCTTGATGCAGCCGTCTTTTGATCTTCGTTCGATTTATCTTTCGCAGAAGCATCAGCCTCATGTTCTGGCTCTCGGGTTTCGATTTTTTACAAGGTTCAGTGTGTTTTGCATATTTGCTTGAGCTAGAGTATGGAAAAGAAGAAGATAAATTAAGATCATGGTTAACTCCAGCTAAAACATGGATATATGGATAACTCATCAATTCACCACTACAAGCATATTATACATGTACTCGTCAGCTTAAACAATTAGCAACATACATATGCCACATTAGTTAGAATGTGATTTTGCTTTGTAAGCTTTGCATCCTTTAATTTCAATCACAAAATATATGTTTGCTAATTTGAAAAATTTTCAAATCCTGAACTTGCTTATGCTCGTTTCCTTTCACTGTCACTGCTTCTTGGATTTATTTTCATGATATTTTTTTTTTAAATGGTTGAAAACCCTACCGCCAAATCATCTCTTCGGGTTTAAGCGGAGTAGGTAAAATCCTCGACTGTCTCAGATTCTTATAAGAAACGCATCCATCAAGTTACGGCTGATGAGATATTTTTATATGACATATTTGACTTTATGTGAGAGATTATGTCTGTACACATTAAAGAGGATATTGCTCACATGGCCTAAAAATCAAATAACCTTAACATCTTTGTCCAAAGCAATTAATGCCATGCTTCCAAATCTTAGTAATTGTACAAAAATTTAGAAAGGGGTGGGCAAACGAAGATTACTACTGATCGGGGTGGGCAAAAAAAATTATTGAAATGAACTAAATAAAGTAATTGAACCGCATCGAACTGAATCAATGAATCGGTTAATTTATATTTGTTTTGATTCGATTTTTAAATTGGTTTTCAAAAATTTAACCGATTCGGTTTCAGTTTCGGTTCGACCTGATTAAATCGAAAACTTAACCCCAAACCAAATAAGAGTTAAAATATATGTCTATTTATATATTTTGAATGATTTAATAATTTAAATTAATTGGAAAACAATATAATTTGAAAAATTGACAGAGACACTACTGGGCTCACTCAACCAAGTAATGCTTCCTCCCATGGAAGCTTAAACTTGAGATCCCTCTAAAAGAAACTCTGCTAACCGTCCAACTAATCTCTTATGGGCAATTAAAATATTAATATTAAAAGGCTTGATTTGATTGACGTTACTCTAAGCCTCTAACTGCTTATGTTCTTTCCTTTTTTTATTGGGTTATTTGCATTTTTAGTTATAGTAAAATAATAATTAGTTATTATAAATTTTAAAATATTTTAATTATTATTGAATTACGGTAATATAATATTTTGTTATTAAGGTTATACGAAACCTAAAATTTTATAAATTTTTTATTAGTTGATTTAATTGATTTTAGTGTTAAAATGTCAATAAAATTGAGATTTTAATAGAAAAATAATAAAATATTATTTTATCATAAATTTTATAGTAAAATATTATATTTAAAAATCCGTAATATCCAATTACTATTTTATCATAAGTTTAATAGTATAATAATTAAAGGTGAAAAACCAATCTTCTTTTAATAGATCATAGCTTTTTCTAGAAAACGTTGAAAATTCCGCCGTCAAACCACCAAATCCGGGCTTAATAGATGATACTCATACCCCCAAACAAAAATTATTGATAAATAAATATATAGATGAAAAAAAATTTAATTAAGTTTCTGGGGGAATTATCCAAGAAATTATCAATTATGAAAGGCATAAAGTTTTCATATATAATAAATTTAATAAATTTTTTTTTTTTTTAGGAAAATTTACAGGGATTCATTCATAAGCTCTTACATCTTTTCTTGGGTGCAGGAGAATCAACCCTAAATAGCTCTGAGTTTGATCCAAAGAAGGACTCTACCTCCTCACTCCCTGTAGCTTCAAAGAACAAAAACTCATGAATCTTTCTCTTGTGAAGTGAAACTTGCACTTTCTTTCTTGGTGTTGGTGGGCAGCTTTGAATTGTTGGTATCTTTTGATCACTGCAAGTTGGTGTTTTGCAATCTTCATAATCTTCTGATACCCCTTCAATTTGTTCACTTTCTTCTTCTTTTTGATTCTTTATTGATGATGATGGTTTAAGCTTTGGTAGATTGATTTCTTGTAACTTGAGATCTTTAGACATTTGAGGAAGAAAAGGCAAATGATGAGAGAAAAATTTTGACAATATTTTTGTAGTCTTGTTTTTACTGTTTTTCTTATCTTCTTTGGAAAATATGTCTACTACTTCGTTTCTTATATGTTCTATTCTCAAAATGATATCATTTTAGTTTTTTTTATTTTTTATTTTTTATTTTCTTTTTATTTATCATTCAAATTACGTAATTTTGATGACAATTTAATCATCATTTACTCATACTTTAGTCTTCTAACTATTTTCCATATTTTTTTCTATGAAATGACAGACACAATGGTACAATTTATGACTTGCATGAGTTTCAAGTCCTAGTTGACCAGTTATATGTCCCTCACAAAGAATTAATTAATGGCTTTGAATTTTCTTTTAGCTTTTTATGTTCAATTTTTATTATTTTTTTAAAAAATTCTTACCTCTTGGAGGGAAAAGTTATTTAATTTGGGTTTGTGCATTTGGGATGATTTCATGTTTAATATGTATCTATTTAAAATAAAATAGGGGTGAGCAAAATTTTAAATTGAATTTTATCAAACATGATGATGAGTTAGTCAAGTCTCTAGACTCTTAGATTATATAAAATGACAATAACACAGCCAGTCTACAACTCCATTAAAAGTTTCAATTTTCTATTATTGATCCCTTAAAATACTCATTCATAACTAAATCAATAACAAAAAAATTACATAATGCGAAGGAAAATTGAGATTTTTAACACAGAATTGAAGGCATTGCTGCTTTGTACCATACAAACAGTAGTACTACTGTAAATATAAATAACCTTATATGTGAACTGTTAATGTTGCCAATTATATATAACAAAAATATTTACTTATTTTCTAGTGAGTTTCATTGAAACTTGAGTCCAAATTACTTTAAAAGTGGTATCTGATGGATCCAAAGCAAGCAACTATTGAAATGTATATGAATTAAGTGCATGCATGTGGCGGCAGCAAAGCAGTGATTTCACAGGTAGCATCTATTCAAATCTCATCCCCTTTCGATTTGACGGTAAATGACTTGAAATTTAATTGTCAGAATTTGAATTCAAATTAAAGAAGTGTATTTTTTATAAGAACATGAGATATTCGGGTTCTACTTAAGTTCGAATCAGGTAATTTGGAGGCGGAGTTTCTAACGTTTGCAAATATATATATACATATATAAATGGATGGTTTTAGGTAACCAACACAAGCTGTTTAAATTTGGATCAAAATGAGGAGTTTAAATCCAAGAAAAGTTAATATACCCAATTCGGAGTGAAAAAAATTTATTTATTTTTAATCAATAATTAAAATAATATATTTTAAAAATTAATTTAGGACGAGGGTCACGCTGCACAGTTGTAATTGACCTGAGCTACTGATTTTGGATACAGTAGGTGGTAGCTGTGGTGGGCCCCATTGTCTTGTTGATTCATTTAATTTTCTCTTCTCTGACGTCAGCAGTCACTTCATACATATATTTATTGTCTGGATGCTCACTCCATGCATAGGATACCATTTTGAAGGTCGAATATTTTTACAACTCTTTGATATCGACATGAAATTCCCTGCCCCATATCTCATGCTTCGCCACATGTTACACTTACTAATCCAATTTTGAAGGTTCACTCTCCTCCCTGCCAATGCCATTTCCGTAAATTAATGTAAACGAAAGGGATAGTTTAGTGAAGCAACTTGGATTAAATTCGGTATTGATTTAAATTTTGTGTTGAGTTTTTTTGACGGTCGATTTTCGTTTCCAGAGATAGTTCTGGAAGAAAACTACTTCTCAAATAATCTCCCATCAACTGTGAATTTGATTGGTTTACGGACCAAATACAAACTTAGCAAGAGGTAAGAAAACACACGACAAACAAAAGGATTTAACGTGGTTCGGCGGAATGGATCCAACTTACGTCAACAGACACAAAAAATGAAGATTTTATTATGTGGTCGGGTTGGACCGACCTCTCTATACAAGTGCTCGGCTGACCGACCTCTTACAAACTCACTTTCATTTAAGCTTTTTAGCTCTATCTTTTACAAGTTATGCGTGAATGAATTTTTCTAACCCCCCACAATGAATTCTCAACCCCTTTATATACTAGAGCAAATTATACTATTACAATGTCTTTGTGACGTCAGCCACGTAACTTATGCCATCAATGTCAAGGCTTTCTGCCCCATCTACTCTGCAAACAGTAACCCTACGGTCTAACACACATGTCTTCTGACGCCTATATCTCATTAAACCCTGCGACTCTTGGTCACTGCCGCACATTATCTAGTGTCAAAAGATTAACTAGCCATCGCTCCTATCACATCAGGCATTTTTAGAGAAAGCGAGTCCCTATGCCAGATTCCAACCGCCCGACCATGATTGTGCGATCAAATACCGACACCTCGACCAGCTCCACCGGGTTGGAGATCAGGAGTGACGGTTGCCGAGCAATCAGGGCGGATCAGTGCCGAGAAATCAACTATCTGAGCTGCCCTGAACATCTTCACTCCTCGGCCGGGTGAAGTATATAAACCGGCCCGGCCCTATCACTAGGCGAGAAGCCCCTTCTGATCGAACCTCGACCATCGGGACCTTTGAAACGGAAATCCCTTCCATACCCTTCCTGCTTTTCTGGGATCATGGTGTCCAAGAATCACTATCAACAAGTTTTTTAATAAATTGTGATTGATAATTATTAGATAAAAATTAAATCTTAATCATTTATTACTATACATACACATGTGATAAAAAAATTATTAAAACCGAGCACAAAAAAAAAAAGAATATTAGATACAAATTCTTGACAAAGAGAGGTTTTGTTTGATTGGTGATTAATTTAGGTGATTAAAACTGAATATTAATTCATTATGATAAGTGAGTTGTCAATTAGTTGAACCGAACGGATGTAGAAAATGCAATGCAGCTGTAGAAGCGTACACGCAACAAGAGCTGCTGTTAATTGCATCATCTTCATTCTCGCGTCAACTGAATTGATTTCTCGAATTCTATGTGTTGAAGATATTGACAGCTTTGCCTGCCCGACGATTTACCGTTCAATTAATCAGATATTGTCCACTTTGATAATTCATAAATGGGTCTCTCATAGTTAGTTTTATTATAATACCAGGATAGTGTTGTTTTGATATTAGGGTCGCTTTGGCTTAATTAAATGAACTCAACACCTATATAAAGATATTATCGGCATAATTTTCAATCGATAATATCGGTAGAAAAGATTTTTCTTTTTGGAATCCTTTATAACGCGTGTTTATATTTTAAATGTCACATAAATATATAAACACCAATCCCTTTTCCATTTTGAATTAAAACGGAATTCCAACTAAAAGCTTTCTATAGCATTTGTTTTATTGATCTGAAAGAAATAACATTGCCCAACATCAAATGAAGTAAACTCAAATGATGTGGGGCCCCTTAAAAGGAGTAATTTTTTTGGTGCAATTGAAGTATGGATAACGTTGTATTATCAATAAATTAGTAAATGACAT